>VXBQ01008105.1:124979-137909 GCA_013400175.1 Phainopepla nitens | reverse complement strand
CCCGTAAGTCACAGATAACTCCCTCAGGGGAGCCATTTCTGTTTAATGGGCAATCAAAGACCCACCACATGACTGATAAAATGACATCATCCTGTTGTGAGATACTCCACCCAGGGGGAGGAGCCAAGCATTCCCACCTGGATATAATCTGGGATTTCAGACAGAACAGCAGTGCTTATTCACTGGTTTCTAGAGAACAAGGGCCACTAAACCTTTTCTAGAGGATCACCACTTCAGCAAGATCACTTCACCTGGACTACTACCACCACCCTAACGAGCAGGGTGTCAGGTTGTATTCTGACTCTGTCAGAGGTTTTTCTTTTGTATTATTGCATGTACTTTACCTTTTTCTATTAAATTGCATTTCTGACTTGGAGTTTCACTGGTTTTGCTTTAAAACTAGCACACCCTCTTACACCTCATTTTCTTGTCTTCCACTCTCCCTAATACACAGACCTAGTACATTACGGTCAATCTCAGAGAACAATGGAATGAGGGAGGTAGATAGAAAAGAGACTATGTTTGCCAATATCTGGAAGAAATGAAGGAGTTTCATTCTCAGACGTGATTTGATGACAAGAGTCCATGCTACAAAGAGATGCTGTATGAGTGAGGTCAGTGAGCTGCACAAATAGACCCTTCAGCAAAAACCTGTCTGGTAATATAGGATCACAAACAGTAAGCAAGGAAGCACACAGTGTTGAGAGAAAATTAGGCATTTATCATGAGATATTTTGCAGATGAGATCTAAACATTTTAGAAAAAATAGGGAGACTTGGCTGGAACACAGCAGAACAGTGAGAAGGGACATGTGCTAAAGTAGTTTGTAGGTAGACACCTGCTCACAGGGGTTGGGGAGGACAGGGGATGGTGCAACCCGATCTACAGACTGATTGAAGATTCGGATTTATGTGGAGGGAAAATAAATTCAGGAGTCACAGCAGGGTTCAAACTAGCACAAGTGTGTATGTAACCATTGGAAAAAGCAACAACTGAACAGCAATACATCATCATTTGTGTGAAATAACTACCCACCACAACTGAGATGGTGCATTTGAACTAAGATTACATGATCAACTACTAACAGCATCCAAAAAGCACATATACCATTTAGCAGTTTAGACCGTGAAAAATCAAAAGAAAAAGCTTTGTGCTATTTTAAAGGATCAGCATAGAAGCAGAGTGCTTTTGCTAGGGAAATGTCTAAAAAATCATTCTCCTTCAGACTATTAGGACAAAGTCTCCAGTGAATTCTGTGGAATTCCTAGAGTCACCAGTGCTACTGAGAAGATATTAGTGAAATGAATTATTGCAGATGTGGTATCTTTGTTGATAATTTAGTCAAAAATGAAGTTATTCTTTCCCAGTTTTAGTAGGTGAAGGAAAATAAATGAGGCGAGAGGGATGGGATGTAAGACCATGTCACCACAATTGAGATATTAGTCAATATAGTCTCTTAAATATTTATTGTAATTGCAAAAGGAAAAGAAAAAAACTTTCAGCAAAAAATTAAACAAACAAAATCCACTTGATATACAGAAGTGACATACAAACAGAATATCCAATAGAGTACACATGGTCACTATGTCTGTACAGAATTAAATCTCTCCATGTGGGTAAAACTTGTACTAAACACTCAGACAAGAGCTTCCATGGATTTATGTAGAAGATTCACAAAATTTATCACCCAGCAGCATTTTAGCTAGCATATTTTTTTAAAACCACAGTAGCTATATTGTGGTAAGAGTCAGAGGGAAGGCACAGATTGAGTCTCACCCCCTCACAAAGGTATCCTAAACATGTACTTCAATTTTTCTTCAAGAACAGCTCAGCAAACAAGACAGTTTGAGAGAACCAGAACAGCTACATGTTATCAAGGTAAGCATTTATTTTCATGCATATAATGACATGTCTATGAGGAATTATAAAAAAGCTAGATAAAATTATCTGCCAGCCCTTGAACTGTCAGGTCACTTAACAATAAAAACTTTAGAGTCCTATAACTCTAAAGCTGTTTATTTCCATTTTAGTGGTACTTCATATTCTGATTCTTACTTTGTTGCTCAGAAACAATGATGCCAAGAATTTCATTTTTCTAGTAAGCAATCCCAAATTTCTGTCTATCTACTTTTTCATTTCACTCTGATCTGTATAATTTTGCAGGAGTTTTAATGGCATTAGGTACAAAAAAAGTTCTTATAAGGACTTTTCAGGTCATTGCAAATACTGTCATGTGCTACTTAATGCAATTTGGTTACTTTGCTTTCTCAAAGAATATATTTGATGACATTAGAAAGGAAACCCATGATACTGGTTTCTAGTAGGCCTTGAAATTTCTTTCTTGTCCAGATAAGCAAAGTAAAAAAACCCAATGCAACAAACAACCATAACTTATTCTACCTTGTACATTGTGACAAAAATGCATCAGATCAAACTAAAAATTGACTTAGGTACCTTTTAGTGTGGTATTAAATTGTCTGGCAAAACCAATTCCCCAATTCCTCCTCATGGCCCAGACTCAGTGGCCTCTCTGTTTAGTGAATTTCCAATTCAGATGACACATGCCTTTTAAACCACAGATTTAGCAAGAATTAATAGAGTGAGCTTTTCTGCAGGCTTTGTGGGCACAGCTGGGAACCCATGGCAGATCAGTGATCCGGGGTTTAAGGTCCCAAGGGTGTTGCTGAGTATTGACAGCCTTGCTCATGTTCTTAGAGAACCATTAGAAAGGAAGGAATAAGTAAATTATTTAATTTCATGGTTAGATTCTGGCCTGCATTTTGCTTCCATTTTTACCTCAACTTTACTCCTAATACTGAAATTGTTGAACTTTGAAGGCCATGTAAAAATGGAGTGAAGAATGTGAGTCAGTATATTTAAGGAGGTATCTTCCATCTTTAGTATCTAGAGAAGTTAAGAAATTTAATGGTCAAGAATGACCAGTTAAGGTCACCTTCTACTCTGCTGTGCTGCTGCCTGTGACCTTGAAGCTGTTTGCAAACATGTTAAACTGGGGCACCAACTGAAGTTTGACAATTCATCTACAAGAATATTTGGTACCCCTATTTATTATTTCAGGTAAGTATTATGAGTTAACTGTATCATATTAAAGAAAACATGTCCCCATGATATCATGCAATAGAGTCAGAAAAAGCATGTAACTCACTCTTTAAGAATGAATAATTAACTCACCATAAATACTGACCTCTATGAGGTTATTTTAATGGTTTTACAGAACATGCTTTAAAAATATAGGCAGACAGTTTATAAATGGTTTTAAGCATTTTCTGATAGAAGGCCTGTCCCACTAGTGTTGGTGTAACATGACAATTCTCAGAAAAGGACACTCAGAACTCTACAAGTAAAATTGACATGCACTTGCAGTAAACATACAAATATCTTTAACCATAGTTTCATATACAAAAAATAGTTTAAGTTACTTAGGAATGTTCTTATACTACACTGGTGAAGTGTTTACTATAAAATATTTCTAGAAGACGTGTACATTTACTAGAAATCTTAAGCTACACAGGCATCAACAACAGCTTATCACACATATATGATGCTTCTCCCTTTCACACGAGTTTATATACACTGAGTAAGTAATTAAATATTGCACTTATTGGCCCATGATTCCTCAGTCTTGAGGTATTCAAAAATAGAAAAAAAAATCTATCTTTATAACATTTTTTCATGCAACTTGTAAGACATTTGAAATACACCAACGCTAGATATAGGTTACATATTGTGACAGTCCAACTGAGTCACAACACATCTGACGTTACTGACAAAATACCAAACAGGAATTACAGCACAGACATTTCATATATCACTAGTTGCAGGTACATGTCAAAATTACTTGAGGAAATTTATCGCCAGAAGTAGTAAACAATTTCTGTTTAACTTTCATTTTTGTGTGTTACAGGTGAATATGAAATTATGGGAAAATCAGGACTATTGCTTCCCCCCCAGATCAAACACCAAGTACCTTATTGTACAAATGACAAGCCATCTACCTCTGCTGGAACCATGGTTAATAAATCTATGGTCTTCATATGTAACACATTTGATTTCCAGCAGTAATGACAATTTGGGAAAGGTGGCACTGAATATAAACAACAGGAAATGAATGAGTATCAAAAATGTACTACTGTATATATGTGCATATAATATGTGTGTAGTCACAAATTCTGCTTCACTGAACATCCATGGATAAACAAAAGGAGAAAAAAATAAAGCTTAATTTGCAAAAGTGAACTACATTTACCCCTAAATAAAACTGGTGGAGTTCATTCAAATAACTGAAATGCATTTTTTACATGAGACTGGACAAGTGATCAACCTTGGAGAATCTGGAGTCAGAATGTATGGATCAATGGTGCAAATTAACACAACTTATTCCCCTGTTGGTATAAGTGAAGATATGTTGCTAAACCCCGTGAGGATGTATCTATGAGGCTTCAAACTCATGGTCTCACATTGCTAAATCTGTCATGCTAAAGAACTAGGCTCATTCATTGTCAGTCTACATGAAACAGGCCAAGGAGAAATGGGTCATCAGAACTGAAATTTAGTGGATGGCTGTAATAATATAAATAATAAAACTTACTTCTCAAAAAACAAATATAGAAAAGAGTAGCTCAAGAGAGTTGGAGTTTGTAAGGGGATTTTTCTTGGAGTGCAGTTGCAATGTCCTTTGTCTGCTCTGAAAACAAATGCATAACCACCAAATGTAGAATTTTTGCTACTTTTTTTTTCCTAAAAACGGCAAATTTAAAGCATTCTCCAGCAAATTTTTTGCATCCTGAAATAGCACTTCATTTCTAAAATAAAAAAGATGCAGGTGGTACAGCTGAATATACAGAGCTGAGCAGACTGGGAAGAAAATTTAATCTTCCAGGTGGTCTGGAAAAGACTACATAGATGTAGTTGCTCTGGTAATTTCTCTGGGCGTTGCATTAAGTATAAGCACAAAAGAACAAACAATTCCAGGTAACAGTCACTTAAACAGCTGTTCAGAGATAAGGAGTATTTTTTGACAGAAAATTAGGCTAATTCATATTTATCTAAAACACCAGATGAACAAGTCTAAATAAACTAACCACCACCACCAGAAATAACAGACACAGTATTAAGTCAGTTGGACTTGAAACCTGTGAACATGAACTCCTAAAAGAATCAAAAACATGTATCTGAATGTTCAACCCCGCAGGGCTGGCTAGCTGCTTGGCAGGTTGGTGCCAGAGGCCCTATAGGAACCAGTCAATCCCCAAGCTTCTGTGTGCTCCCAAGGCATTTTATGACCAGTAGCTTGAAGGTGCAGCAAGTCACATATTGTCAAAGCATGATAAGGCTGGTGCATTGCCCATGCGCAGGATTACCCTGCTGCTATAAGGTTTAGTCTAGATTATAACTTGGAGAAAGGATTGTGTGTAGTATTAGTTCACCTTCAGCTGGCACTATGGAGCTTAAGACTCTCTGCCAAAAGTCATCTCATCTCTCAGAAATTTAACATACTCTATCAACTGCTGTAACTCACCAAGTGGATGAATCTCAGCTAAGGGGGTATCTATGTCTGGACCAATGATTTGCTGTAACATCAGTCTTATTTCTGTGTTGAAAGTGACAATGAATTAATGCAAGGTGTGCAAGAACTTTTTCACTAATATTTGTGATAAGGTTGAAAGTAGTTTTGTTTCTGCTATCCCAGTTTTCATCTGAGCCCTCCCCTCTTCCATCACAAAATATGGTGCTTTGTAGCCTGATACTTGAAGGAATTGTGCCACTCTTCTGGGATAGATCAGGGATATAACCAAAATTTGCTTGTCTCCTCCAGGAGCTCATAATCAGTGACTACTGGATATATGTGAAGAACAAGGCATTGATTGTTTAAATTTAGGCCCTTAATCAAGTTGTGACAGGTTCTTCAAAAATGTTCAGCCTATCTGAATTTAAGATAACTGCTGTTCTATCATGTAAGTCAAGAGAAGCTGGATCTATTGACACAGGCTGCTGTTCCATATTCTATCCCTTAGGAGGCCAAGGCATAATTTTTGATAGAATGAAAAATTCTAATACTGCTAGTCCCCTCAGAATTCATGGAATATTTGAGGGAGGCATAATAAGTTACTTCTCAAGAGCTTTTCTGTCTTTACTGTTTCTCTACAAAAGGCAAGTTCTAGAGATACTGAGATCATGACGTTCATGATCTAAATTTCGCCAACTTTATAGCAGAAAACTCAATATTGCTGTGAAACATGTGACTGCAAAAACCAACTTGTGATGGAAAATCAAAGTCTACTTTTCCTGCAGTAGGTAACTCAGATTGAAAAAAAAAGCCTGCTTGAACTTCCACACATTTTCAATTTCAAAGTCATGATGGGATAAATTTGGTTTGATGGGACCACAGCAGGTCATCCTTTGCAACCTTCTATTCAAAACAGTGTCAACTGAGAGAGCTGAGTGGTTTTCCCAGGGTTTTAAACAGTCTGATCTTGAAAAACTCCAAGTATTTTATTTGAAGATTTTAAAAGCTATTCTAACTCTGAACTCCATGACAATGCCTGAGTGTTAGTACAAAGTTTCAAGGAGATTTTAGATACCAGCTCATTCTGCTGCTGTATTTCAGATGAGCTTTTTCCTTTTAACACATTTTTAGCATTCTAAAGAACAACACAGCTGCTTCCTCCAACCACCCCATATCATGCAGAAGACCAAGTATGTGTGGAGGCCTAGCGGGTTAGTTGCCTCAGAAACTTGAAGCAGGGGTTCTCCTTAGATTTTGCTGTTACTCTTCTGTCCAGACTCCTGATACAAAATGAAAAGCAATTAATTAATCCCATTTACATAAAGAACTATTTATCTACCGCTCAATTTATTTAAAAATATATATGCTAATAATGTATTTCTACCACCAGTTAGAGACTAAATGGTCACAAGCAGGCAGGGAGGGTCTTAAATTCATTGCAATGGAATACAGGCAAAGTGCGGCTGCAACAAGGGACACCTTGAAGTCTTTTTTCCGTATTGCATTGTGCACAAGAGATGACCATTTCACATCAAATATCTCAGAGAAAAGCTGGAAAAATACTTGCACTTCTAGCCAAGTTGCATGATTCAGGATATGCCCAAGATCTTTGGCAGGATTATGTCTCTCCCCTTCTTGTCTGAGATGGTTCAGACTAATAATACAACCTAAGATTTGTCTAAAGGACTTGAGAGCTGAAGGTGAATTCTCTCTCAAGGCTTTCCTGCTCCTTCTCAAGCAGGAATCACTCACGTATCAAGAAAAGCATGGGAAACTGCCTAGCAGCTATCTCAAATGGAGCTTACTCAGTTTTATATAGCTTCTGTTTTTTCCAATCAGCTGGTACCTAGTGGGTGAAAATGTAATAGTGAAAGTCTCTCAGCACACTTTAGCAACATGGTGTCTTAACTGGGGGACGGGAAAAAAAGCACCCGAGAAAGACAGGATCATGGTTTGGATAGCACATACCTCTTCCATCTGGCAGGTCCTCTGGTCTAAAAAGGAGAGTGCTTTCTCTTCACGGAGGTAAATCAGTCTCCATGTCTACTAGGGGAAAAAGTGCTTAAATAAACTAGCTAACAGGAAAGACATGGTTTAAAAACTGGAGACAGCATTGATTCATTTAAGTTAGGCAGCCCAGGTAGAATCCTCCTGGCATATCCATTTTACATGTGTCTATATGCCTTGTTTGGAAGTAACTTCTACTGTGTCAAAGTCTGTTAAGATTATTTAATCAATTTTTTAAAAGTGGCCATTTTCTCTTAGTGTGTATCAGGAGTTATATAAATTGCCTTCAAAAAACATGAACTGTAAAGAAGGATTTCTTTGCATTTGTGAGTCATTCAGTGTACTATGTGTTACTTCCTCTTATTTTATTTTTCAGATTTTTCCCATTGCTGACAGTTTAAGAAATGTCAGCCTTGACTTAAATTCTGTCCAATTGGAACAATAAAATAATTGGTGTTTCTTCAATAATGCTGTTTAGTTAAAAAAAGCTAATTGTGATGCGAGAAAAGCAGCTGTACAAAGTACTTCAGGACACAGATGTAAGAAACCTCCACCAATTACTAGAGGAGTAAAACCTGTGAAATATAACTATTTTAACACTTTATAGGAAAAGAATTTGTGTACTTTATTCTGCTATCTTCATTGTCTTCTGCTGACCTTTTCAATGTATTCAGCTTAAGATTAAAAATGTTGACAATTTTTTATTACTCCTAAAGTTTTAAAAATCTCAATTCTCTTGCCAAAATAAATGGGAAAAAAAATGAGGTCAAACTTCAGTTCACTGATGCCATCAGCATTTCTGCAATCGGTCTGATTAAAATACAGACATTTGTAGCCACTGTGGTGGTAGCTCTCTCAGTGACTGCATGGGAGATGAAATTCCTGAAAACTGAAGCATGCAGGTTTGACAGCAATGTGACAAGGGAGCTTTTGGCTATGAACAACCGAACACAATGGATTTGGCTCTCTCAGACATAATGTAGAACTCTATGGTTAATGTCTCATGCAGGCAGAAATGGAAAAAGCTAACTAGCCTTCTCCTGCAGGGGAGGGTAAGACTGGGATCTCCATAATGATGGAATGAGAAATTAAATCCAGTTTCAGAAAATTATTAGATAGTCATGCAGCTCCTATGTAAAAGGATATCCAAACAGGATAAAGTACCTAATATCTCTGAGAGTCTGGACTGAATATCCACATCCAGTTGGAAGTTCACAGGGAATTTTGATGGCTTTGAGCCCAGGATATAACTTCCTTCTAATTTCTGCAGTTTTCAGTCAGCCAGGATGTGTAACATAGTGAGTGTAGATTTGCCAAGGCAATGCGCTCCAGGAAATGTCCCTTGAACAAGCGATCTGGACAGGATGAGGGAGTGGCTCACTACAGGAATACTTCTAAATTCATTTTCAGTCAGGAAAATGTACAGGTGTCATCAGGAAACTAATTCAAAACACCCTGACCGCTACCCTAAAGACTCAACTGTGTAACTTGAAACCAATGAAGCGAGAGACAATTATAGGCAAACATGGTCTGAGGACATGTCACCAGCTGAAGTGATGTAAAACGGTAAAAAGAAACGAGAAATCAATATACACCCTGAATGCAAAAGCCAGGTTCTAAAATATGGATCATCCTTTCAGACTAAAAACTGCTCTATCCCCATATGCATATGCAAACAGCTGATGTAAACAAGACTGTTCTCCCAAATACATTAATAAGACATTATAAGTAAAGGCATATAGACCATTCATAAATACTCTGTTGGCAATAGACACACTGGAGCTGCCTTTGCTGATAGCTGCATTAGCAGGTGCAGTTCGGCTGCTGTGGAGGAGAGGTGTCCTTTAGCTGTGTGTTCTGGTTGCTGGCAGCAATGCTGGGATTTGTCTCCAGACTTTCTGACATTTTGTCACAGATGATATCCACAAGTCGTTCAAACGTCTGCTTGACATTAATGTTTTCCTTGGCACTTGTTTCAAAGAATTCAAATCCTAAGAAAATAAAAAACATGTTTATGTTCTAGGCATATTTTGATATCTCAAATAATTACACAAACTTCTTTTGAGCAAGAGACACTGAGAAAGGAAACACGTGAGAGCACACATATGAAAGAAGAGCAGTTAAAATTGTAACGCAGTCAGAGTAAGCATACTAGTGCTACTGGCTTTATACAAGCCTGGATAAAGTCAGGACCATTCCAAATATATTCCCTTAGAAAAATTCTACTTTAACACAATTTATTCTAAAAATTGATACCTGTTTCAGAGTATTATTTTAGGAATGCCCCATGTATACAGCCATTGGGATTGAGTAATCTGCTGCTCCCTCTCTATTACGTTCCTCTGAGCATTATTTGGCTGGTTGGAACCAGCCATTTCCATTGTGTTATTAAAGTGGTGCCAAATTACAGAAATAATGCTTGGAAAAGTACTGGTAAAAAACCAAGCAAGACAAGAAAAGATTTTTGCAATTTGATATTTACTGAAGTTAGATGTGAATCCACGGGACCAAAGGGATTCCCAACTCCACAAACAGGACTAATAAAAAAAAATCCAAACAGAAATGTACATAAGGAAGAAAACATCCTAATTAATTTATACAGAAGGACTTTTTATCTATTCATTCCCAGTGATTAACCCAAAGGCAAAAACCAGAGCTATCTTTAGCCCTTAAGGGACACTGGAAGTTTTTATGGAGCAGAGACAGCTGTTCTAAACTCTCCAGTGACAGCTGTTCTAAGCTCTCCAGAGACAGTCTTCCTAAGTTCTGCTCTCTGCCCCCATTTGTTCCATGTCTCACCTCCTACACGTGTCTAATTCATCTAGGCCAGGTTTGCAGCTTGGCGGTCAGCCTGCAACCTGGAAGGCTTCTGCAATTGCTGGGTCTTCCCATGAGCTTATTTACTTTGCAAAGCATTTATGTTCTTTAATCTATTGTTTTCTACGACTTTTCTCAAATTTTTCCCCAGTTATGACATTGCTCACCCGTTCCTTGATAATTCACAACTTTCTTCCATTCCTGTCTTTCCACAACCTATTGGTTCAATATTTAGGCAGTTTACAAACCATCTGATTCACTAGAAGTTTTAGAAGAGCCTTTGCACAGTCTGGCTTTGCCTTTGCCTAACTATTTTAATTCCTTCTGACTAAATCTGAATATTTAAGTGCAATGTGCAATTACCACTGTCTTTTATGATAAAAATCCCTGTCAGAAAATTTCAATTACTTGAAACTCCTGGCAGAAGGACAAAAAACAGATCTTTGTGAATCTGGTGGTTTGGTTTGGTTTGGTTTGGTTTGGTTTGGTTTGGTTTGGTTTGGTTTGGTTTGGTTTGGTTTGGTTTGGTTTGGTTTGGTTTGGTTTGGTTTGGTTTTTTTAGTGTTTTGTTTTATTCTGTTTTGAAAGGCCACATGAAATTTAAATACAAGTACTTTGGTCACATTAGTATTATGCATTCAATATGCCATCTAAACAGAATGTAATCTACACATTGTCAGGGGTTGGATGTTATTCCTTTTGTTCTTTTTACCTATAGAATTTTCTCCCATTTGTTTCGAGGGAACCTGATGGCTGATACTTATGGGTACTTTACGAGACAAAGAGTTTGGCCAGGCCCAGGGGGAAAGAGGGAGGAGGTTGGGGTGGTGGGCTTGCTCTTCGGTGGGGGGAGCACACTCTGGGAGTTGCGGTGGCTGGAGGAAGTTTGTTTTTAACCCAGACGGAGCTTTCCCCGCGGCTGCTGCTTCTTCTCCTTCTCTCATGGCTCACAACTCCCTGTCCTGCTGGGATGTTCTGCTGAGACTACTGCAGAGCTGCTGACCCACCTCATCCATCCACTGCCCCAGGACTTCTGCGTTCCAGCTCAGAGTTTCTTTCTTTCTCCTCAGAGTCCTGCCAGAGCACCCAGGATAGACTGCCCAGGGGGTTGGTGAAGCAAGTTTCCCTCTCCCCATCCATCTTCCCATTTCTGCCACAGGGTCCCTGACTCTGTTTCTTTGTTGTTAATACCGCAGTTATTGTCGTCTTGTGTATCTTGTTATACGCACTAGTAAAGGACTGTTATTCCTTCCCCATATCTTGCCTGAAGGCTGCTTAATTTCAAATTTATAGTAATTTGGAGGGAGGGGTTTTCCAAGGGAAGCTCCTGCCTTCCCTAGCAGATGCTTTTCTTTCAACCTAGGACACACATTCAGTCCTATAACTGTTTTCCATGCAGCTTTTGCAAGTTGAGTTCTACCCTAGAATTATTGCAGATAATTACATTTAGCTTGGCATGATAACCCAGCAAGAAGTAATAAGCAATGTACAAACTCAACTCTGCTCTGAATGTTTAAAATTTTTTTTAAATTTAGGTAAGGTGCTGGACTGAAGTGTCACAAAGTACTGAAATGTTTAAATGTATGGGATCTAAGCACCAGCGAAAGCTGGTGTTCATAGGGAGTTTAGATAACAAGAGCTACAAATAGTGTACAGGGATTTGTTTGGTCATACCACTTCTATTAGTATCAGGAAGTGTAAGGGTAAGCTCACCAGTATGAGAATACATTGCCATAAAAACTTTTCCATTCCACATTTCTCTGCAAAGCAGGAAAACGGTAAATATAAAAGACCTGATATAAAAATTATGTACAGGGATGTTTGAATCTATTTGATATTGCTTTAGTTTAGTTTTGCTCACACATTTCCCTTGTTCTAAACTAGAAGAAAAATGAGGAAAGCCAGTGTAGCATTCTGTGCTGGTGGCTTTGGCCCTCCTGTAGAGCTCCATGCAGGAGAAGGCTGTTCAGATCACTTGGGAGTTGCTTGGGGAAAGGAAGATCATCCACAATTTCAGTATGCTATGTTGAAACCCGGATGCAACTCTAGCCCTGCAACACAGTCAAGAATTTTCCACAACTCTTAGTGTCTTTTCCACAGGAAGGAGGAGGAAGGTGGCTGTTCCACAGAGGAACAAACAGAACCTCAGGGCAGAAGGGCTGAGTGACAACTGGGGAATAGTACATCAAAACTTCGGAGATGATGGGAAGAACATTGAATCTTAAGGACATTTAGGAGTGGAACAGGTTTTATAGTTTTAAAGATGGAATAATGAGCACATCAGATGATCATGAAATAGCAGATATGATATTGAGGTAAGAGATAAGTAGAGAGAAGTAGAAAATGAAAGGAAAAGATCACAAAGAAGAAAGGAGGGCCATGTCAAGAAATACTGTAACAAGGATAAGATCAGGAAAACAGGCCCTCTTTCATGGTGAGGATGTTTTGCATAAGAACATCATGAAAAACTTACAAGGCACCCATTCTCCAGGTCAAATGGAGCGTCAGAGAGTGTCAAGCACAAAATAATTGATACAAATAAAATACAGCTGTGTGGTAATGTCTATGGAATTTCAGAT
>VXBQ01008105.1:96700-120765 GCA_013400175.1 Phainopepla nitens | reverse complement strand
AAAGAAAGAAAGAGGTGAAAGTAAAGACTTAAGGAAAAGGTCACTCAAATGAGATGAGAGAATATGGAGATAGGTATGTAGTTACATCTGAGGGGTAAAATTACTATCTCTCTGAGTGACAAGCTGTGGAGGTCCACTGAAGTCACAGGCACTGCTGACACACATAATATTCAAAGGCCTTTGCAAGTTCCCTGAATACAGTGTGAGGCCTGGTTTCAGCTGCCCCTTGCAGAAGAGAATGTGAGAGCTCACCGAGAAAGGGTCTGTTTCATTTTGTTTTCTGACATTGGATGCTGGTCTCTCGGAGAGACAGCATGTCAGGATAAATTTAGAAAATAGACGAGTGCAACCTAGGGCATGCTTAGACATGATGAATTCCCCCAGCCATGTTGATCCTGGATGGCAAAACATAAGAAGAACCTGAGAAACCACAGAAAACATAAAAATTGATGTATCTAATTAGCAGGCACAGCAGAACGTCACAAATAAATGGAAGAACTGTATGTCAAACTGTATATGCAACTATCCATTTGCCTGTGCAGTTATTCAGACTCTGTTCAAAGCTCTGTGCACACCTCTACCTGCTCATCCTTAGCTGGAATGTAGATAACAATATAAATATATCATATAGACCATGAATAGAAAAACCAAGACATCAAGCCACCTGTGAATCAGTCCTTTTATTTCTCTTCTGACAATTGACACTAAACTTTTATGAATGTATGAGTTTTGCTGAAAGCACAAGAGCAACATCTCAGAAAACTGTAATTCAGCGAGCCAGAGTGCATGCATTTTACTTGTAAGAAGTTCCAACTCTGTTTTAATAAAAAGCTTTAAAGCATGTAAGTGTTGACGATATTTCTATCCACTCCATAGCCAATCTATGTACTGCCCAGTGCAAATATTCATGAAGACAAAAAATTAATAAGAATTATATACCATACCCTTTTTTGGTAATGATTAGTAAATAAAGTTCTTCAAATGTGTTTGCTGTGATTACCAAATCAATACTAACATTGCATTAATTATTTCTCTCTATTGGTTGGTTTGTCATATTTCTACACATTTTTGGAATGATATTTATATGAGGAAAAGTTATGTGACTTTATTTGATCTCATCTATTTTCATTTCATTCTAACCTTAACCTTTTAATGATGCTGTTGTGTTAAACAACCATGAACTGATTTCTGAAAATAAAAACCACTTTAAAAAAGTACTAATAGGATGATAAGGAATGACTGATGTATCTTTGTGTCTTCATGCCTGGAACAATTAAATATTCTGAGAATTGCCATATGGAGAAAAAAGGACTATGACAGGTCTCTCAAACTCGGAGAGGTACAGAGCAGGTAACAGCAAACAATTGTACACTGTAAGAATATAACAGTGAAGAAAAATAGAACAAAATAAACTCTCAGGGGGCCAATTCAAAGAAGAAGTAGATAACAGATGAACTGTGCATATTTAAAGGATATTGTGGGTGGTATGATTCTATATGGTTTCAAAGACATCATTGTACATATCCACTGAAAAAATTATGAAAAGGCTGTTGAATATAAATGTATTGCATTTGATTCATGAGACACACAAATATAATTTGCTATTGTCAGAGAAAGTATCACTGCATGTTTGCCAGTTCACATCTTCCACAAAACACCTACTACACTGCTTGTAGCTATGATCCACGGTGGTATTGCCAGTGTCGTGTTATTAACAAAAAATTAAAAACCAAAAATCTTCAAAGCAAACAAGACAGATTTTCGACCTCATAAATATTCTGTGATTTTCCTTCAAGGTCAGGTCTGGGTTGCTAACTTTCTTCATTCTTTTTGTGAACTTTGAGTAGTGCCATGAAAAAGATATGCAGAGGTACCACAGTATACTTGACTAGTTCAGCAGACCTCATCAGCAGTGAGACCTGTTGCTGGTTCATTTAATCTCCTTGTTTGGGTTACACTTGAGAAATAAGCCAGCAGAGAGATTTAAAGAAATGAATGATTACATCTCGTTAATAAACTTTAGGGCAACACTTTTCAGAGAGGTCAGCAGCCAAAAGAGGCCTCATTTTCTAATAATACTTTTCTCAACACGTTTCCCAGAGGGTTAAATGTCCAGTACTCTTTTTGACCATTTGAATATTCACCTAGAAGGTCCATGTGTTCATTTTCTCAGTGACTTCAAATAAACAAGGGCTGAAAATATAACCACAGTTTAGAACAGAGGGTGTAACAGTGTAGTTTTTGTACAGCCCTTGTGAATTGCATTTGTTTGTGTCTGTGATTGAGTTCAAAGGGCACACAGTTTTAAAATGTCTGGCTGGACAGAAAAATCTATATTGTTATTTTTAAAACTTGTCTGTAAGAGATATTATCAACTCACTGCCACAGAAACAAAAGACAGTCCTATGCCCTCCAAAACAGGGGTACCCTCCAAAACAGCCAGCAAGGCCAGTGCACTTACTGCAGTTAAGGGAAGGTCTTTCTTCTGCTGTTTTGACACAACCTCACTCAGTCTCTGGGCAGATTTAAGAAATTATTGCAGCTGTACAGAAAACGTGTAAAGATTTTTGTGTGCAGTCTGACTACAGAAAATGGCTGGATCAGAGACACAAGTTATCTAATAGAATAATCTGCCCTTGAGATAGCCACAGGATATATATCTGAGAAAAGAAACCAAAGAAACCCCCTGAGTAGATAAATATGCAAATAGAGGATAATCTTCTTCCATAAAGATTGAATTTTAAACCGCAGGAGTTAGAATTTGCTTACAAGCCTGGAAAAAGAGGCTGGGTAGTAGTATTACAATGATGCACTGGAGATTTTCCATTACAATTTAGCTAGTGTCACCTCAAAAACATTTCATGGTAGGAAAGGATAACACTTGTGTAGAAACACAAACAACAAAGGTGCTCACAGCTTGGCAATTTTCTGTGTGTACAGAATTTGCTTTCCAGAGGGAGACTTTATAAACAAATTCATATCTACAATTCTGTGAATGTACAGTAGATCAGTAGATGAAGTGTTAGCAGTGGGAGCTAAGGTGGACAGCAGCATATTTCTATTTTGGATTATTGGTATTGCTAATCATAGCCCAAAGCTACTCAGGTTGCAAATAGGTCTAGTAAGCTTTTTCTGCATTTTCTCCTTTCCTCTATTTCTTCTTCTTCTTCTTTTCCTTTTCCTTTTTCTTTTCTTTTTCCTTTACTTTTTTTTTTTTTGAGGAGACAGAGCTTGGGGATTTTTTTATTTACTTGTTTCCTTGTTCCAAATAAAAAATGCTGTAGAAATAAAAGGAAAACACATTCCTTTACAATGCATGTGTCATGAACATGTGTTTATAAGTACTGTAGCAATTAATGAAATTAATTTGTACATTCCCGCAGACAATCACAAAGCTGTTGTTGTGTCTTTTCTTACCAAGTTGCTCTGCTAAATGTTTTCCCCTCTCAGTGAAGATTACCCGTTCATCCTCCATGTCACATTTGTTGCCAACCAAAATAACCTGGGCATTATCCCAAGAGTATGTTTTGATTTGAGTTGACCTTAAAAGAGAAAGGGAGAGAGAGGAGTTAAAGCAAAGCCAATTCCCTAAGTCAATTTCAAACAGAGTTCAAAAAAGAAGACAAAAGAGACAATACTGATTTTGACAACTAGGATAATTCTGTTTAATTACAGATTTCAAATAAACTAAGGATTATCTGTCAGGCATTACTATTATGGAAATAGTATCAACACACATTTTACTTTTGCTTGCTAAAAATATTTTCTCCTACCATCAACATTATTCCTATACTTTTAGAAAGAAGAGATGATACTTTCTCCCACTATTACATTTTAATAAAAATGTCCTAGGTTACAATGTAAATATGTGCCCAAAGGTATGTATTCAATCACCATCTCCATGAACTGTTGAAACCAGGAGGGGCAGTGTTTTTCTTGTCTCCTCCCACGGACTATCTCCTGTTAATGGGCCATCAATGCCTTGCCCCATGAGTCATAGATAACTCCCTCAGGGAGCCATTTGTGTTTAATGGGCAACCAAGGACCCACCACATGACTGATAAAATGACATCATCCTGTTGTGAGTTGCTCTGCCCAGGGGGAGGAGCCAAACATTCCCACCTGGATATAATTTGGGATTTCAAACAGAACAGCTATTCCCACCTGGATATATCCAGAGGACAAGGACCACTAGACCTTTTCTAGAGGATCACCACTTCAGCAAGATCACTTCACCTGGACTACTACCACCACCCTAACGAGCAGGGTGTCAGGTTGTATTCTGACTCTGTCAGAGGTTTTCTTTTGTATTATTGCATGTATTTTACCTTTTTCTATTAAATTGCATTTCTGACTTGGAGTTTCACTGGTTTTTGCTTTCAAACTAGCACAAAAAACCTTACAATCTAAGAACAGAGCTCTGAAAGAAAATCAGCAATGTATTCATTTCTCATCTTTTAAGATGTGGATGTAAATTTAGCAGCAAAACTTCAAAAATTACAGAGCTAGTCTGACTTCCTTCTATTGTTTCTCTCCAGCACATTCCTCTGCAGGTCTTTGATCTACCAGAAGGCCAGCAACACTTACTGTGTGCATTAAGCCATGGGCAAGGGCTCAGTTTGAACTCTGATTTACTTTCCATTTAAATTATACAAGGCTTAAGCATGACTGCAGCTAAATCAAAGTATCTGAGACCTTGAAACACCGTAGGGACCATGAGTGCTGGTGGTGAAACAGCTTACAATGCTCTCTTTGAACGTAACCACAGAATGAGTGACTTAAAACTATACTAATGGTACCTCTCGGTGCCTGCCACCACACTGCTGGTACCTATGTCTGCTCTGTAGAAGGAAAGCTGCATGACTGGCTCCAGGCTCAGCGAAGAGAGGTGCTGCTGGTTACCACCTTCTGACTGGGAGCAGTACCTGCCCTTAAAGGTGACACAGGATGTAGGAAACTTACTCCAAGCACCTATGCTTTTTCTTGGACTTGTGACTATGTCTGGCTCTAGGCTCTAAGTTTTTGGTGGGATATGGATACCTCTTCTGTCTCCATATGATCAATGGAGAGAGAAAAAGATAGAGAGCATACCTCTTTCTGCCAGCTTGTCCCACACCATTTCCTCCCTCCTCCCTCCTTGGACAATACAGGATACTTATGAAAATGGCAATAGAATAGAAACTAACTTCTGTAACTACACACTTATGAGAGGATGCCCTGGAAAAGGATCCTGTGGCATATCATGCACCTTTTTCTTCAAAATCTGACAAAACATGAAATAGCTTCAAAAATCTGTCACCTAAGTATCTTGAAAGCTTTTCTGCATGGGTGCTGCATGGGTAGATTTACTAGTGAGCCCTTCTCATAACACAGCTATCATCTCTGCATATTGAGATCCCTGTTTGCAAACTTTTACATTCAAAAAAAAAGATCATGATCTAGTCAGACAACTGATTCTAGTGAAAGACAGAAAATATATCAAATCTCCCCAGCTGGCTTTGTTAACTGCAAAACCAGAGGGATGACCATGGGCAAAAGCTGCTGTAACTATCATTGTGCCCCTGGGTCCAATGTCATTGCCTACAGGTTCCCTGCATGAGTCAAAGAACCTCTAGGCCACATCTTGTGGGTTTGCAGTGCCAGGCAGAGAAATTTAGAGGAAAGGATCGCTGCCCTTAGGAATGTTTCACTTTATGAAAATGACCAAAAAAAAACTGAGGTAAGTCCCAGACATTTTGTGCTACAGATTGTTCCTTTGGGCCTGACCTGATCTTTTCTTCAAGAAGTGGACACTGTGCCACTTTAAATCTGTTTTAATAATGATTTGAGTAGGTGTAAGATGCTGTGAACAAAGAGAAGTCAGACCTCCCCGTATGCTTATATTTTACTAAGAATACCATTTCTCAGTAAAAAAGGACAGCATGCATTCACTTTGCGAGTGGTTAAGTAAAGTAGAATTATTATTGTGTTTTTTAACCAGAACTACATTTGTAACCACAGCAACTTTGCAAATACTAGTACCTCAAATGTCAGAATATGTTAGTCCATTAAGGACTATAAAAGAGCTTAGCTCTGAACAATTATTAGTTGGGAGCAAATTTATTTCCTTTATGTCAGCAGGAAATCAAATACATTTCAAAAGCAAAATATACAGTAAAGATATTAAGATTTACAGAAGGAATTACTTACATAATATGTAAAATTGAAATAAAATAAACTGATGAAGAAATGCAACCTGAAGAAATATCACGCAACTGTAAAGAGCATTCATTCGGCCATGCTTTATAAACTTTGCCTCCAGAGCTTTACATGAGTTTCTTTCATTAAGAATGTAAGGTCCCTTCATATTACTGCAGCCAGATGTGATTTTTTTATTGTACAACTACAAACCTGTGCATTCAAATTCTTACCAATGCAACTTATTTTATTCATAGACATTTTTTAATATCTTGCTTTTGTCTCATTTTCAAGTTATATTTTTTTAAGTAACAAGAGATCTTGTCCTTGCAAACAAATCCAAGGGCTTACATTTTGCAAAAGATTCTGTAGCACAAAAATATTACTGACTGAAAATTAGTCAAATGTATTCACACCCAACATCACATCAGCAAAATCAGTTGATTCAAAGGCTATAATAGGCTTATAACTGTTATGTTTTCTTTTAGACATATAGTTCCACTATTGGCTTTTGTAGGTTTTGATTGCCTCAACTCTGCACCGAAGCCAACATGTAGGTCACTTGAAAAAAAGAGATTTTGTTGTTCCTTGCATACATGACCTTTCAAATGACTGAGGCTTCTGATTAATCCAAAACACAAACAGTTGTCCTTGTAAAGAGATTCAGCCGCAGAAAGATTGAAGACATGAAAAGGCAATGACTATGTTTGCAATCAGCTGAAAAAGACAGTTCTTGCTCACTCTCAGTGACCTGGTTTACGTCAATAGTAATTTACCCTGTAAATCTTTACTTTTCTAGTTTTATTGTCGGCAGGCAATCTGCATCATGCTTGAATTTTTATAATGTATAGACTTCAGAGGGGCAGATTAATGGAGGAGTGATGATCCATTACTTTCCATGATCAACACCATTCTTGTTCTCCCTGTACTGCAATTCTACCAGCCCCTTGTCCGAAAAGAGCACTTGCTGAATGCAAATAAAACCAATGCAGTTGGCTTATCTTAAAATGGTGAGATCTTTAAATAGATGGCAGGGAGCCCATGTGTGCTCTTGGGCAGCTTGAAAGGAATGCTGCATAGTGTGACAGAGTGGGGTTCAGGAGCATGCAGCCCCAGCTGGCTGAGGCAGCTGAGATGCTGGAAGCCAAGGTAGATAAAACACAGCAATATGAGGGAGCTGCTCTGATGTTATTGTTGTGGAAACCAGACTGTTGACATTGGATTAGGTGATAAAAGCTTATCCGTACATCCAAAAGAAGCATAGAGAGATTATGGCAGAAGAGAGCCCAGATAATATCCCAGCCCTGGCTGCTCTCAGGCCTACCACAGGAAACATCAGATTATCCAAAGCCTATGTCTACTAGTCTGGTGAGGCAGCAGTGTACTAAAGCAGGTTACCAAATTAAGACTCAGAAAAAGACCTGGACACCACATCCAGGTCCCTTCCGGGGTGTTCCAAGAAAGTCGCAGCCCCACTATCCAGCATGAAACCCACCACTGCAAGTCAACACTGAAGGCTTATATGCCAGAAACTGAGGAGACTGGGATCCATGGGCAGCAACTGGGCAGGTTGAGTTTATGATCTCAGCTGATGGAGGGAGCCACAATGTGTATGTCTACACACACACATATTCTCATGAATGGACCTCGATGTGGCACTGTTTTAGAGGGGAGCAGTGTGAGGATGATTTGGTGTTTGTGTTAGCACTCTGAGGGGTCCTGGGTGTTTTTGTCTGCAACGTGTGTGCATATGGTCATGTGTATATGCATATATATATGTTGTACCTCTAAGAGTTATGTGCACATGGCTTGCTAGGAATAGATCTTCAGGCTTACTACTGGTTGGACCTGGGGTATGGAGCTGCAACAGCCTCTCTCCTCTTAGTCAGATCCAGCAGGATATATTCTCCCCTGAGTTCAGGCTTAACTTGGTTGTGCCTGGGTAACACTGCATTGCATCCTGGAGAAACTGGTACAGAAGGCAAACCTGCTGTTTGCTGCACTCAATATATTTCAGGTTACACCTACTACTGGTATACCTTGAATTACTATGAATATCTCTTCAGATGATCATTTTTATTAGCTCATCTATGTCCAGGACAAATATTCATAATAACCCGGAATAGTCTCTAGTATATTTTCACCCACAGACTGAATGGAAGGCTAGCAAATATATTCAGTAAAGACATGTCCATAGAGTAAATATACCACAAATACTAACTTTTAGAGATAACCTCAATCTATTCACCACTCTTTGGATTAAGTCTTCCAAGCATGCTTGCCTACCATAGAGAGGTTGGTTTCTACAGGCTTTTTAGATTAATTATGTAGTAAGTCACATGCACAGAAAGCAAGAGAAACACCCTAATGAAAATGCTCCTGAGGGGGCATGTATAATGTTTATTCCAGCAAGTTCAGGAAACATGTTGTACTTCTGATGTTTTGACTTATGAAAGGAGTACTCAGTGAACTGGGGTGCATCATCTTGCCAGTGAAAAGAAATTTTAAAAACCCCAAACCTAAGCAAAAAACTTCAAAAAAACCAAAACCTAATCAAAGAAACTTCTACAAAATTGGGTTTTTAGGGGTTTTTTTGAAGTTATTGTTATGATGAGTCCACTGAATAATCCTTAAAATTCTCCTGTCTTTATCTACAGTATGGTGACTACAAAGTCCATTAGCTGAATTATTAGAGGGCATAGTGTAGTGGTGGGATCTCAGATGGAGCCCAGGTTATCTATTCTTTCTCAGTTTATTTGGCAAGAGGCATTATCACATTATCAGAGAAGCAACTATGAGTTTGGAGAAGTTTCCAAAAGTGTTCAGTGTCCCCAGTTGAACTTCCTGCCTTTATTTGCTAAAGAGAGTGCCAAGAGTCCATGCCTCTCTGAGCAGGAAGGGTTGCTCTCCAGCTTTGTTGGGAGATGTCATTTTCCTTCTGTAATTGAAGTAAGGGAGGGTCTCTTTTACCCTTCCCCCAGTCTTCATCCTGTGATGTGGGAAGATACACCACTGCCTTCTCTAACCCCTTTTACAGCCAGGGACAGTAAAGGGAAGCTCTGTCATTCACATTTTTTTCAGAAAATGGGATCATGCCATGAATCCTTTCCCAACCTCCTTGTCTGTGAGGAGCTCTGACACATTTCCCATTTAATTCAGCTTTTACAGAGTCTGAGGTCTCCTTCATACAAGCGTTTTCTGCATTTCAATGTACGCCATACAATGGTGTACATTTCAATGTACACCATAGTCTCCATTCTTTTTCCCATGCCCTCTATATCTCCTAAACTGTTATTATTCCTGGAAATACTGATAGGTTATGTGCCTTAAAAATGATCCAGCATCCTGGAATTTACCTATCTCCTCTCTCTCTCACGCTTATATTTTAGATATGATGAAAATGGGACATATGTAGAATTATTCTGTACGGCACATTAAATGACTGCAATGCTCAGTCTTGATGGCCATTTGGAATGTGACTTTGTACCAGCTGCTCTGCACTGGGTGCTTAGACCTTGCTGCAGGCAAGGCAGGGAAAGTGGCAGCCTCAGGCTTTTCATCTGTTCTCCAGTAAATAATCCAGCATTAGTGGGAGACAAGCAATTCAAAATATATAAATCTAACAACCAAAACCCCAGCTTGGCTCTCTAATTGGGATTTTGAAGAGAATACTAAGGTTAAAAATTGAAACAGTTTTAGCAAAAACAAGACAAAGGGTCCTAGTGTACTTGAACACTTGAGACTTTTTGTGGCCACTGTTATTGACATAGCAGGAGCATACTAGAAGTTATAAGTAATAATGTCAGTGATAATAAAAAGAATATGCTGACATTTGCCAGATTTTAATTGAACTGATGAATAGCTGGAGCCATACACAGAAATAGAACTGTCTTTAAGAAACAGCTCAGGATCCTTCCTACTCTAGTGACAAGGAAAATCTGGATAGTTGCAACTTTTGAAATATTTCTACTTGTTTCATCTTTCTGGTGTGCTCTACCTGCAGGCCATAAAACCTCCATGATTGTGGTTAATACAAATAGTTTTATCTCTTGCATTTATGAACCCCTTAATAATTACTGAAGCCATTACTGAAAACTATGGAAAGCAATGGATAAAGGAAATAATTATCAAACTAAAAAGCTGATGTAGATGAACATGTGACCAGAATGGAGAAATTGCCCCTCAGTCATTCTCAAGGAGGGTTTAAAATCTAATTGACATTCTAGCATCTTCACTTCTATCCAGAATTCATGATATATATAATTTTTGATGTTTATTTTCAGTGATGGCATTGGCATCCACTGACTGCAAGTGTTTACTTATGTATGATAATAGGTAAAGATATCCCAGCAACACAGAAGTACTGAAAATCAGTGGAGAAGAGCAATGAAAATGGGACAAAAATGAGAATAATAAATTTACTCCACCCTTAGTATCACAAAACAGCAAGAGGAAAAGGATTTGGGGAAAAGTGGATATGCTAAGGATAGCAAATAGTGTGGGTAGCCCAGTAAGCAGGGCAGTTCGACCTACTGATTGTACTCTGGGTGGCAGGAGCTAAAGGAAAAGTAAATCTGGGCTACTCTTTGCATAACAAAAGGCCTGAGAACCCGTGGTGTCAGCCAGGTGACTGGACTATGAGACACAGCAGGAACTGATGACCTCAGACTTTTGAGAGCTTGGACTCTGAGGATATAAAGCCCTGGCAGGTCTTTATTAGGGGTCCCTCCTCAAAGGCACCAGCTTGAGCTGTTAATTTGTTACTGCACCATGATTAAATTATTTTAAGGATAAAGACCTCTGAGACTCTGCTGTGGATGTCTAAGATTGGGAAAGGTAGGAGAGCAAATGAGGAAACTTGGTCTGACAGTGCAAGTGTTGAGTGTGTAAGCAGTCAACGTATGGAGCACCTGCAAGGTCACTGGAGCCACCCACTGTGAAGACGCTTTGGTCCCAGCCCAGGTGGGGCAGGTGTGGCTCCTGGATGGTTGGACAGGAAAGTTTCCTTTACATAAATAGTAGCAAAAATGGGATACATCAACCCCTCCATGCTTGCAACAGGGCAGGATATATCGATATTGCTCAAAACTGACTGTATTTGATGTGTTAGTTGTTGTTTGTACATTGCTGTGTTTTCTGTCTGGATTGAAGGGCAAATGAAGAAAAATGCCTTATGATTGTGAAAAAACCACGATATTGAAGAAACCAGAACAATGTCAATGATTCACTGCTTCTTCCAACAGGCTTTATCTTCCTTGTGCAGAGCCAAGGTGCGCACACCATGCAAGGAAAAGCTATACATTTAATCTTTCCTTGGAGGAAGATAGGCTGATGTTGCAGAAGCTGCATGACAGGTGTGACACTAACAAATTTCTGGTTCATTATCAGTCAGAAAGCTAGTTAAAATGCACATTACCTAAAGCATCATAGGTTTTCATTGTTCTGGTAAGAACTGCATCTACTTTAATGAAAAAACCCTTCACTATATGCTTCTGAGACCGTAACTTCATTTTAGAAAACCACGTTACATTTCAGTTTTGACAGGCTGTAAAGATATTCAAAATTAGTCCAGTTCTTTTGGAAGTAAAACTGAGCTGATCTTTAATATGTACATTTTTATAATGTTGTGCAAGGAAATGTGACATTTGCACAAAATTTAGTTACCTAAAAAGAAAAAAGAAGATAGAAAGCAGAGATAACAGCTAAAGATGTAAAATTATGTTCTTTGTGTGTTTATGACACACAAAGAACATCATTTTTGTTTATTTATTATTGGTTTATTTATTCTTTCTTTATTTATTCTTGGTGATATTCCATTACCATAGTTATAATGAGGAAGTATATACTTACCCAGTGATGTCCACTCTGGGTCTGCATTTAGTACAATGCAATAAGAACTGACACAGCATGAATAATGACACAATTCTGTGTGGTAATTAGGATGAGAAGTAAGGCATTATAGAGGTTCATCAATCAGAATAGCCTTGTTAATCATCTCTAGCTGTTCCTACTCTACCCCTGGAAGTGCCTTCCCATGCAGAGTTCTCTGCTGAGTACTTTATTGAGTTACGTTTCACCTTTCATGTAATAAACAAATTTTTTTTGAAGAGTCTGTATATTAGCTTTGGTGCCTCTTCTGTACAGAGATGTTTTCAGTAAGAGTACCAAGTGTTTGTTATTGTCTGAAGATTATTTTCTGACATTAAAATGCAAATCCATTTAATAATGGTCTATGAAAAAATTAATATAATATTAATTAATATTTTTGTTGGCAAAAGACATTAGGTTTAAATTGTAATTTTTACGTGCTTCTCTTTAGGTGGAGTTACAATGAAGGACCAGAAGCTTACAGGGCATACTCAATTAGTGTTAATCAGACTGTAAATACCCTTAGTTTTTGCATCTTCATCACAATCTTTGCAAACTGTTTTTTCCCCAGCTGTTAAATACACCTTGAAACTGCTTTCCAATACCGGTGTAGCAAGAGTATGAAATTACTGCATTAATAAAAACAAAAAAGATTGTGCTCTAAGTTAGTACTATACTCTGTATCCCTCCTCACCAGTACCTCTTGTACTTGAGTTCTGTTGGCCTTCTCTTTAGGAAAAAGCCCTCCAGGTGGGGCACAGCTTTTCCTGTATCTACACAGCCAGCACACTTCAGCCCTAGGCAGAGTAAGGTCACCACACACAGTACACCTGACATTGCACACTGGAGACTGTTCCATCACTGAGATAACATAGAATGTGGGAGAGCTCATGACCTAATCCAAGGCAAGGTGGGCTTTGGCTGAAGGTATGCAGAATTCATAAAAGAGAGTAAATTCCTTGTCAGTCAATAGAATTTCTTCCTTTTCTGGTGTGTAATATATACTGGTTTTCCAGGCTTTCTGTTTAGAAAAGTAGAATGGATATTTACAAAAACAGTGAATAATAGATAAAAAAGTGTGTTAGACACAAAGGGCAAAAAGATCTCCAAGCAACTTCTTTGTAATTTTTGTGAAGATACAAGAATATAAAGTACATCTCAATTCTTACTCACAGGAGTACAAAATCCTCTCTTACAACAAGGTTTACTTATGAGTGGACCAACTAATATAGCACATTTTTCACAGTAGGACACATGTTAATGAAGAGCTTTTATGTCATGTATAATGCCACAAGCTGTGTCATATTGTGGGAAGTGATTTAATAACTCGCCTCATAGACAAAAAGCTGTACATTTTAATTTTCTCCCCACTGAGAAACCAACCATTAAATTATCATCCTTCAAAGCTGCTACCACACATGCACTGTGAAAACATGCAAAAAAAAGGGGGGTTGAAAAAAGATGGAAAAAAGTCTTTATAGGAAAATAATATTCATGAAAACAATAAAAGGCACAATACAGACAGCACTTGCACATCTTTTG
Organism: Phainopepla nitens; assembly: GCA_013400175.1. Classification (NCBI taxonomy): domain Eukaryota; kingdom Metazoa; phylum Chordata; class Aves; order Passeriformes; family Bombycillidae; genus Phainopepla; species Phainopepla nitens. The sequence continues at coordinate 107,178 of VXBQ01008105.1, read as the reverse complement.
ATTATCCCCTTGTTTTCGTGTTCCAGATGCTTCCACATAAATGATTCTGTTTATCACCAATTTATGTTGATTACCCAGAGTGTCGCTGGAATTCCAAGTAGTGACCCTAATCAATACAGCTGAATCTAACTCTGGTATTTGAAAAACAGAGGTATAAAACAAGGGAGTTATGAAGAAATTTAGTAAAACAACTAGAGCATCTGCTTGAGGATATTGCACTTTCAAGTAAATGAGCAATTTTCTGTTACTTAAAATTTTTTTTTTGCTTGCCATTTTGTATTCTTTTATATAAGAATATATATATATATATATAAGCAAACAGATACAGACATANNNAGACATATGTATGAGTCCTCATTTTCTGATTTTCTTTCTTAGAGTGATGGGCTTTTGATAATTTTAAAAAATATATAGTTAAGTAAGCAATACTGAATGCTGAACAAGTTCTTTTGGTCCTAAATTCTCATATCAAATACTTTCCTCTTCACTGCTCCTACAACAGTCCCCTAACCCTGGACTGCACTGCCTACCAAAGAGGCTCTTGCACCTGGGATTACTGACTAGCCTCTCATCTCCAGCCCCAAAGGCCACCTACCCAACAGTGGCATTTTGGAAGTAGTGAAGTTCTTAAAGGCATGGTCAAGTTCTTTTGTTTTGTACCAATACTGAGAGTTCTATAACAATCATTGAGCTGGATCACACAGGGTTATTTATGTTTTCATCTTTTTTTTTAAATAGCAAATCCAGATTCATATTTACAATAATATAGCAAGTATCTGCCAACAGGACATCTCTATTTTAAGGAATTTCTGATTAAACAACTCTCAGGAACTCTGAGTTGAGCCTGACTTTTTACTGTCAAGTCTCATTATGAAATGCAATGCACATTTGTCCCTCTTAATCCCTTTCTACCTATTTCATGAGGAATGATTCCTAAACTTCTCTCACTTATCCAATTCACTTCTTTGGATTTCATTTCCTCTATTGTTTTAGCTTTTACTTTTTTTTTTTTTTCAAGTTTAAATGAACTCTGCTATTACTTCTCTTGTGTCCAGTTGTCTTAGATAATTTCAGGTTATAATTCTCATTTGGTATTTTGCATGAACTCTTTCATAAACAACTCAGTCTTATCTGCACATAAATTGAGTCCTGAAATGCCTGTGTTTAAGTATTAGAGATGGAGTTGAAACAGATCATACCTAATTGTAATCACTGAAAAATCTTACCGGGTTATTGAAGCCACCTGTGATAAATTATCATGACCTATCCTTGTTAAGGATTCATGAAGCCTGCAAGTATTAGGGCAATTATGTGAATTATTTTACTTCTTCTGGATAAGAGAGACAGAATTGTTTCACTAAAACATCAAGGATATTTTTCTTCTGCTAATACTATTTTACACAAAATTGACATAAATTCTAGAAGCATTTTGTCTTTAAGGTTGTTCAGCCTGTTATGCTCTGGAAGCAGAGCAATGGAAACGTTCTGTACTATCCTGAGGCATCAAATTTTGATTCTCCCACTGTGTCCTTGCAACCATTCCTCTTTGGAAGTAATTTCTCTGTTTGGCTATACACTTGCAAACACAAGGGATTTGAGGTCTGAAATTTTGAAATGTGCCTAGTTTTCAGTTGAATATGTGAGCTTCTGACTTTTATCAGAGGTATCTGTCACAGATATTTGGAACTGGATTGGCAAAATAGCAATTATCTTAATCTCAGTGTTAACTGAGGCTAACTGGTTAACTAGTTGAGTTACAGAATTGTACTGGGGTTTTGGAGGGTTGGTAGTTTTGGTTCTTTTCCCTTTGAGGTCAGGAGTGTAAATTTTTAATTTGTCTGACCCCATTTTGCTTTTGGGGTATTGCTGATCAAAATTCCTTCTGTGAAGGCTGCCAGTGGCCAAAAACAACAGTAAAACCCATTTCCTTGTCTACATCCTGTCTGGCACAGGGTGTCAGGATTGTCTTGCTGACTCACACTGCAAGTAAGTAAACTGCAGGTTTGCTCCTGCTGACTCACAGAAGATGGAGGGAGGCATTAGCCTTCAGATTTTATTTCTAGGATTAAAAATAAAATAAAATAAAAAAAAAGAGGGAAAAAAAAGGTTGTGTATTCATTCAGAATATCAGTAGTGCTGCTACGTGATTCACAAATCAAAAGATTGGTTTATAGATACATATGGGTATATATACATGTATCTCTTGGCCTCTCAAGCCCTAGCTAGTATATCTATTTAAATTTTCTTCTCCGTCACAGTTCTTCAAAAAAAAAAAATACTGTGTTTCTCCCTGATCCCAAAAGCCAGATTTAATAGCAAATCCTGAGTATTACAGAAGTTAACAGTAACACATACAGGCATCAATACAACATTCTAGTAAAACATGGAGATTGGATGTAAAAATTTCTAATGCTCCTGAAAACTGAAAACAGTGGCATTTAAACAAGCTAGAGCCCTCTCCTAGGGCTCATGTTGAACTTTCAAAAGTTCATCTCACTTTGCATGTGAGGTCTCTAGAGCATACTGTGTGAACCATGTTCACTAACATATTTCAAATGTTACAGTTTCTTTCTGGTAATAAAAGAAAAAAGAAATAACAGTTTAATGTTGTTTTATTAGGACTTCATGACTGACTTCAGTGGGTAAACACTTCTCTCAGAGGACAAAACCATGTTCATTAAACAGGGGTTTGGGTAGACAGTAATATTTGTATGGAAAGATTAAAAGGACCAGCATAAGAAAATCAAACGTTCATCAGTAGAATTCCTCTGTACTGTGGAGCAGAGTGAAGTAATGTACCATAAGATCAAAAGAATAAAACATTTCCTATGCACAGCCAGAAATGAAAGTCTGCAATTTCAAACAAGTAATTGTGAATGAATAAGTTGGTCACCAGGTGTTTATAAGGTATGGAGAAGAGGAAGAAGGAAAAACACAGGGCTTGGATTGTGGCAGATTCCGAGGTCAGCTGAGTACACCTCTGTGTGCATGGCAGAACTGTGAAACGGTTAGCACCTCCTGCCATCCAGTCTCCTTTCATCTCTTGATCCCTTTGCCCAAAATGGTGCCTCAGTCACAGAGAGTGTCTGGGGGAAAAATCCTGTGTTTTCCTACACTGACCAGCAGTGCTAAGAAGGATTGAAAGGGAAGATGGTATTAACCACCAGGTCCCACAAAAAAGAGAGGCTTTGGCCAATTTAGTCTAGAAAAATTCTTGTATTTCAATGAAGCTAAAATCTGCATAGCAACATTTGAAAGTGAGGTCTCTTTTGTTCACTGATGAATGGAAGGTCACAACCAACCTGGCTTCATTTGTACATTCCTTTGTATATACAAACAGCATCTGCTGGGATTAGAGTAAGAAACTATTTGGTATAAAACATTTACACCTCAGAAACTTTAGCTAGCCTTCATTGTCTTCTAAGAAGGCAATATGTGCTTCTCTGAGCTCATTTAACCCTGTAAGCAAGGGGCTCGCAGATCACAGATACTGACTGAAGTGGTTAGTTCCTGCTCTGCCAAATTTTAATATGGTTTGAAGGTAGATTTCAGGGTTTAACCAAGACAGCTAAAAGGTCACCTCCAGATTTTCCTCTCAAACAAGGACTTAGTTGATAGCTCTGCTCACAGACACAAGGTGCCCTCCATGAGTTGGCTTTTGTACTATGGTCTGTGGATTTACAGACTGGGGAATTCCCAGTGGGTGAATAGAAGATTAATGGTGCTCTTTTAACATTAAAAAAAAAAAAAAAACAATCAAAAAAGAGAAGAAATTTCAAGCAGGGTGTACAGTCTCATCAATGCTTCTATTCAAAGACACAAATGATGACTACCTCTCTCAGACAGATAGTCCATATAAATGAATTTATACAATCCAAGGCCAACATGAAGCACAGATGTGGGAGGTTTGGGAGGGGAAGCAGAATGCAACTTAGCTACTACTTCAATTGCAATGCAATTGAACTACTCTTTTCTTGAGAGCCACAGAACCCATGGGGGATATGCAGAGTACATTCAGAGAAACAGGGCTGGTCTCATGGACCTAGTGATTCTCATGGCAACCCCCTGACCTCCAGGTGAGCATTGATAACTTCAGTCTTCCACTTGGAAAAAGAGAAGATAATTTGAACAATAAGGTTTAAATCTATATCCTCCTTTCCCATTTGTTACAGCAATGCTGAACAGGTCAATCATTCTAAAAACAAATTTTAACTTCTTTCTATGGACATCTGGCAAGAGAAGGACTAAGAATGGAAGAGAGGTGTGACTGAAGCAAATTATGAGCTATCTGAAAGCCATTCAGTTGAGTAAAAAGGCATGAAGAGATACTAAGAGATAATCAAGTACCTTTTCTAGTATTTGTGGTAGGTAATCTCTCCAGGCTCTGAAGCACCTCACTGCACTTAAACAATTTTGAATACAAAGGTAAACCACATTAAAAAAAAATAAAGACTACTGAAAGTGACACAAAAGGTCCTATTAGTTTTTTGAAAAATTACATGGTACGTATTTATGTATCATGTGTGAGTGAGTGAGTCTGAGAGAAAAAAAATAGATAGTCTTTATCTTACTACATGACGGAACACACATGCTATATTTTTCCTAATATAACATGATTGCTAAATTAGAAAATCTTTCCTCCCTTGCCTCAGTTTTTCTTTGAAGGCTTTTTAAAAATTTTTGCATAGCATTAGAAAATCCTCATTGCACTCTAAACAATAGCTGCTTAAAGAGCAATCTGATTAATTACTAGTAATAAACACAATGAAGTATCTAAAGGTAGAAGACACCTAAAAATGATATAAATTCTTAATATAACCAAAATTCAGTTTGCTGATTCACTTCCCACTTAGTCACACAGTGCAGAGATAAATATTTAAAAACAAGATAAATTAAGAGCATGCTCTCCATTAGTGTAAAGAAAAAAAAATAAAAAAGAAGAAACCTTGAATATAAACAACTCACCTGAAAGGAAGAGATATATAAGAAGGAGGTAGCTGCTACATTGCACACCAAAAAGGAGTTGGGCCTACAGCATATATATAAGCGATATGCACAAAGCCATCTTTGGCTGCTTGCAGAAGATAGGCAGGGGTGCAGCAGGAAGATACCACAGAATCCTTATATGGAAAGAAGACAGTGTGGCACAGCATGCAAAGCAGAATGAATTAAATGTGCTGATTAAATGAACAGCTTGCTTCTTTTACTTCACGGAAGTTCCAAGCTTTCTTTAAGCATACCTAGCAATCAAATAAATGACTTATGTTATAAAAGCCTCATGCAGAGAAACAACAGGTAATGCACAATTGCTCCCTACAGGCCTCTTTCCCTCATCTTTGTTCAGGATTTTAAAAAGAATACATAATACTTTTTAAAAGCAGGTATAAAGACTAAAAGACTGAGAGAATAAAGACTGCCCACTACACCAGTGTAAAAGGAAACTGAGGACAATGCCCTCTATCCTGATCCTGAAAGATGGTACAAACAGCTTTTCTCCCAAATTATACCTCAGGTATGCTGCGCACTCATTCCTTCTGTGCAGATCTTTAGCTAAAAGATTAATGGTAAAACAGCCAGTGTTGCTTGCCCTGTTAAGTGTCAGTCTGCAAGCAGCAGGACCCCCAGCTCTAATCCTGTATGTAACAGGGTCTTACTGCTTCCTGCAAATTCATGGCAGGGAGTAAGATGGCACAGGTAGTCCCTAGGCCTCATTGTGAGGAGCAGGAGGTCTAACACCTTTGATCAGAGAGGCCAAAGAAAAAGCAGACGCATCATAACTCTTCATTATCAGACTTAGGACAAGAAGAAAAGTATTTTCGTTTGTAATCTGAAGTATTACTACATAAATCACTGACTGATGGTAACTGTAGTGTCATAACAGGGTTAGGTTGCAAGGTATATTGTGCTGCAATACTTCAAAGTTGATGACATTTTCAGAGAAAGGATATCTAGAATTTGGGTGTTGAGTTCTGCTCAACTAGTTTGGTTCTTCAAGTGTCTCAATATGGATTTACAAATCTATCTTTGGACTATCAATTGGAATATCTTATCATGGTTAGACCTATGCTCTGCTTGTCCTCTCACAGATATATTAAATGAATTCAAATAGTAAATCATCCCTCCTTTTAATCTTGTCCACAAGCCATGAGAAGCACTGCAAGCCTCTCATTTTCATGGCTTCCTGAGGGTCTTCAGCATAGTGCCTGATATTTGGACATCAAACACCCACACATTTGACCTTGAAATGGTCTTGACATGATCTGGCTCAATCTTTAGGTACAAAACAAAACAGATATAAGAAGGATTTTGTTCATTCTCTGAGAACTGTTACTGGTTGGAATATTTCTGTACAAAACCACTCACATTTCTTATATGTAAAGATACCACCAAACCTCATCTCTGGTGTGAGTCAGAAGCCTAAATTGGCATTTCATTGGCATTTCATTATTCTAATAGTAACCTCCACACATTTTCCTAGTCTGTGTTTTGTAAAAAAGCAGCATTATATTATTCTCCTTCTTATCTCTGCTGATAAACAACCTGTGTAGTCATGTCCTTCTTCAATGAATAGCTAATTGGCATGCTAGGACTGAATTTATTACACTAATTCTTACTGTTTCACTGGCATCCTGTGTTTTTTCTGTATGCTTGTGCTCATGCTTCACTCAGACTCAGAATTTATATTTTTAATATTTTTTTGTAACATAATGGTTAACATAATGATTAACATAATGGTATGTCACATACCCCATCAGACTTGACAGTAACAAAGAGAGCTAGAAACACTGAAGAAAAGGACAAGGACTAAGCCAGACTGCATGTTAGAGCAAAGCACATGGGAATACAATATAGTACTGGTTTGTACCTCCCTCTCATTCTTGGGGGCAAATAGGAACAAGAGAGATAACGAGGACCAGATATAGATGCAGGAGGAAGATGGGGTAATTTCATGTACTGATGCACATGAAGAACTCTGGCTCTTGTTCACTTCTGTTGTGTCCTGGAAACAGAACACTTCATGAGTATTTGTAAATGAAACAGTTATTACACCTGAATAGAGAACAAATCTCTGCATCACAGAGAAACAGCTGTGCTAAAGGCTGAATAAAAGCTATGTAGGGGGCTTATGTAGGCATCATAAATACACACATACATCACAATTCATAGCATTCTAAAGTGTTGGTAATAAACTAAAAGCAGAATGTAAACTCTTCATATTAGTTGTACTTTCAAGGATGCTACATCTGATTCTACAGGGTCAGAATCAGATTTCTTTTGTACAAAAACCATGATGGAAAATTTATATGCAGTTGAAGTACTCTAAAGAAATTCATAAAGTTTAGTAATCGCTTTCCTGTTAGTTGTGAACCACTTGGTTGACACAGTTTCTTTGGACTGTTAAAATTTTTAAAATAAGTTCAAGGATTTGGACACATGAAACCCCAATCACCTAGCTACTTTTTCTGCCAGAGGTTTAGTGTAAGAGACTAAACATAACAGATATTTTCTCTGATATTTTCACCCACAGCTATATATAAACTTAACTGAGAATGAACTATGGATCTGGGCTATAAGCTGGTTGAACTGCTGTTTTGTCCTGCTGAATTGTGTATATTAACACTATAAAGGAAGAGCAGGTAAAGATAGGTGATGCAGGGAAGTAATATCTCAGGCTATTGCAGATGTTTGTGCAGCAAACCCAAGTAAATCAGTAAAGTACAAGCCCTAAAATTCCATTATCAAAGGATAGGAAACACAAGACAAAAAGAAAATTAACATTTATTTGGTGAAAAAAGAGCAGTAATGTCTCATATTTTACTGTAAAACAGTAAAAATAACATTGTGAAAAACAACATAAAATGAAAACACATGGAAAATCCCTATTAGATGGCCAGGATGGAAAATGACTGCAACATTCCTGCATGAGTAAAGGCATCAAAATGAATGGACAGAGTCATGGTTACTAAAATTTAGTGTTGATAAATTTAAAACATACACATTAGAAGGGATAATCTGTACTACTGATTTTCTCTAATGAAGTCTAAGTGAACTACAATAACTTAGGAAAAACCTCAAGTGTCATTGTAAGGTACTTAACAGAAACCAGTGTTCAATATGCTTTAATAGTTAAATAACCAAGCAAGATGCTGGCTGCATGCTTAACACAGTTGAGAATACTAAAAAAATCCTCTTACCTAAGGTCATTAGCCAGTTTCATGGGTTTCAGTGCTCTTTTGGGTGTTTCTGTTGGTTTATTTTTTTCATTTTTGTATGAAAGTATCTCATGTGCAGTTTCTTCCCATAAAAAATGTGCTCAAAGCTGAGGTCACAGTAGAAATTAAATAGGAGATATTAATTTTTCTCACAGTTCCCAAATGTCATAAACTCAACCTATTCCCCAAAAAAATCTTTACATAAAGAACCCCTTGCATTTTCTTGGAGGTCAAATCTTCATATTTGGAGGTGGGGGGAGTGTTTGTTTTGGCTGTTTCTCTGTATTCTGTCTTTAAATATATAGAATAGGCTCCATCTTGCCTAAACTGAGATATTTACAGTGTAAAAGCCCAGTAATTCCAATATAGAAACTTCTTTTGCAGAAGCTTGTTCAGAACAAGACGCTCAGTTCCAGTCTCTCTGGCACAGAAAAGTATAAATAAAATCAGCCTTGAGATAGAAACAAGACTTGAAATAAAGCACACTGTACGACATGGAAATTGGATTTTTTGTGTCCTGTGAACTGTTAATGTCTCATATACCTATAACAAATGATTGCTACATTGGCATTTATGTTTACTTAAAAGAAATGAATTTATCAGTTTCACTGACAGAAGCATGCCATATTAATTCTGAAAGATGTTCAGCTCTTTTTCAAGCTTTCAAAATGTACAAAAAAAATTATCCTGTCGCTTTACAGTGGAATGAATAACTCAGTAGAATGCAGCTGCCTGGTACTTGGGTGAAAGACTGCTCTGGGATTTCAGGTGTCTTAGCTGCAAGCCAGAATTATGTTTAGTTTAGTGCACATGAGCACAAGCCAAAAGTCCTAATTAAGCTTGCTGTAACTGAGGGATGGAAACAACAAAAACAACAAAATTTAAATGCAGCAGATAGAAGCCAAAACACAATAATTTTATCCAAGAAAGGCATATAAGACTTACAAATTTGTAGGCCTCAAAAAAAAAAAAGAGTATTTAAATTTTTTTCAAGGCTTCAGCATTTTACATGGAATGAATACTTTTATTCATGCTCAACATGTAATTTTGCCATTAAATCTGACACCAATCTTCATACAAAAAGTGGAGGTCTACTTGGGTACATAATTAAGTAAATCAAGGGTTTCTGACAAATATAGATAACAGGGATGTTTTCAACCCTCCCGTAGCCAAGGAACTCTTACAAAAACCCAAAACACTGAAGTTTGCAAATAACTGTAGATTAATAGAAAAGGATGTTTAATAGTTTTTGAATCCATGCATAGCAGAAACATGATGTTCTCTGAAGATGTTAGGAAGAAGAGCTTGAACAACTCATGATATTAATCAGGGCCTTCTTCAGCCATTTCTCATAGGTCTAACTATGGGGTCAGAGAAACACAGCAAATGCATAGTGCATTTGCATTTCAGTGCCGGAACACTTTTAGGGCACTTTACAGTGAAAAACAAATATGCAGTGGGAGAGAGTCCTTCTGATCTAATTCTTGCGTAAGCAGACAAAGTATGGTTTGGGTTTTTTCAGCTCAACAACTCTTCCCTATAAAAAATATTTGAAAAAATATTGTACATTTTAAACATATCAGTTTATACCCTACCTTACTGTGGCTTGACTTCAGACTATCCAATACAATCCAAAGTCTTCTCTGTTCTTTTTAAACACAGTGAGTCACTCAATAAAATTAACACCTTTGCATATTGATGTCTCTCTACTTACGTCTTTGTATCACTACAATTGCTATACCACTTGTACCATCTCCTGTGCATGCTGGCAATTTTGGTATTTGATTTTGGTATGAAAATGAAGGATTTGGTCAAATCTCCATGTTTTTCAGTTTGGATAATATAAATTATTCTATTAAATTTGCAAAGAATCATGGTATCATAGAATGGTTTGGGTTGGAAGAGGCCTTAAAAATCTTCTAGTTCCACTGCTCTGCTATGGCCAGGGACACCTTTCACTACATCAGGTTGCTCAAAACCTGATCCAGCACTTCCAGGAGTGGGACATCCACAACCTCCCTGAGCAACCTGTTCCAATAGCTCAACATGTTCATAGTAAAGTATTTCCACCTGATATCTGAATCTTCCCTCTGTTATTCTAGATTCATTTCCCCTTGTCTAGTCACTATATACTATATGCCCATGTAAAAAGTTGCTCTCCTGTTTTTTTATAAACCCACTTTATGTACTGGAAAGTTGCTGAAAGGTCTCACTGGAGCCTTCTCTTCTCAAGGATCAACAAGCCCAGCTCTCAGCCTGTCCTCA
>VXBQ01008105.1:81445-93076 GCA_013400175.1 Phainopepla nitens | reverse complement strand
AAAAATCTATATATATATTAGAAATAAGCAGAAACTCATCTATACCGATAGCCTGATGAAGTCCAAGCGTTCAATATATTGTACTGGATACCTTATCTATTTTTTAAAATAAAGACTTGTTTTCATGCATAATACAAGATTAATAACAGGAGAGAAATGCACATCAAAAAAGCAAAGATATAATGAATGTCCAGGATATTTACAGACATATTTAAGTCAGCAGAATATGATTCTTTTTTAAGGCATTAAGGATCACTTGTTGAAATGATATCTAAATTATTAGCTATTACCTTTGAGCACTCCTGGACTATGCACCCAAGAATTTAAACACAGAAATGCATAAGAATAATACTTAAAAAAAAAAAAAAAAAGTGAAAGCTGAGGAATTACAAGCAAATAATTCCATCTAATGCCTGGAAATAAAAAACACCTGAAGAGTGCTACTAATATTCCTACATCAATAACAAAGACTGTCCAGGCCAATTCTGTTGCCTTCACTGATATTCACTGATAGCTTAAATAACCTGGCAGGTATAGGGGAGGAAATGACTGAGATTCCTCTTGATTTTAGAAAGATTAACACGTAAAAGGAATTTTCTGTATAGCAGCAAAGTAAACATGCCGAGAAGATTCTGCAAAAAAAAGGTAAATTTTAAAAAATTTAAAGTAAATTTAAAATTTAAGACTTGCTCTCAGGTTAACTAGGAATGATTCATAGAAGCTAGAAAGGTACTCTGAACATGGGGTGTCAATTCCATTTGTTGAATTAATGATCTGGATGAAAAAATAAAAAATACACTGATAGATCTGATAAATTCTGTAGAGGTCATGCTGGAGGGGAAGTATGTCCAAGAATTTCAGTGAACGGGATCAGAATTCTAAGGGGTGTTTTTAGACTGATGGAGCAATCTGAAATCAATGAGATGGAATTTAACATGAGTGCAAGGTGCTAACTTCTGGAAAAAGAGAGAAAATGCATAAATATGAGCTTTGAGATAACAGACTAGATGGTGTTTCTAAAGAAAAGAAGACTGGGGCAGTGACCAAAAATTGAGTTCAGGTAACAGAGTGACAAAACAAATCTGATGCCTGACAAAAGTAAGAGGCATTATAAAGAACAAGGATTATTCCTTCTACTCAGCATTTTCTGGACTTTTGCTACATTTTAATGCCACAGTTTTGAGACAAATTAGGAGATTACAGAGGACAAAACCAAGATAGAAAAAAGAATTAGAATCTTGGGAAAAATAATAAAGGATTACAATCTTAGATTATAATCTGAATTTAGAAATTATGATAGATGAAGTAACAGTAGAGAATACTCTAAGACATTTTAAATAACTCCAATCAGATACAAAAAAAAAAAAAAAGTAGCCTCAGATGGAGATTTTCATCCTGAATGTCTACAGTTTTTTACATTGCACTGTGAGCAATCGTAAATCCAAAACAAAATACAGCAAGGCTAGAATTGAATACTTCTAACTTCAGTATCTTGAAGCCTAGACATCTAGTGTAACCCAGGTGCTTTGATTCCTTTGTCAGTCAAAGCAAAGACAGCAGTTCAATCCACTGCATAATCACTAAAAACCCTCCCAGGTGTTATTTCTCTTATTTGATTATCACAGAGACTTGGTGACAGGCTTGGACTAAAACATAAATTAAGAGAGAGTCAAAGTTTAAAGAGATTGATTCTATTATATAAAAAACCAGCATATTATATTGCTTAATCATCTAAATTTACACAGATCTGAAGTGTCAAAGATAAAGGAATGTTGATTAATATGCAATACCAAGGAAAGTAAATAGACTTTTAAGAGTTTGAAGATGCTAGATATGAGCAGAAAAAAACATAAATTTGGACTAAAAATATAAATAGAGACCAAAAGTGAAAAAAACCCAACCCATCCAGTAGTGACCTGAGTACTTACAGAAATGTTTACTGGTAAGCAGCAGAACTTCTCTAAAAGAGGAATTTACTGAACATAAAGTGCATTTTTCTGTATGAGCAAGATGATAAGCAGTTTTTGAAATAAAACAATGTGTCTCGTAGCCAAAATGTGTAAGGCTGTTATACAAGACCTAAAGAGGCCATGGCTATATGAATAGCTTTAATTAAATCAAAATGGCAAAATAAATAATTTTAAAATAAAGATGCCTATATGAAATGTTGGATTTTGCATTCCCAATGATATAGGCATATATGTTTCATTCTGATTGGTAAAAGACATTTTACAGAAGAGGCAGAGAAATGTGATTTTTTTAATAAAATGAACATGAATTAACTTCACTACTGCTTCTTAAAACGTGCCCCTTTGCACTGAAACTCTGCACACCTTCCATTACAGATGTAAATTCTTCTGAAGGTCACCATCATTAGAGCTACTCAGAGCAATATCAGGTCTTGATGTTTACTGACACCAGTGGCTTTCTGCTCCTAATTCTGTCAATGGAAAACTAATCATAACTTCCTCCCTGCTGTGGTTTAAGTTTGGTGCCCTCAGTGAGATTCTCCAAAACCACACACCACTGTCTCTTGCATCCTTTCACCTCCTGCTTCCTGCTGCAGCGGAATGGAGTTGGGAACTGGAGACATAAAAGGCAAAGGTTATAAGGTGAGATAAGCGCAATTTATTGGAAATAGAAATGAGATGAGAAAATTAACAGGAACAACAATACTAATGACAGATGGTATAAGAAAGTAAACAAATTCCATGGAAACAAAAAAACCTAACCAGTAATAAACAATACTGGTTGGCTACCTCCATTGTGTTTTCTTGACCAGGGGTTTTCTTGACCACTGTGTTTTCTTGACCAGTGTTTCCTTCTCCCCAGAAGAGACTCCCCCAGTGACCTAAGCTTGTACAGAATACATGCCATGTCTCAGCTATACCTCTCCTGGCTACAGCAAAAAAAATTACCCTTGTCCTGGCTGGAACCAGGACGCTCTCAAACTGAAGCCTAAGATCATCCTTGGTGTTACAAACTAAATACAAGGCATGAAAGAACAGTGTATTCTCTCATGTAGTTGTAGAATTGAATTTAGTGAATTGCCTGTTTCCTTCACTTGAGACACTCTATCTCAAATGACTCTGTCAGGGAGTCTATGCTTATTTATCTAGATGATACAATTGGTCACATTTCAGATGACAAATTAAATTTCCAAAAGCTAAACCAAAAGTATGTATCATGCTTCAGGGAAGTGTATTACCAACAAGTAAAGACAGAGAGACATTCTTTGCTTAATACTAATATATGATATGATATGATTAATAGATTAGTAGACCAACTATGTTCTATATCATTATTAAGTCCTCCATTAAAAATCTGCTGTAGAATTGATACATCTCCTATTGATCAGAGCAGGAGCAGTTTTCATCTTGCAGCAATTACTTTGCTTTACTTTTCTCTGTCAGCCATTTAGGAAACTCTAAACTGCATGTGCGGTCAATATGTAAATAAATAAGGCAAAAGAAAAAGAAAGTTGAATACCCTTTCTTTAGAATAGTGGGAATATTCAGAATGTCCTCAGTCAGGTATCATGTTCACAGTTTTTTTCCAGATAAAAGAAGATATTTTTGCAAGAGGTTTTTTAGTGCCTGACACATCTCCTTTACTCTGTACTCTTCTATGTTCTACTGCCATGTATTTTTGTGTTCCAGCCCTCTCAAAGACTTACTGTCTCAAAAGAAAACATAACTTTAATACAAAAAATGATCTTTCTGAACTTTTGCAGAAAATGTTTTAATGTGTCTAGATGCACTTGGAATGTGCAAAGAAAATTTGCTAAAATAAGTGTTATGTCTTTATATGCAGATGTGTGAAGCAATTACCCAATGGGATAGAGACATGACAGTTTATGCACGAAATGATATTACTGAATATCATTTGCCTCTATTGATACGTCCTCATTACTCTCCACAGAATAGAATATCCTTCCTAGTCTGTCTAGAGAGGAGAGAACAAAGGAGACGATAATGGCCTGATGCCCAGGTACCCAGAAATTCATCCAAAATTAATCTGGGCCATTCCTGTAAAAGCTGTTTTTTCATAGGCTGCTCGGCAGCACTTACAAAAGATCTATGAATGCACTACTGAGACACTCGCATTAATGGTTAAATATTAACCAACTCTTATTTACTTTTGTTGTCTCCTTCATCACAGTGAAAACAAAGCAGCAGGTGGTGTGTGTGTACATGTGTGTTTTAAAGTTCAAGCTATACCTCAGGAAATGAAAAAAGCATTCAGCTTCACAAAACAGGTGGAAGCACAGCAGAGATTTGTAGAGGATGGGATTGGTTACCTTGGAAACAGGTTTGAATTCTTTCACCAAACAACAAGATGCTCAGTATTGACCTATTTCCAACTGCTGTATGGATTTAAGGTGGAACTATATATGCAAAGTTTATAGATAAAGGTCTTCCTATCAACACTGAATCTTTATTTACTGATTAAATGCATTACTTTGTTTCCTCTATATCTCTAAGCCTTTGAAGTGAGAAAAATAGAGAACAGAAAAGCAAAAGTAAAGAGGATGTCATCATCTCCTCCACAAGAATTTCTTTCCAATGTATATGAAGTACTTGTAAACACTAAAAACATTTTGGTCAATATATTGTCTTCTTTAAATAACTACTTAATTAATATAGGTAAAAAAAAGTGTTTATGGAAACAGCCACTCCCTCTCCCATTACAAAACTTTAAACTATAGATAGAGTTCCTGAGATAAGTGCAGATGTCTAGCTTTACTTTGTCTTCCACCATCTCAGCTCCAAAGGTTTGTTTTATTTTTGTGAGAACTGACACGTTACATAGCATTTTTTCATGAAGCCAAATACAACTGGCACTCAGATCTATGAATGCAGTGCCTTAGCAGCAGATGGGTAACTGTAACTAAATCAATCTACTTTTCTCATCATATTCTATTAAACTTCAGGATATAGGAAAACGGAAAAAAGATCATTATTGTAGGATTGATAAACACACAAATACAGATGGAGAGCATGTGTACAGCATAATGTGTTACTAATTTAGGAAACCTCCTAGATAATCTGGATGTTTAAATAATGCAATGCAATGCAGTATCACACAGGGATTTGACATCAAATCCTAGAAGCAGTCAGACTGCCTGCCTGGTGTGTATATTAATTATCTGGTCCAAACAATTTTGAGTGTATTTATTCTATATTCCTTGGCATCACTGAAATCCCAAGCTTTCCAAGCAAGACAAGGAGCAGAAAGAAAGCAAAGCAAAAGAACTCACCAAATTAAATTCAACTGGACCTGCTGAGTGAAGGATATAATTGCATAAAGTTACTTCATATCATCATATCTAATGATAATATAAACTTAAGAGTCATTGTTAAGGTTATTGTATATATCATGTTTTCTGAAGCCATACATTTTTAATTTCCAGAAAGAACAGGTGGATTTGTTTGTGCTAGGGTATGTTTCTTGCTAGGAAATATACTAAAGGTTATATTTTTGCACATTTTCTTTAAAAATATCATAAACCTCAGCACTTCCTTCTAAATATTTGCTCTTGAGATTGTGATATTACATGCATATTTTTAAAAAGAGGATATTTTTGGCTGCCAAGGTAAAGATCTGAAAACATTTAAAATGCAGAAAAAATGTATTTCTGAACCTAAGCCTTTGGAAACAAAACAAAATGGAGTCCTTTGCAAGCCACACAATCCCTTTCACCAAAAATTGTTTCCAGTTTTAAGAGAGAACAAAATATTTATTTCACTCTGATCTTTCACAACAACCCCTCCCCCCTCTCCCCTTCATATCTTACTCAGGTAACAATATTCTTTTGGAGGTACAAAGATTCTCAGACAGACTAAATTTTAAATCTTTTTTTCAGTTTGGCCACAGAATCAGAACTTTCCCAGCCCAGAGATCCAGCTGCTGGTCTAATAGGATGTGCTCCCTATCTGTGTTTGGGGACCTGCCTGTCTTTAAAACACTGGGCACATATCTGGCAGAGCACAGCTTAAAGTTATTATCAGAGCATTTATTTCTTTGTCCTCTTTCAGTGTGTACCAGGTTCAGACAAGATAATTATTGACACTCTTGCAAAAGGGTTTGAAAATCCATCATAAAAATCAGTCACATGGATAGAGTGTCAACAATTAGGCTATAATGTCTTTGCAGTTAATAATGTCCCAGAGTCCAATTGTCTACTTTTCCTGTTATATACTGACATATAAGCATAAGTACTATATTTTAGAGCCCCCATTCTCATATGCTTCTATTACTCTAATTAAATCTGTCTCACTGAAGATTAATGCTTTCTTTCCTAAAACATCTGTCAATTGTGTATGCATTTTATGTAAAACAGATTTTTTTTCAGGCTTCTGAACCCCTTCTTCCCTTGACCAAATTTTTTTTTTTTTTTTTTTTTTACTCAGCTCAGTACAGATCAGCAACATCAGGGAAAACTGATACTGCACAGGCTGCACATCAAAAGCAGAGTTACTTAAGCTGAAGAGATGAAACTCAAATATTTATTCAATTCTAGGTAGTGAAAAATGGTGTTCAACTGCTAATTTTCCAAGTACTCCTTTAACAGTCATACGTATTTCAAAATAACAGTGAAGCACTCTAGACGCATTCCTTGCATCGTTCACATCACACTCATTCACAACCGTGAGGTATGGGCAAAAAATTGAACAGTACCAATGCTGATCTACAAATCGCTTAAGTCTTAACCATGTAGAAGGAATGTGGCCACGTCCTTTTCACTACCATGAAAAGTAGCATGCTGGCTGCAGTTTTTCTAGATGCTCTAAAAACCAGTGTCTCTCTCTTTAATGTGTGTAAGACACCAGATGTTTGGATGTGCTTTGTTCACACACTCTCCAGTATTTGTTGTGTTACTAGCTTATAACACATTTTCTAGTTTTCCAGTAAGTTACAGACACATGATTACATTTTATTACATTTAACATGTAGTTAAATAAATGAATATTCACTGCTGCTGCAATGAATGAATACACAGAGCAAACGAATAAATGTCTGGAGAAAGAATACTCCACTATATTTTATCTTTCTTTTTCATCTCCACAGTTTTATATATCGGGCGGCATATATTTTGACTTTTTTTTCTCTGACCATTACATTTTTCCTTATAATTTTTCTGGAATTCATCTACACCTTGATTTATTATTGAGCCTCATTCCATGGAGTTCTGGTGGTGGCATCAAGAATGCTGCTAGTCCAGGTGGCTTGGCCAGTCCTGGCATTGGCCTGTCTGTGCAGAAAAACTCTTGTGACTTCTAAATATGACAGCTTGCTCTGGCTTAAAATTGTCCCTGGTTGCCAGCTGAGCAGCACTGCCCTTTTGCATCACAGTAAGCAAAAGGTGCACAAAATGTGCACTGCTTGTCAGACATCCATGGGGATGTGGGAATTTCACAAAATGGGGAGTGTCTGGAATGAGAACAGGCAGTGCTGCTGCCCTGATGAAAGCCCACCAGGAAAACTTTATTTCTTAATTCTCTGTCTTCAGAAGAGTGATTCTTACTATGTTTTCCCTATCCTACTTAAGTACAGTTCTCACTATTCTCATTCTTAATGCACATGTTACCCCCCACCCTCATTCTTTAGACGTTTAATTTGGGCCTCTTATTTTGCAGTCAGGCTTTTTTCTTCTTTATTATATAGCCATCTTCCCAAAAGACAGAGGCCAACCAATCGCCATCCACCAAATATCCTGGTTTACATCTTTTTGTAAAAGAAATTAATCAGGAAAAAAAACCCCTCAAAAACAAAACAAAATAGTCACTTGATATAACAGCTAAGGTTCCATCTCAATTTTTTCCATGTCTTTTGCTTCCCCTAACCCCATGCCCATTTCCCCTCTGCTTTAGATGCTAAACAAAACCAGAGGACATTCACAGCAGACTTCATTGCTTAAGCTCAGAAGCAAATTACATACTTCATGGTAAGGTATGTACACATTCTTTGCAGAAATTATCTCCTTTTATTTCCTTAGTTTCCTGAGGTTATTTTTATGAACGCAGAATTCAATTAAAAATAATAAATCATGATATTTCAATCAAAGGAAATGCTAAAAATGCTGATTAAATGCTAATTATTAAATAAGTAATACTCCAAGCATTCATATTTTTCAGACGCTTGGTTAAGAAGGATTGGCTGATACCATCCTTGTTGGCCTTAGTTATATCTGAAAAAGTAAAACAAAAGATATTTAAGACCCGATTTTTAAGTGTGGAGGACTTCAGCTCTCTCTACACCAGGTTTTTATGCACATGGAACTGGCCATGACTGGCCATGAAAAAGGAAAAATCAAAAAACGAGAGGAACCAATGAATCAATAGTTTTGAATTAAGTCAACCTAGGAAAGTACAACAATGCATTCAGCATAAACAAAACCTCCAAAAACCAATGCAATAAAAAATGAAGGTTATGAAATCTGTATTGATTGACATTAATAATGCTGAAAAGTGAATCCAAACATTTTTTAATTAAGTACTTCCCTTCCCAGGATTCTCATGCGGAATGTACTAAGTTTGTTTTTCTGTTGAAATATCACCATAACAAAGAAAGTAAGAAAGCAGTGCCACTTTTCAGGGAGTTTTTAGTTATTAATAATATGGTAATCACTAATAAAAACACTTAGATATATTCAAATATCAAAGTATTTACTTTATCATGCCATTCACAACTTTATGGCTTCTACTGCTAGAAAATTATTCTTTTTTTCCAAAACTGAAATCAAGATTTTAGTCCAAGTCAGTCCAAGTCTACAAGAGATCAGTGCTGACTCTGCTGGACAATTAAAAAGGTGAATAAGCATAGAAAATATAGAAACACACTAAAACTGCATATACATCATAGAATAAAGTAATCATTTGAGTATTCTACTAAACAAGAATCAGCAGACATTTTAATTCACCTTGACAGGTCTTGCAGCTTATAAAGCTTAATTTTCATTCATTTTCTCCAATATCTTTATTAAATAAATCTATAAACTGGTTTCAATATAGTGCATATTGGTGAGAATGCTGCACATCAGAAGAGTTTTGCCTTTACAAAGGCAAAAAACACTTGCAGGAAAAAAAGTTGTGACAGGAATCTGTGCAACCTGTGGGATGCTACAACATCATCTTAATCCGACATGTGCACACAGTACAACTTTACACTTCAAAACACTGCATCAGTTCTTTCTGTCTGGCTGAGCTGCAAGAGAAGCTAGCAAACTGTGTCCATACCTGGGGAATAAGGTAGATCCAGAGGAAGGAAGCTTTAGTCTGGAAGCCATAAAAGCAAACTTAAATTTCCTCTGTATAGCACAATGGACTAGAGAAGACAGTGGCCAGCTCGCCTCACTTTGCACACCTCATGGAACTATAAACTGTCCTAAGCTACACACTATTTCACACAAGCCTTTATGTTCATCACCTTTCAGTAACTCATGGGATGAACACTAGTACTTAAAACTGTTCCTTCAGAACAGTGTGGGTTATTATTGCCTGAGGAGAAGAACTGACAATGTTCTTAAAGCAGGAAGCTACCCATACAAGCAAGGATAGCTGTGCTTTTCCAAGCCATTCCTGCACTTCGGCAATAACACAGTTCTTTGTTGTTTGGAGCTGAGTGTGCTCTGAAGGTGCCTACTAGCTGTCAGTGCTCAGGAAACAATTTTGTGGAGAAAAGATTGTCATTATCAGCTTCTGCTTTGTGGTATGAATACACCAGATCAATACTGAAATACTCTAGTTTGGTGTTTTGCTGCATTGTTTTCAAGATAACCTTTGCAGTTAGAAAAGTAAACTTCAACAATTTATAATAAAAAAAGAAAGCAGACTGAAATGCAAAAAAGCTGTGTCAGAAACTTTCCAGCAATACATGTGTTCATGAGTGGCAGACTATAGGTGAAAACAGAAAAATTTCAAAACTTGTTTAAACATATTTTACAAATCTACTTCTACTTTATGAAGTGTTCACACTCTTCAGCATTCCTCTTCCTATCAAAAAGCCTTTTTCCTTCCTCCTTTGCCCCTTCCCACAAAGTCTTTCACCAGTTAAGTGAGGAGAGGATAAACCCCATTTTTGGAAGATGCTTCTCAAGATGTTTGTTTTTGGACTCAGCAGAAAAACTAACACCAATAAAAACAGAAGATATGGAAGACAGCCAGAAAACAGTGAAAAATTATTTTTAAAGTCATGCAGTGGAGACTAGAAAGGGAAATCAGCATGAGGGGATGTATGAATTAAATAAAGATCAATTAGAAAAATACCAAAGACAAGCATCCAGCAACCATTTCCCAGTGATTTTAGTGTGTGAGTCCATCTGCTTCATCCCAGTCACAGTGATTGCTCAAACTGCCTCATTCCACAGCTCTCACTCAACTCCGATTAATAGCATTTCTGCTTCCCACAGGTCCCTGCAATAGCTCCAGAGATCTGTGATCCCCATTCCACTGCAAGTATTGTGGCCCTCAGGGAGAGTTTCTGCCCCTCACCCACTGCAGAACCTGGTGAGAGGAAAACTCAGAGGGATGTCTGATTGTATTCCAGTTCTTTTCTACAAAAGAAACCTACTCTTCAACATAACTACCACTTTGGACAAACATCTTTGCTTCTCCTTGGCTGACTTAGAGGACCTATTTCTTTTTTGAGATGCCTTCTTTGAAAGCTTCCTTTCTGTTCATTTGGGATTTTGCCATCCTCTCTAAAAAGGAGACAGGGTCTCAGACCATTCACTTTCTCTGTCTGCACACCCTGTTTGCTGAGGAGATCAGCATCACTTTTTGTAATCTTAAAGAGAATCACAGTTTTGTCACTCTCTTCCATAGTTCTCTTCTTCCTCCAGGGATACTTCAACTAAAGCTGACAGGACAGCTCATGTAAGCTCTGAATAGATTTCTTTATATGACTTTATTGGGAAAGAGAGAATAGAACTGGAATTAAAACAAATTCAGCTTTAGCTCAAAGATTGCAGTTTAGATAGTCTCATAAAACAGCCTGCATCATATCCCAAACTTTTTGAAAATATGAGTCCTGAGAGTTCTCTCTTTTTGGAAAGCAAATTGAAGACACCTAATTAACTATTTAAAGTTTAAAACCTTAACTTAAATGTGAGAAAAATATTAGGTTTTGGATTTTTAATAGCCCAGACTGGAAGACTGGTTCACTATGGTAGACACTATGAAAAGCTCTTTAACAACCACAAATAATTGCAGACTTTCCCTCTAGCCATCATACCCTTGTGTTTGTTTATATATCTAAGCTGTGACTGCAGTAACTACCGCCACAGAGTTTCCATGGAGACTGGAAAACATTTTAAAGACCCATGACTTTCAGAATATAAATCTCTCTTAACAGATATTGTACGAGTTGCTAAAGGCAACATTTCCTAATCATTCTTAGTTACTTCTCTATATTTTGTAATCTACTCACTCAAATATGCCTAGAAAACAAAACTCTGAGAAGATTATAAAACCTGAATAACCACTTGTACTTTAGATGAACTACCAATACTGATTGTCCTTGATCTCTGAAGGAAACGTCTTTAAATCTGCTTAGAATTATCTTTAATTTATGTGCAAAGAATTAAGCATTTGTAGTTTAAAAGCTCAGAAAATATGTAGATTAAAAAGG
>VXBQ01008105.1:54062-80722 GCA_013400175.1 Phainopepla nitens | reverse complement strand
TAATTGGAGAATTAACCCTGGGTATGCAAATAGACCAAACTTATATCTGTCTGAAAAACTCATGATCATTGTCCACCTTGGGTGTAGCCCCTTGGGGAGATTCTGTCTGCCCTTAATGTATCTGAAGACCCTTCATTAAATATAACTGCTTTTATCTTTTTAACTTTGTTTGGCCTCTGTTCCAGGCACCATCAATATGGCCCATGTTAAAAAACAAAACTGAGGGTATCATGCAGATATAGAAAAACTGAAGATGTCATGCCGATTTGTCTGCCAAAATAGGCCTGAAATCAGTTTTTGTCAATATTATGGCTTTCCAAGGGAGCCATTCCAAATGAATTGCTATATTAATTGAAATATTGCTATTTTAATTGATATAACAGTTTCTTTTAACTTGCTGTGTACAAAGCACTGTAAACAGAGATGTGCCATATGAGCGGGAGAAGGCAACTGAAGGTAGAAAACATTGATTTATTTTTCTCCTTGGAGTTATTCATGATGGCAGAGCACGTTTGCTACGAGTAAAGGAAAGTGAAGAGCTTAAAAGTAAAAGCGAAAAGGGAAAGCCTTCCCTGCTGTGAATATTGGACAGGTACAACTTTTCTCATGTTTTCCTGTGGGAATCAATTTTTTAGTTTGATTTTTTAAAATCTCAGTGGTATCAAGAAACAAGAAAGGTAAAAGTCACGACTGTCCTTGGTAGAGTTAAAACTAATCTGCTGTGCAACAGTATCTGCTTTTCCACACTTTTCTTGCTGTTTCCCAGAGTTGTGTACAGGCCAATGCCTTCTACTTCCCTCTCCCCAACTTAAATAAAACGATATCCCCAACTCCAATAAAACTACAGCTATCAATCTCATGCTGAAGCAGAGATGTAGCAATTAAATACTTCACACATGTTACCACTGAGCTATCACTGCCTGACCCCTTGCAATGGTCAATCCTAAATTGCTGAAGCAATGTGTGCTAGGTCTAATCTCAGGGACAACTGCATAACTTTGCAAGAATAATTTGTATGCAGAAACGAGCACTGCACCATGATATCCAAGTATGAGTGAGGCAATTTAATTTATGGATTGGAAACACTGTTAACCCAGCCTCTCCCTGGGACATCTGAGCTTGGTCACAGGTTTCTGTGGTGCTGCATTATTTGTTGAAGGCAACTGCAACATATTCAGCCACTGAAATGGTCCTCAGCTGCTTGGTGGCCAGCACAGAGAAGGATTAAAGCAGAAAGACAGTCCCTCTTCTGGTCCCTGTGGGGAGTTTTAACCCCAGTTTGTGACCTTGAAGGTGCAGATTTTATTGCCCGTTCTACTAGTGTACCTCACAATATTTGAATAAATTCAGTGATTTTAAAGTATGTTTTCTGCTAAAGCATATTTAATAAACATCCAAAATCTTGTCTCAAATGGCAAGAATTTTTTTTTGTCCTACTTAAAGAGTCTTGTATTGTGGAAAATACAAGCAAGCACCAGGTATAAGTAGAAATTTTAATTTGGAATGAAAATATTTTTTCCCTTCCTATTCCTTATTTTCTAATGACTTTGTATTTTAAATCTATCAAACCAGAAATGTTTATTTGTCTTTAACACCCTGTCACCTGACACTAAGAGGACAGACAAGTTCTTTTAGGGATCCTTGGCAGAATGATAATAGTACTAAACTGTAGTTACAATTAAAAATTTATTTTCTTAATTAAAAATTTTATGATTAGCATAACGTAGCACTACAAATGAGATTAGGAAAAACTTGATTAAAAAGTAGGCTGAAAACCTTCATTAAGCATTCACTACAAATGCCTTAGTTTAATAGTCAAGGCCTTGCAATGTTCTGATGAAAGACAAATCACTTAACTAGCATTTGGTTATACTTTGAAAATAACCACTACCATCAGGTTACATTGCTGTGTCACTTTGCAGTTTACATTTCAATCCAAGAACATTAATGGCGCTTTTTGACCAGAGGGATCAATTTCAATAAAACTTGTTATACTCCCCCACATATAGACTGTATCTCACATAGGTAGTATACTTCCACAACTGCCAAGGCTTCACACTCAAAATAGGGCGGCTTGAAATCGTGTTCAGAGGAAAGGATGGGAGAGGGGAGTAGAAGTGAGAAAGCTCATGAGGGAGAAGGACTCAAACTTCATACTGCCCACAAAGTTGTACACGGCTTTACTACTGACTCACACAGTATGGTTTTTTTGAGATTTTGAACAAAAATCATCCAGGCTGCATGAATGAAATTGCAGTCTTAATGCTACTGAGATACCCTAACCCATAGAACATATCTGCAAAACTGAAACCCCAGAGGAACAGCTCCATCAGCAAATCTCAAGCTGTGACTGTGGTACAGGGATAATGATGTTCCTCTGAAGAGTAACACATTCAGAATATTAGAATACTGAGAAAAGTGAATAATCTGCAGCTTCAGATGAGAGTGGAAACTGTTCAGGGACATTACTAAGTTACTGATTGGACTCATTTTGTTGGCTGGCAGCAGAGTTTTCATTTGGGAATGCTAAACAACTGTGTAACTGTCAACATACAGTTACAGAGAGATAAGAAGAGTGTATTAGTTACTGCTCAGCCAACATAAACAGCTATTGCCACCAGATGATAAGAATTTTATTATTAACAAAAATAAACATTGTGAGTTGATTATAATTTATTAGGTTTTGTTTATTTTACTATTGGCAATGTGTAACTATAAAATGCACAGATTTGCTAAATATTAGACTCAGCATTTCATACACCTTCTTTAGCATACTGTTATATTTTACCATCCCTAAGTTTGTTTATCTTTCTGATAAACTCCAGCAACTCACCACTAGCCTGTCAGAGATATTTTCCACTTTAACCTTTTGAAAAATAAAAGCATTATCCCAGAAAAAAACAGACAAAACTGAAAATCTCATTAAGAGTACCTTAGCATAATCTAACTAATGCATAGAAGTTCAGCATAGCAGCATTCATATACTTATCTGGTCATCTGGTTTGCTTTTATCCACCTTAGTGATCATATCTGAAAAAGAGCAGGACGTGGTACAGATTGAAAGACAACTCCTTTATTGAATAACAGTTCTCTGAATGACTGAGTATTTGTGTTACCTCACCAACTGCAAAATAAATCTCCACTGTGAAATTTCCAGTCCAACAAAGCAAGTTTATGGGGATAGTTAAGCCAGAGCTCTTCTCTTGCCAGATGTAGGTAGGAGTGAGGCATAATTTGCTAATTTGTCACATTTTCCCAGACAAAAGATTCTGGACAGACTGCCACATTTCTATGTCTGAGGAAAAGGGTCTTGGGAAAGGAGTGACACAGCCTGCCTTACTACAGACCAGGTATAAAAACAAGAAATCTATCCCCAGAACTTTAGCCCTTATCTGCAGGGGTGGCAGCTGTAGAGAAGGTGCAGGCAAGCCCACGACAGAAGCTGCAGCCACACTCACCATGTAGTTGCCAGCCTGCAGCTGGTGCTAACAAGGAGGCTGCAATGTGGTGGTAATAGCTTGTGTCTAGTTATGGCCAACAGCTGCCCTAATCAACTAGCATGTCAGCTGATACATATAGATATAAAAGGTTATTTAAGCCAGTTAGGTCCAATAGAAGTCAAGAGTGACTTAATCTTGAAGCATGTTTTTGAGAGATGTTCCACTGAGGAGCTGCACTCACCAGTTGGTGACTGAATAGGACCTGAGTGTGTGTTGCTGTCAGTGATTTACAGACTGCCTGAGCTCACATTAGAAGGAAAAGAAAGACATAGTACACCCTGAGGGAACTCTGTCAGTATTTACTCCTCTTTCTTATTAGACTCCCCACTGGCAGCATTAGTAGGGTTTGATTCAGCTGAGGACAGGTGAATGGACACCATGATACTGAGTAGTTGCCTAGAATGTAAGAAAATGTCACATCTACAGTGAAGGAGGTTCAAGGGAGTGGTGTAAAACCTTCTACAGAAGCCCTTAGTCCCACAACAAAATGAATGAAAGGAGTGAGTAAGAGCCAATAGGACTAAGGACCACATACAAAAAATTTCCATTCCACAAACATGTTTCTTTCTATAGATTAAGAGCATATAGATAGGAAAGAATGAAAAATGCCATGAAAACTTAACATTTGTCTTTCCTGATTAACTGTTATAATACATGAATTAGTTTTTGGACAGTAAACCTACAGAAAACATTTTCTGATTCGGTTTGTACTTTCATGTCAAAGGTTTTCTATTTTTAAGACACAAAAAGCTTTGATAAGGATTTGTATAAATTCCTATTTGTAACATATTTGTGCATATTTAAATTCATTAGGAAGAAAAATATATGTATCTTCATCAAAGCAGGTAGTTCAGGCTAGAGTGATGCTTAATCCTAACATCAAATGTTATCAAGAAAAGCCTTTAGATAAACAGGTACAGTTTGTCCTTTCTGAGGGAGAGTTTTCCTAAAGTCTTGCATTGGCAATGTCAGTGATAGGAGAGGGTAATATTTTATGGCACATGCAAAATTTCGAGTCAGCAGTGCCCTGGCAGCCAGGAGGGCCAAGAGTGTTCTGGGGGCATCAGAGACAGCATCACCAGCCAGGCAAGGGAGAGGATTGTCCCGCTCTGCTCTGGGGCAGCCTCACTTCCAGTGCTGGAAGAACATCCAAGAGGATGGGGAAAGTCTGGAAGGGAAACCATATGAGGAANACCACTATCACCAGTAACAAGACCCGAGGAAACACCATGAAACTTACTTAGGGGAAGTTTAGGTTATCAGGAACAGGTTCTTCATGCAGAGGGTGGCTGGGCTTTGGAACAGGATCCCTGGGGAAGTGGTCACAACACCAAGCCTGACAGAATTTAGGTGTTTGGACAATGCTGTCAGGCACAGGGTTTTATTCTTAGGGTGTCCTGCACAGGCCCAGAGTTTGGACTTGATGATCCCAAGGGGTCTCTTCCAACTCAACATATTCTATGATTCTATGACTTTATGAAATACTTTGGATGACACAATCTATGATGAATGATGTTCTGAAAATTACAAAACTGTAAAAAAATCCAAATGATCTATTTGCAGGATCTTCTCTCCCTTCAATACTAAATACATACTTCTTTTCTCTTTTAGGAAAACTCTATTGCAATATATGTTACTCCTCAAATATCTAGGGCTGCCCTTCAGTTTGAAATATGGAGTTACTTTTTTTTCATATGTTGGGAGAAACATTGTGGAAGACATTGGAGCGGGTCTTAAAACTGGAAAACATGCAGGCAGTTTGAGCTAGCACCAATTTGGCATTTGTGAAACAAGGTTTGATGACAGACTTTTGAGGGAAAAGATAAGATGTCACCTCAGAGAACTGTTTCATGGATGCAATTTCCTACAACAGGAATTCTGTAGCAAACTGTGGGTGAAAAATGGCTAAGCAAACTGGTCTGGTATACAGAGTTTTAAAACATATTTGTTCCACCAAGAATAACTTAGAATTTTTAAATTAGAAGTTTTCTATTTCAGTGAAAATAATTTTGGAGTTATTTTGTTCATAGCAAAAGTACATTTTCAATAGTAAGCATTAAAAAGGAAAATGGTAAATTTCATGTAATTGCAACTACTATCAGAACTTCTAATTGCAAAATACATTTTTGTATCTTATATTTAAGTCTATAAATAACACCTGGACATAACATAAATAATTTTGCTTTCTCCTTATCCACTGTGCAAATGAAAGACTTAGAAATGAAAGGATAATATCAAACTGTGATAAATTTCACTCTTTTATTTCACAGTATAGAATTTGCGTGTCTTTTGTTTTAAGTAGGAGAATGACATGAAATATCCACCAGCATGCAACTCCTTACTCCTCCGTGGCTGAAAACTACGAATATGTCAAAAGCAACTGAAGGGAATCTGCTTAAATATGTGTTAATATCAAGCACAAGTTATTACATATATCTATATATGTGTGTGTGTGTATAATATAATATAAGCTGTATATGCATTTAACACTAGTGTGCTCCATCTGAGTACATTTCCAGCTGCCTCTCAAGTGTGTGGCTGTGCAGAGGTTGCTGCCAGCCCCATGACACACTCAGCCTGTACGCAGGTCACACAGTGCTGCTGTGTCCAGACGGTGTACCCAGGGACAGGGCTCCTGAGGACACGCGTGGACACTGACACACATGGCACGTGTCTGCCCTCTGTGCCGCAGGACCCCATCAGCTGCTGCATGACAGCTCATGTGCTTTGGCAAAGAAAGGGGGAGGCTAAATTTGCCTAGAAGCACTTTCCAGATTTGTTCCCTGGTATACAGCAGATAATGGATTTTTCTTAAATGATAGAACTGTGTTCCGTATCGAGAGGTAAAAGAAAAGTAGTCTGTCTGTATATCAAACTTGTGTTAAGTATGAATATTATACTAAAATTTTAGCTGTGGAAGCAAGGAGGTATGAACATTAGAAATGTGTGCTGTAGTGCTGACATTAACTTAATGGCTTTGTTTGTTGTGAGGACTTCTTACACTTGCCCATAGCATGCTAACATCTTTTCCAGTTTGGCTTTTTCTTTTCCCTCAATGACTATTAAAAAGATGCTATCATATCTCCCATAACAAGACATAAGAGTATACATAAATGCCCAATTTCTAGTGCACTGTAGCTGTAGCTGCCAACTTTTAGTTCAGTTGACCTGTTGAATGGACAGAAAAAAATCAAAGAAATGGAAGAATTTTTTCCACTACATTGTTGCAGAATGATAACTACTACTGACATATCTAGTAAATCCAGTAACCAAATGCCATGTGAAAGTGAGAACTTTCATATTTTTCATGCCTTAATTCTCATTGCTATCTTGAATTGATAGTAGCATAGACTCTTTTTAAGGTTCTACTTTAAGACTATCTAAAATGATACCCTGAATAATTTAATCAAGATATGTATATCACAAGAACACCCAGCCCCCTCCCCACCCATCTCCACATTTCTAGAAATGGCTTCAGTAATACTCCACAGCTTAAAATGTGCTCTGGTGTTATCTTATGGCATTCCTATAGCCTTTGCCTAGACACACGTCTCAATAACTACCTCATGTCCTATGGAGACAGATGAAGAATGCAAAATCAGTATTTAATTCTGTTTTTAATTTAAAATTAAATTAGTTTTCATCCTTTTCTGAGTATACTGTTTAGAACTAAATTCTTCAAATAATTTCTGTCTAAATACAGAAGTAAACAGAGTGTGATAAAGTATTTAAAATCAAAAATTGTCTGCTGGGAACTGAGGCTCTGTCACCTCATGAAACAGTATCTTCTGACAGCTCATTTCTTCTCAAAGATCATGAGCCTGATTAGTCTGCACAGGGGAGAAGGGGCCAGTTAAAATGACACCTTAGACAAAGCAAAGAAGAAAAGTAAAAAGAAGTATCTTCATGGAAGACTCCCCGAATTCCTTAAGAAGGCGTGTAACCATTATCTTTCCTACAGGGACATTAAAAAAATATCCACCATATAATTTTTCAAAAATGCATATATTTTTAAAAGGATGATGGTAATCAAAGTGTTTCCTAGCATACTTTTTTCCCTGCTCCCATAGACCTCAGCCAAAAATGCAGGAAAAACTGATTTTGTACACCTTGACAGGTTTACAAAACACAGATGATCAATAGTTCAAAGCCCCTTAGACTTCTTTATGTGTTTCCTGAGGAAGCATCCCTGAATCTGAGATTTCAGCAATGTGAAATTCTCAAATTTTGAATTCATGCAAAAGCATGAATTCATGCACAAGCATTCATGCACAGCAGTTCCTTCAGCAGTCACCACCGTGTGATAAAGATATTGCTGGACTAACCTGTAGTTGGGACAATGTTTTGAGGCGCAGAGGAGCAACTTAAGAATGAGGGTAAAAAACTATGTACCGTGTGCTCTCTATCCATTTATCCTCCAGACCTAGAGACGTTTCACATCTAAATTTCAACCTGGAACATAAAACTTCAGCCTTTCAGATCATGTTTTAGATACCTGCTGTTTCTGACCTAGGTAAGATATTGCATTGGAAACATGCTGAGTATAAGGATTTTTCAGTTCCTTCCAATTCAATCATTAGACATATTGTAAAAACAGGTTTAACTTCAACTTAGAGAGATTTGTTTCCCTGGAACTTCTATAAAACTCAGCATATTGAGTTGGTACCAGTTCCAAAGACAGTACAAAGCCTTCATCCTCTCCTTTCTACCATCAGAGACCCAGCCGCAAAGGCCACAACTTATGTGGACTGAAACACTAAGCTGAAAAGGGGCATAACACCTCCTAGTGAAATGTATAGAGGGAAAAGGCTAACATATGTAGATTCTACAGGTGGTAGTATAAAATAGGAATCAGTGCAAGCACTGTGACAGCTGAACTACTCAGTGAGGTGGCATCGAACCACTCTCAACATTCATCTATTTCCCTTCAAATTTAATTAGAAGGAATTTCTAAAGAAAGTAGATCCCACTAGGCCGCTGTCTTGAAACATACGGATGCTGTCTTATGAATTCAGCTAAATGGGAAGTTTTGGTTACTTGGTTATACTTTTTTTCTGCTTTAAAATTTGGACAAGCAGAAAATTATGCCCTACAACTGACTCCAGTTTAAAGGAAATACATCCATTCCCAAAGTCGTCATCTTTTTCAGATGGCATGACCGAAGTGCATCAAGCTATTTCAAAGTACATATCTTGCAGCATTAGTTACAGAAAAAGCCTCCTAGTAAAGGCAGCTTCAGACCCTGGGGAAGAGTTCCATAGGAGCACTGCTGAGTCAAAGCATTTTTGGTTTGCTGTTTTTGCTAGCAGACAGACTCCCAGCACAAATCCACTCTCTCTGAATTCTTGGCTACATATTACATATATAGGTGCTAATAGACTTAGATAAAATTATGGATACTGATTTTTTTTTAATGTAAAATGTTAATAGTAACATTGGCTGTAGAATTTATCACAGTTGAATAGATTTTTGCTGACTTAGATATGGCATCAGGAGGTAAAACTATTATTCATCTATATCTGTAGTTAAAAAGTAGAAATGTCAGTCATATATCAGGCTGCAAAAAATATCTTTTAACATTAAAAATCATCCCAACACACATTTTAAACCAAAGTCCTTTATCCAAATCTAAAAGGTACCTGTAGATTCATTGTTCTGACTGCAGTGCAGTTTCTAGACCAAGTCTTGAAGCTGATGTGATGTGATTTGAACTTGGATTTGACCTGTTGTGCATGTATATGAAATGGAATTATTGCTTAGAGAGGTACATTTATCACAGAGAAAAGCACTTTCAGTCCCAAAAGGAATTAAAAGCCCCTGTTCTCTCTTCTTCTTCTAACTTTCAGAAAGATACAGATACCTGCACATAGTTGGTATCTTTTCTGAAGCAATTGGTAATTGCCAGTTTTCTTTAACTTTTATCACATTCAGAAGCAAGCCGTGCAATTACTATCAAAATTGAAGCCAGGACTGATCAAAATTAATTATGAGCTGTGAGATGGGAGTAATGAAAAAAAGGAAGAACAGCAGAACGGCAACTGGGCTTATGGCATTAAAAATACAACTAACAGGCTCATTCTGACAAGTGAGACACTCAGCATATCTGTGATTCCTTTCATCATGCAGATGCCATATCAAAATACTGCAATCCCTTCTTTCCACCAGATTTCTATAAGAGCTGTGAACTCTTTGTAAAACTTCTAGATAAAATTATTGCAAAACCATATTTCATAATGAATCTATTTAAGAACTTCATAGCTTTTAAATATTTTCTTGCTTCATTTTATGGTGAATTTTTTCTTTTTAATTAGCATGAAGTCTAGTTGCTTTTTACCCAGAAACAAAGAGTGCCAAACGTAAGAAATCTAGGAAACTGGAAAACAAACAGGTGGGAAAGTTAATAATANGTGTTAGGGGAAGAGAGATAATACATGGCATGCTGTCTGGTTTGCCTGGACATGGGACAATGAAATTTTCAGATCACAGCTGGTCCTAGACAAGACATTACCAACCCAATGCTAGAATAGAATCTGCCCACGGACAATGAAAAGCAGGGCAAAGCAAGAAAGTGCTTCATCTGGCAGGGCCAGGAAGCAATGCCATTGGCAGTCACATCTGTAGGTGCAGCTGTGAGATTGGTGTAGTCCTTGATTGCCTGTTTTCATTAAACTTTTGCAGCAGCATATATGAATTAACCCTTTCAGCTACCTCCTGTTAGGTAGGAGATTCTGTCTCATTGCCATTGAACAGAGCACTAGTGATAAATGTGTAACAGCAAGTACTTACACAATGTTTCCAGCTTGTACAACCTGGGCAAAACATCCCTTTGTCATAACAACTCACAGGGAGCAAAGGTTCCTTCCTCTTGGAGTATCAAACAGAGGCTCCACTCAAATATATTAAATTGTCCAGAGATAGTTATCCAAACTCTACTACTCATGCATGCTTATAGATTCTCTCAAAAAATGAAAGTAGTTGCTTATAAGAGCAATTTGCATAGAGGCATACAGATGTCTCTACAAACACATACAGATTGAGTTAAAGACAGGACACAGTGTGGAGTTGCCCCTTTCCCCTGGAGGACTGTGAATAACTACATCTCTCACATAGGAAATGTTAGGCAGCCCAAGATCCCATTTCACTGCAGCAGAGTCAAGATAAGGTTTTTAGTTACTATTTTCAGAGTGATAAATGACCAATCTCATCTTATACAAACCAAGAAAAACCCCGGGTGTTGAGAGGGAAAGTGCTCTCAACGGGAGCACTTACTCTCAAAGGGAAATGACACCTTCTACCATAATAATAAGTAGACTATGAAAGAGAGAAAATCCTTTTTCTTGGATGGTTTAATGCTATGTAACAATTTCTGTTAAAAACAGGCATCACAGCATCACTACTTTCTAAGTGTGAAATATGCTTCTGACCTTGTCTGTCCTGAAAGAAGAACACACTAGAACATATCTTAAAATAAATTTTTAAAAGCCAAAGAAATATACTGAACAAATTACACAAACTCTGAACAAAATCCTCTTTCAAACACAGTTGTCCCGTGTTGTCTGGGAGCTACATGCGAGAGAACATGTGGAACGCACATGACAAATGTTATTCGTATCACTCAGAAACCTGCTGTAAGGCTTTTGGGTATAAAATAACTCATAAAGGGAAAAAAAACCACTGAGGGAAGCTCTGGCTTTCCTTTATGTTAGCTTTACTTAAAAAAGGTTTAGATTTTCTGGATGTTGACTGACCATGTGTGATTAAAATGATATCTCTGCTTTTATTGGGACATCTGGACATTCACATAACACCACATAATAAAAATTCCAGCCACTCTAGGGGTGATGCTATTCTGATAAAGTTTGCTCATTTTAACACTTGATTCACAGGACTGAGAGAACAATGTATATCCAGCTACAGATAAAAAATTAAATTAAAAAATGACCCTCAAACATGGTATCTCATTTTTTTCCATAAAACATGGAAATTTCCATAACTCTCTCTGATATCTTAGCAGTTAGTCTCCACATTAGTGTTTCTGGTTTTAGTATTATCAATAATGTACATGAGCTGAAATTACCAAAATAGTTTCAGAATTACAGAATGTACAGAATTACAAACAATGCTGACTAAAAAAAAACCCATGACCATATATTCAGGTATAGAAATACTTGAATATTTTATTTGGAAATAAGTTTTCCAAAACAATTTACACTGTCACGGCAGATAAGTGATATCACATATACTCTCTGAGTATTTATTTAATATAAATTCCAAGTTTTACTTACCAATCCTGCACAGCATTGAAAGAGTCTTCATTTGTGATGTCATACATTAAAATGAAGCCCATTGCACCCCGGTAGTAAGCTGTGGTAATTGTTCTGTACCTCTCCTGGCCTGCTGTGTCCTGAAATAATAACAAACAAAATTTTTACATTGCACATAAATTGACAGTTGTTTGTTTGTTTGGTTGGTTGGTTTGGTTTTTTTTTTTGTTTTTTTTCTTTTATAGAATGAAAATTCTGAAAAGAGTTATTGTATAACTCTTTAATCCTGAGAATAAGTAGAAATAGGAGAACTCTTCATTGGATCATAATAGGAGCGACATATCAATTCTCTCATGAGGAGAGAGTAAAGAACAGCAGAAAGGCATGGCCCCCTGCCAGCCCATATATTCCGAGTCATCAGTGATTCATTTTATCCACCCTGACAGCTGGGTATGAACTTTTTTTTCTGCTCCTGCCTTGCACCTTCCCAGTGTGACAGAAGTAAAATCTGGATAAAATGTAGGAACAAAATGGCATCCTTAGGACCTTCATTACAAGAACAGGATGGCTCCTGAGGCCAGGAAACATCTTGAACACAAAGGCAATGTCTAATTGTTCTGTTTTTCTGATTTTAATCCACAGGTGCTCATGTGAACGAGCACCAATACAGCTTTTTGTTGACCAAAAAAAAAAAAGAGAGAGAGATTGTATGGCTTTGTTCTTAAAACAAGGATGATATATGGCAAAAAAAGAAATTTGCTATCAGTCCCTTACTTCAACTCAGTTTTCTCCTTCATGTTAATCAACTGTCTTTAAAGCAAGAAATGTAGAAAAGTAAGTCTTATCTCCTACTCCTTGCTAAACTTGTTTCCATTAAAAATTTTTCAGGGTAGCAACTAGCTTTTAATATATTTAATGCAATGTCTAGCATAGTGTTTAGAGAAAAGAAGGCTGGCAGCAGATCTCATTAATGTTTTTATAAATATAATATAAATATTTCAAGACCAAGAGGTGCCAAGAGGATGGTACTATACTCTTTTCAGTGGTGCCCAGTGACAAGACAAGGAAAAACGGCCCTAAACTAAAACACAAAAAGTTCCACCTCAGCTGGAGGAAGAACTTCTTTACACTGAGAGCGGCACTGGAACAGGCTGCCCAGGGCAGTTGTCGAGTCTCCTTCTCTGGAGATACTCAACACCTCCCTGGATGTGTTCCTGTGTCACCAGCTCTGAGTGACCCTGCATTGGCAGGTGTTTGGACAACATGACCTCTAAGGGTTCTTTCCAACACTAATTATTCTCTGCTTCTGTGATACAGCCCCTATGTCTGCACTAAGATTGAGACACAACAGCAATAACTGAAATACAGGAAATACATAACTATTTCATGTTCCAGCATACCTATTTAATATTTTTAAGTCACTAATATAATGGCATTACAGGAGATACATGTCAGTGCAATCTCGTAATTAACAGAGAATCTGTGCATATTTAATTTTAAAAACTTGGAAAATTATTATAATTATTTCCAAAGTTTTTAATAGCTAGGAAATAGATTACTTTACTAAACAGATAAATCTATTTCATTTACCTTCCTACAAAGAAGACCAAATATATTTGGTATGTTTTCTGAAATAGTTTCTAGGCTAGCAGTAGTCCCTTGTGAACAAAAGAAAAATAGATAGGTGGGCTTCCATTTCTGCATATATATAATTAATTACATAAACTAATAAATAAGTAAAGGAGATTCTACATGAGAAAACATTCCTAGATTAAAAAAAAATATCCAAGGTCATCACTGCAACTAACAACATTAGGTAGAATAGATGATTCCCGTTCATCCTGGATTACAGTAGCTGCTGTTTTGATGTAGTTTCAGTGATTCAAGATGCACAGCTAAAGTAGTTGTTAGACTTTACCAAGTCTCACATGAAGTTAGATTACATCTTTGTGGAAAGACCAGACAGACCTAAACTTTTTCTGCTTATGCTCTGAACTGGCTGGGCCTCTACCACCTGTGGTCTGGATCTTGGATAGCTATTCCCAAATTTTTTGGTGTTCCTGAATATTAAGGTATTAAGGTACTAAGATGTAGTAAGCCTATGCATATTTCATTTATGAAAAAAGCTTTACTTTCTCTTTTTTTGTTTGTTGGTTTGGTGCTTGGGGTTGTAGGGGGCTTTGTCGTTTTTGGTTTCATTTATTTGATTTGTTATTAGATAAAACATCTGGGAGGGACAGAAGCAAAATATGGCCCTCAGCAAGCGTTCAGCAAGTACAGAAGAGAGAGGATTTTCAAATAAATTTTATCAGTGTCTATCTGCTTGGTTTTTAGTTAGAGAAATGTTTGATTAGTATGTATGATAGTATGACAAGCAAAAGGCCACTCGTACTGAAGACAATCTTATTTTGCTCTGGGTGGTTTCCACTGAAGCCCACCTTCAGATAAGAGTGAAAAGCCCTAGCAATAAAGCCATTAGTCAATAATGCTTTCTGTCCAAGACACCAACTATTTTCAGTGCAGTGTAAAGCCACTTAAGGTGATTATAAAAATAAATAATTGAAATTTAAAAAATAGTTCAAAGGAGGAAAAATCAAGATGAAAGTTCTTAAATTATTTTACACAAAGGGGCAGGAAGCTGCAGGAATCTTTATTTTATTTTAGATCTTTATAGGTCTAAAGATCTAAACACTGACTGACTTTGGGACAGAAGATGTTCATCTAGACCCAAGCATTGGATTTGTGTCAGTCTGGGAAGAAACCAGGTATTTGAAGTTGTCCTCAAAATCTAATTAATAATTCTAAATGTATAGCTAATCCTATGTTACTTGGATGATAAAAAAAAGATTTTCTAAAGCGACATTTCCGTAAACATGACATAGATGGATGACCATTAATAAAGGGGAGTATCTTTGTTCCAAATATAGATAATCACATTCTTCTTGGTATTGTTTTATATTCACTTGCTATGAGGAAGCAATTAAAATTTTAATAGCCCTTATGCAAAATTTATGCAGTAAATTGTTTATGATCATGGAAGTAATGAACCCAAATATAAATAACCAATGTGTCAAAACTTCTGTGTTCCACACATTCATAAGCATGTTCTTTGTATTCAGATAAGAATATCTTCGTAAGTGCCTTAAGGATAGGTCCTTTCATATCACTATTGAGGGACTTAAATACCATTTGACAGGAGAGATAGCATACTAGAAAAAATAATATACTTTAGTATTAAGTAATATGCTTTATTACACTTGCTCTGTTTAATTGAAACAGATAATACGACTATGTACATGGTCTTTCTGTTTATTAGCTTTTATTCTTATGGAAGAACTAAGCAGAAAAGAACTGATTTCCATATTTTATCATATTTATAGTTGTATATCACTATGATTGTATCCTCAGGTCCTTACTGTTACATACTTGTACTTGAAGAAAACCTTTCCAATTCAGGCAGGGCTACTGTCTGCTGCTCTGTTATCTTAGTCTATTTGGCAAGAGCACAGAATGAATCTGATGAGTGTCTTCTTAGATTTAAATTCTAAAATATAGCATCTATATTTGCACTGACTGATGTTTATTTCTAAGCAAACTAAATAAAATAAGCCTGAGGAAGAATAGAATTTGGCCTACTATTGACTGGCATTTTAAGCAAGGCATTTTTATCTTTGATGAGCAGAAAAACAAGGCACATAGATCATGTTGGAGACTTCACTCATGTAGTTAATAATATCTGGTTAGAACAGATGATTGTTCATTAAACAAGTGGAAAGGCAGAGGAGAATGACTGAGGGTGAGGGAATGCTTCATGAAAACTACCACATACAAAACACAAAAAAAGCTATTTTACAAATCTTGCACAAAACACACACACACAGAAATCTCAGCAGCTACA
Organism: Phainopepla nitens; assembly: GCA_013400175.1. Classification (NCBI taxonomy): domain Eukaryota; kingdom Metazoa; phylum Chordata; class Aves; order Passeriformes; family Bombycillidae; genus Phainopepla; species Phainopepla nitens. The sequence goes on along the minus strand of VXBQ01008105.1, from coordinate 65,060 downwards.
AGAAATATTTTCAACTATTACATTCACTTTAATAAATTTAATTTTTAATACAGCTATACTATTCCATTAGCTTCTGGTTAGCTGATCCAATCCGTAAATCTTTTTCAGTAGGCATCAGATTTTAATTATTAAATCACATTATTATAAGGTTTAGTGGTCACAGTACTTTATAAATTGTCCATTTTCTGAACATTGTATACAGCACACTGGCTAATAGCCCAAAGTCTTGAGTATTTGGAAGACTCTGATACTTCCACAGATTTCCTTTTCGTATTTTGATGCCTCTAATATGCTTTGTTGGGCTTCTTTCCTTAACTGATTTTTTTTCAGGTATAATAGAAATTAGTCATCTGCAAATATTTTCATGCTCCAGATCTCAGTATGTACGATTTAATATCAGAAAAGTTCATTGCTTTTTGCGAGTGATTCAATAGCTAAAAGGACCAGTAAAATTTTTCTGTCAGTAAAGGTCTTGAAGAGGGCACATACATCTGTACACAGAGAAAGAACAATGGTAGAGGTATAGATTGAATGCAAAATATCTGGTTCTGCCTCTTGATGAAGATAGCAATCTGGTATGCTTTCGGCCAACACTTCTTTCGTTCTTCCTGATCATATATGTATCATATGATAGGCAGACAAATAATTCTCTATTACCTCAGCTCTTCATTTGAACTTAACTTCTAACTGTGAAATTTGACATACAATAAAACAATAAAAAGAGATGTGTTACTTGTTTCTACAGTTACTACATGGATCAGTGTTTGCTCTGTGTTCCTCTCTTTAATAATGTCATGGAAAATTTCCTACAGATTCTGATGGTTACTGTGGAACTGCTATATCATTGGAAGCTTTAGTGTAAGGGGGATGCACCAGCTGCTGACAACAATTTTCCCAGAGGAATGGAGAGACAGCATGTAACAGCCACCTGTGAAAGTAGAAACACTTGAGGACAGGAAGCCAGCTGACTCAAGAGGAATCACGTGTTTCACATGTAATTAAGAGTTTGGGAGGCTGGAAAGTCTCAAAATACAAGATTCTGAAAGTAATCCTGAAGTATTTAATTAGTATTGAATTAGTATCTTACTTGCAAAGTACAGTTATGTAACTCAATAGGAGTAAACCCCTCCTGCTGGCAAGTCCTGCTAAACTAGACTTTATTGAGAATGTGCCCTACCAGCTTAGACTACATCAGTGTTTTTGCTATGGGTTAAATCAGACACTTGAATTTATCTGCTGTGTGTCCTCCCTCTCACCCTCATCTAGCACTGCACCACTGACAGGAACAATAGTTTATGCAAATTATTTGCAAGTAGTGCTGCTCATTATTAACATAGACAGTTCTGAAGGTGAAAACAAACAGCATTTGGCAGAAAGAACTTTTAATGAGCCTATCATCAGAGTTCAGCCTGCAAAACATAGATTTATTTTTTAGCATGCTTGAGTGACTCTGCGTCTCTGCATTTCTGTTCAGTATGCCAAACACAAAAATATCTTTTTTAGTTCCACTTCCTCACTACAAGTTTTACTTACATCATAATACAGCTTGTTCTATGTGCCATAAACCTGCAAGAATAGAGGAGGATTTCTTGGATGGTGTTTATAACTCTGCTTCATAGCCACACCTTTTGAAGGCAAGGCAAATAGAAAGATAAAATTAGAAATGTATGTTGGGTGAATCCTCACTTTGCCGGCCAAATTTTTCTGTTAAGGTAAATAAAACTCGCACAGCAATCAAGAACCTCAGCTCCCTAATGAGTTTCATTTTTGTTTCGTGCTGTTGCTACCCAAAAGTTATTTATATATTTGATCAAAGAGACTCTGCATTTCTCTAATGTTTCTTATCTTTCCTCAGGTATTTCTAGGGTCTCAGGAAAGAAAGGATAAAAAAAAATTATGACAAACTATAATCCCCCCAACCAACCAAAAACCACAACCCCCCCACCAAAACCCAAATATTTACCCCCCTCAGATTTAAAAAACAAACATAACAAACTAACAAACAAACAAAAACCCAACAAAGTTATTCAAGAAGGGTCAAGAGACGACCTCTGCAAAAATCCTCTTCAGATGAGGAGAAAACCACGTGAAGCCTACTGCTAACCACCCAGGAAGAGCAGCTGTGGGTTTATATCAGAAGCAACTGGGCAGGGCACAGAGAAAGAGGACAGAGAGAAAAGCTACTGGAGCAGGAGGAGATGATTATCCCGGGAGCACTGTTTCTCAACAAATAGCACTTTCAATGGAAAGTGTTAGGCACATAAAATCACAGACAGATGAGCAGTTACAACAAGGAAAGGAAAACACGGTTCAAACCACTTATTTTAGTTAATGTATGCACAAAAGATGTAGCACAGTGTATTGCCAGTTCAGTCTTTGCTTATGTACCTATTTCCAGTCAGCAGCTCTTTCCAGATTTCTCATGGCTTTGGTTACCCTGGAATTCTGTCTTTTATATTCATATGTGTATATGTGTGTGTGTGTATATATATACACACATATTTATACATGTATAAATATATGAGTGTATCTGTGAATGCATACATGTGTTTGTAGAAATATTTACATATGTATGTAGCATTTGGAGCCAGCCACTGAGTTTGCCAACACATACCTGCTGACCGTATGTGCTAGTCCTTAGAACTCGCCTCAAAATCAGATCTGACAGTTCCTTCCCCAAACAGGAGGGATGCAAGAACGTGGCAGGGCTAGCTGGAAATATCTGGGGTCAGAGCAGTGGAGAACAGGCATTATTGCAAACATGGCCAGCAAAAAGGGGCCTAGGGGGGCTGTCCTGGCAGGATGAAGGTACAGCAGAGCCTGCACTAAGAAACTGGCTCCTAGAAAGGTCTGGACTGGCACTGGAAAGTATTTTAGAGCTAGATTAACTTTCTCTCACTCCACCTATGGAGCTGCTCATTGTGCCTGAAATTAATATAATTTTAAATTTTCTGCATTTCTCCTTTTCTGTTCTTTCTTCTCTCTCCTTTATTTTTAAGACTCACATGATATGTTAATTCTCTGCAGTTCAGGTATCAGGCCTTCCTAAAGCACAAAATTTAGGAAAATAGGGCAGCACTGCCTCCTTTCTAGTCCAGTGGAACTTGACCTCAGTTGCCATCATTCTGGCCTCAATTTTTGAGCCCTGCTGCCATTTCAGTGCGTGCCCCTCTCTTTTCCTGACACAGACTGTAGCTTTCTCCTGGTACTGTCTTCACTTTGACTGTCATCTGTCCTAATTTGCTGGATGTGAGGATTAATTCCTCTTGTCTTCCCCATCTTTGGACCTGTGTTGGATCAGTAGAACTTGTCATTATCCTCAGAAGTAAAACCAATTAAAGTACTCCTTTATATTTTAACCAAACTTCATGATAAGTCTTAAGAAGAATTTCTTTCTGGAAAGGCTCAGGTTTTACTTTCAAGATCTTTTTTTTTCTATTTTATGAAAAGTGTTACAAAATAATGGGTTATATACTCCTACCAAAACAGCATAGTAGAAATAAAGAATTTATAAAATCTAATTTTCACTTCACATAGTATTGCAAGTATATTTTAGGAGTCACATTAAAAGGCAAATGAATATTGGACTGCAGCTTGTCACTACATCTACAGAAAAAAATGAGATAATAAATTTCTATTTGTCTCATTTTAAAATACTTGTAAATCAAAATGTAAAGATTTCCTCTCATTTTTCAGAAAAATAATGAAGCAAGAGAGACCCATTCTGAAAAAAATAGTTCTATATAATCAAAACCAGCAAATCTGTGACAAGTATAGGCAGGTTTTACCATATGCATAAGCATATGCATAAGCAGTGCATGAAAAAATGTGATATTCTTAGTTTTATCATTTTTTGGTTTTTAAAGCTCCTGCTCCTAGTCCTGAGATCATACAAGAACAGCAATGGGTTTTTTCCTTCTTTTTAATTTTTATATTCAGAGACCAAAAATGTGTCCTGGTGCACAATGAAAAAAAACCAAAAAACTTTTAATATAAACCAAAATTAATGTATTATCAATAAAATTTTTACTAAACCAAAATCATTTTGGAATGCTGAAATCTGGCACTGAATTCTGGAAAAGCTTGAGAGGATCAGAACAACTTGCATTTCAATGAAAAGAAGAAGAAATATAAGATCTATGATAACATTACAAGGAACATAGTCTTAGAAACCTCATACTCAATTACAGACAACCTTCAGACTTGACAGAAAGCATTCCTAAGCTCCAGGAGTGTACAACTGGTTAATTTGGACACTAAACAGTGGCCGCCACACTTACAGTGGGATAGGCAGAGTTTGGAAAGGTCATTCCTAATGCCATGAGACCCATGCCTACTCCTATTAGGAAAATAAGAAAGTAGAGCTGTTTCATCCACAGATGAAACATAGAGAGGCATAGATGCCTTTCATTTAGCAGCAAGCAGAAAAAACCACTGATCTACGTTAGAAGTTAACAGACTTAGAGTCAAGTTGACTACTATCATATAAACAAGGAACAATATTGAGGGATATTGGAATGCCGGAGTACACTCCTCTTCCCATTTCTGTACTTTGATTATATACCCATAAATCTTCTTGATTAACTGCTTCTCTCTAGAACCTTTTATCCGTAAAATAATAATCTTTCATCTTTCTCTTCTCCTTGTTATTCAGTTCTATTCTGCATCTCTAACAGCTCTCTCTATTAATATTCATTATTCATATTTAATTAACTTACCCTTATTAATTAGGATGAATTAGGAGCCACTGATAGCAAAAAGTTTGACCAGCCATTTTTCTAACAGTTCTATGTTAGTGGCTCATTGCACTGAAAAAAATTTGCATGATAGTGCCATCATATCATAATATTATGCAAATCTTTGCCCATTGATTAGCTAACAGTACCTCTTGGCTATTGAGAGCTATGAAAATAACTCTTTCCTCATGACAACAGTGAGTTTAGCACATTTTGTTCTGGGTTTTTTTTAGAAGCACAGTCTTATAACACTCCAACTCTAAGAGAAAAATGACCTCATAACAAAAAGGATATTTTAAAACCATAAACTAAGCACTCTTGCCAGAAACTCTCTCCCCACCTTTACTTTTTCATGTGATAAGCCTCTGTGCTTAAATCTGCAATGAAGTTTCTCTCATTTGGAACAAATTACAGAAACATTCCTATTAAATATTAATAACCTTCCAAACTTTCCCAGGAGTAAATGAATGCACTTCTAGTCAGAATATTAAGTTTTAAAAACATATTTAAAGGGTCACAGGAATTACTATGAACTTGTACTTTTTCCATTTTTTAAAAAATATAAAATCCGTAAAAAAGAAAGAAGACAACTTGCAACCCAGAACCAGACACATTTTACCTACTTTAAGTAAGAAACTAAAAATGCAGTATTTCTGGAAGGGTCCAGGCATGGTGAAAGTCCAACCTCATCCAGAAATTATATGAGGGTTTGTTAAAGGCAGAGCTTTGTGCTTTAGAATACCTGCTGAATAGAAGTACTGGGCTACAGGTGGTCAGTGCCACAAGTTTCTTTCTACCTTGGCAACAAAATGCTACTTTAGAGCTGTCTGGATGATTCCTTGTAGAAGGATCTATATGTAACTTCTATATGCTCTTTTTATGTCTGTGGCACCACTGTTTCCAGAGGCAGGCATAAAGATACCTAAGGAAAATGTGGAAGTTCTTTGTTTTATCACACCTTAGGCAGACATTTTGTTTTCTAAGGCTTAGCTGAAAAAGCACTTGGTATTTTCTGGAGAACTTCACAAGCAATGAATCAAAAGCACAGAACGCACCATTCTTTCTCCACCAGCAACACAATTCCTTCATGCATTTCCTGGGACTGTTTTCTCCACTGACACAGAACTATTGAGAGGTGTGTTTTCAGGACACTCTCCACCAAGCTCTCTCTTCCACTTTTAACTCCTTTGTTTTCCAACAGTCTGTTATACCTTTTTTACTACACAGGAGTTCACCATGGCTTTCAGACAGTTTTTGACACAAAGATGATTCAAGAAAGACCAAAAACCTGGCTCCAAGTCTTTTAGACTTAGAATGACTACTCCAGTTCTTTTAAAGCCAGCTTTAATTACCAAATCTTGCAAGATACTGGAAAACACTTTTTCCTTACACTTAGTTTCCTTGTGGAAGAATTAAGAGGACACATTCCCTACAACTTAAAGATATTTTTTTTAATCAATATGCTGCTAGAATTATCTGCAGATAAGATTTATCTATTAATTCGGGGAAACTCTAAATTGGATTGAAGTCACCAAAAAAAAAGTCTCATCAAAGCAAGATGGGATTCTTATACTATATAAGCACTCCTAAAAATTATTCACTAAGGAAAGAAAGTTTAAAGACGTGAAATAGAACCTACAATTTAATCTGCTACATGATGTGAGAGTGGGGTTTTGTCCAAAAATATATTCTTTTGATACAAAACAAAAAGACATTGTGTTCTCTTGCTTGTCAATAAATACCTCTGAACTATGGTTGCATATCAAGAGGTCTTGCTTAGAACACTTTTCTACTGTCCCGGTATTTGGTAAGAGACATGTAATTGAAGAGAGCACAGGCTATTCTAACAAGAATATAGTTATTTAGCATGAAAACATGTCAGCAGCTTACACTGTTTAATGCACACCCACCAATCATGTCTGTTATTTTGTTATGGTTTAAAACAGTAAATTATTAAAGAGCAAGTTGTAAAAAGAAGCAAAATAGGTCAGGTGTGATTAATCTATGAATCTTGCATTATTTCAAGTACAGTGTCCTTATATTTGCATTCTCTCTGTAGAGAATTCTGGCATAAAATGGCATAATTAAATCAGATATAATTTAAATTGCTGTTTAATTTGGCCCTTGGTCTCTCTTTTTCTTCTAGGTCAGACTGTTTGAGAGCTGTGTGCTAGCATATGCGTAAGCATATTTAGCAATTCTAATGACATTGTAATTTCAAAATCAATCTTTGGAGAAAAAACACAGTCTACTAGAAAGCATAACTGCCAAGCCTAGGTATGAAAGCAAAGGAAAGGGAAAGGTGAAGGGAAAAAAAAAAGAGAAAGGCAAAGGCAAAGGCAAAGGCAAAGGCAAAGGCAATTTCATTTGGAAGGGACTGTCCCATGAAAATTTCAGTTGGAAGAGACTGTCCAATGGTCTCACCACTTCAGGGCTGACCAAAAGCTACAGCATGTTCTTATGAGCATTGTCCAAATGACTCTTAAACACTGACAGGTTTGGGGGTATGGAACCTCATGTCTAGGAGAGAAAGAAATATTATTCAAGAGTTTCTTCAATAAACAGAGCAATAAGTGAAGCAAAGAACAGGTATCAAAATGAAGGTTATGAACTAGGAAATTTTCCTCCTATATTTATATATATCAAAAAGCACCAGGCAAACAAAACAACCGCAAGACCTCTACACTTCAAGGAATAGCCTTAAAAGTTTTAGAAGTGTCCATGGAACCTGGCAAATGAATACAGACTGATTCTTAACAAAAAAAGTATGTCACAAACTTTATAAATGCATAGTTAGGCTGATGCACTTTTTGATAAAGACACATTTCCAGAAATCTTGATGAAGAGATTTTATAAGGAATTCAAACTTCAGGTGCTTTGCTGAATGATGACTAGAACAGTAATCACATTCTAGAATCAAATACTGGATGAGCACACATTACTCTTTGGACTTCTAAGAAAATCTAATTTTTAGATATAGGCAAAGAAATAGAGGTGAGGATTAACAAAATTTGTAAAACTAAGATTTTGCATTTAGAACTTCAGGAAAAAAAAACGTGAAGCTGCTAATTCTTTATCATTTATAAGTGATGAACATTTTTCCCTTTTACATATGAATAACAGTGTGCTGTGACTCACAGACAGTAAATAATAAGACCCTATGGAAAGAAAAAGATCCTATAAAAAGTTCATTCTTTTACTGCTAAATTAACTGAAGAAATAATACTAGCACTTGGGATTTTTGATGCAAGGTTATTTCACTGGAAAATGCTGGACTACTCAATCAACTTTTGCTAAAGTTTGTGTGAAAAATTTCATTATGGCATGTAATTGCACCAAAGTGCATCACAGAATTACTGGCCAAAATCTTACAATAACTCCCTCTAGAAACAGGTCATAGGCTGTAGAGATCCAGGGAGTAGCAGAGTCATAAAAACCCTTCCTGAAAGACTTTGTTGGATATGGAAAACATGGCTATCCCAGTCTGGTTTTGGGTTCACATTTACAGGCTTATAAAGCACAACATCCACAGAGACCTGAGATGCCCCATCACTTTACACCTGAGAATTTATGCTATTATTGTGATGACTCACTTCTAATGTGTCACCCAGAAATGACAGATCCTTTCAGAATCCAAGCAGATAGATCGCTCAGTTTTCTGAGGAACTCACAGTGGTTTTAATTTCACAGTGCTAATTTTATCTTCCTTTGCCTTATTTTTTAAGCAATAGAAACAGTTAATTATGGATTCAATTAACATGAAATTTTCCAGCAGAACACAATCAGAGAAAAAAAGTCTCCTTGCTTTTGTAGATACATAGTTACATCATATCCATGCTTAATTTTATTTTGGTAACAAAATGTATATTTAAAGACAGAACTACTGGATTCTTTGTAGGAAGTTAATCAACCTTTTAGAAAAATCCAAAACCATTTATGCTCATATAAGTAAAGGGGTAGATCCTATTAATCCTGAAACTCCAATGTCATCACAAGAATTCAAATCAAATGCCAAATCAAAACAATGAAGAGATTTAGACATGTCAGGGTAGAAGGCCTGAGTGAAATGCAACTTCCTTCCTAAATATTCTATAATTCTCATATTTATTATCAAGCAGAAAGATTGCCATAGTTTATTTGAAGCTTTGAATGCAAATATTTCAATAAAATAAAATGTGCTGATATAAATAATTTCTAGAGGTAGGATTTAGATAATATATGATGAACTATAATTAGTGTTATTTTTCAGCTGTGATTCTTGAATGACAGGTGTTCCTTCAGAAATCAGAATTATTCTGTCTTAATGCATTATAAAGGAACAGGAAATTACTCTCTAATGGAAGCAGAAAAAATGACCAGCTGTGAAATCTGTAGCAAGTATAATTATAATCAGAGCTACATTAAAGCACTAGCTACTTCAAAATCAGACATTGGGCTTACATGCAGTCAAAGAACAGTCTAAAAGCAAATTGAGTGTAAATAACTTTCAAAAGGTTTTGCTGCCTACAGTGCACTACTGACTACATTGAAGTAGTGGATGTCTGATCATAAGTATTCTGCTTTAATTTATACACTGTGATATTTGTTCTGTAATTTTAAAAAAATCAGTAAAATTAAGAGACAGCTTCCTGAAAGCCATCATATTCTACTACATATTCTACATACTCTACTACATCTCTTTCCCATTCCTTCCCAGGAATAATTCTTACAACTCTAAATTATGGTTTTAGAGTAGTAGTAGCAGTAGTAGGGTTTCCTAATTTATTAACAATATAGTCCCAAAGATGTGTGTTCCTGTGTACATACAGCAATTCATAAGTATATATGCATATAATATGACCATATGTATATAACACAAATCATACATATTCCACTACTCCTATTGTGATATAAAGAGGTTTGGATTTTTTGTAAACTTGCCCCATGTATTATGCCTTTACGTTAGGGAAGAAGAAAGCAAAATTTCACATGGCAACTTTGTGCCTACAGTCCCCAAATTCCTACTGATCTCGTCAAAACATGAGGAGAAGGAAATATACTTCTCCATAATTTTCCTTTATACATTTGCGTTTCAATAATTATAAACAAAGAGAGGAATTACCTCTAACAGGACAGCTAAATTCAGGAGTGTGAATCAGATCTGCAAGCACACTAAGAGATTGGAATTATTTTGGATTCATATATTATTTACCAAAGAAAATCAAATATAAAGTTAAATGTAAATGATAGCAAATTAAACGAATCTTTTTCAAATACAGATTAGACTACATTATTTGAAAAGCCACATCAATAAATCCCCTGATAGAGCAGCTTTTAAGTACAGAGCAGAGAACATAATTTAGGTTCCTTAACAATGCCTCTCTAGGCTTTTTTCACTGCAAAAGACACCTTTTTGGGTGGACTTGTATTTTCCTTTGATGCAAAATCTGCCTTTGCTGCAACCTGAATAGCAACTCCAGTAATCTGTTCACTGAATATAGCACTGGTAATATGACCAGCATATTAACTGGAAATTGCATTATTAGACATTTAACCACGTGTTCTTTGATCCTAGATAAAAACTGGAAATTTTTTCTGCCCTGATTTGATAAAATTGTGGAACATTTTATTTCATTGTGCAGACATAACTGAGTTATCATCCATTAACTGAAAAATGCTTCTGTGACTGAAAAGGCAGACTGAGAGCCAAAGGGGAGTCTTGAATATAGATCAAAGCAAGAACTGATCCCAGAAGGGAGGGTTGGGGCTTTTTCCTAATATATAGTTTCTACTATATTGTGACATGAAAAAAAAGTCTGCTGACTTCACATGTAAGCATGCTCAAAGATTGCTGTTTTGAAGATAATTTGCAAGGGTTGTTTGTTAGGGGGCTCCATATAGGCTCCCGGGGTCTGTGTTTCAGCCCACAGCCCATAGCTCAAACAGAAGTTATTAATTTTCCTAAACCTGTGATTTTACAGTCACACTTACTGATGAGCAGAGGCAACAAGTTAATATGATGTCTGAATTGACTAAAGTGTGGCAGGAAGCATGAGCAAGGGTCTGAGACCATGATGCGCTAGTGGCAATAAATGAACTTGGGTCCTGACTGATGACCTAAGATCACTCATACTCCATCATGGTCTCTTATTAAGACCTCACTTAATTTAGAAAGTTCAGAATTATTTGGAGGTTGGTTTGTTTGCCTATATTTTAATTCTCTAATTTATACAATGGAATGCTGAAGACTAAAGCTAAAAAAATCTCTTTAGGCTGCATGTTT
>VXBQ01008105.1:6559-30569 GCA_013400175.1 Phainopepla nitens | reverse complement strand
AACCTCACCTCAAGCTTTATAAAAAACTAAAGTACTAGTCTTGCCTTTGTTTTCTGGAGTAGAAAAACTGATATTATTTGTCTCTTTCTATTTTCTTTAGTTCCTCTATATAATTCAATAGGGTTTTTAGTTACCTGTTCTCACTGTTCTCAGTTTGAACTTCTTCCTCCAGATGAAGTATCTCCAGTGCACTAGATAATAAAACAGTCCCATTTCCTCTGAAAATACTTCACCAGGCACATGCAAAAGCCATATTAACTGTTTTCCCTTGGTTGGATAGTAGGATTCCTTTTGTTTTCTCATACACCCAGATCACGCCGTTATTCAGTGTTTGATAACTAAATAACTTATACTTTAAAAAGTACTTTCTCATTCCTGTTCCTGAAGTGTCCAATTTGATATCATTAAATTAAATTCCAATTGAATTACCTGACACTTGAAAGCTAGCAGGATTTTTTTTTATTTATGATATACTGATCCTCTTCTATACTGGTAACACATTCCAACTTCCATCATTTACAATCATTATTAGCGTATACCTACTATGTATTAAGTTTACTATCTATTTGAGTCCTAAAACCTTTACACAATGCATTTTAAGTCTGATGTCCTCTCCTATTAAAACAGCTCATCATTAGCTCCCCATCCACTCTTCTTTCCAGTACTGAAGTCAATGTTCTGCAGGAAATTACCTTGATTCCTTTTGTTCATACAGTTGAAGAATCTTACATTTACACCTAGCCAGCTGAGATGTTCTCACACTTCAGCTCTCACCTTTTTAATTCACTGCTAGCATATGTGATGCTATATCATGTGTGATCATACCCACTAAAATCTGGAAATCCTAATCACAAAATTCTCCAAAGAAATTGCACTAATGGCTGCTAAGAAGTCTTGTAAGATGACTAGAATTCGAATAACTTTTGGAGAAAAGGTCAGAAATAAGCACTCCCAAATGATTTCAGGACATTGCAGAAAGTAAATATCCTCATTTTAGGCAAATATAGAATTCTGAGACATTACATGGTGGTTTTTATTTAGCTCAGCTCATTCTGGAATTCTTCACTAAGATGAACAAATATAGCCTTGGTAGTCAGCATTACAAACCAAACTACCTATAGAGAAAAACCAGAAACTCCTATGAGTGCTTACTTCATATTCATTTTTGCAGAGTGGGCTTTATTTCGAAATAAAATAAACCAAACTCAATAGTATCTAATCTATATAGGCAACAATGCCCACTGAGTATCATTCTTGTTGACACAAGAGAAAAACTGATTTCCATGGCAGACCTGAATTTCTTTTTCTTTTTATAAATACACATAAATAATAACCTGATGTCCAGAAAAGTAAGAACTTTCTCCCTCTATATATAGCTATCATCATACATAGACAGATAGATTGGTATCATACTAATTTTAGAGTAAAGAAATCAGCAAATTACACAATTGACAACTTCCATCTGAGTTATTGACTGAATTCATTGAGGTAAAATTCTCTGTATTTCTCAAACTGCAATTCATGAATAAACAAAGTCATAACAGCCAAACACTGGGGAAATAATTTTTTTTACTAAGAGCAATAAAACAATTTGGGTTAAACCAGAAAATACCAAGACGGTTACAAGAGAACAATATGTTTTTTCTGAAAAGATTTGAAGATTAGCCTTCAACTATGCTGAAGAGAGAATTAAGTGGAAAAAGCACAGGGGAAGAGCTTTCACTGAACAACAGGAGAGGACAAAATTGAGCTTTAAATACTATCTCTACACTCCCATTTTCATGGTATTACATTATGCTTCCTGTCCAAGGCTCTGGTCCTTTGATTTCAAAGCACGAACTGCTTAGCAAGAGTGCAACATTTTGCTCTAATATACAACATGAATCTTATTAAAATTCAGCAAAGAGCCTGTATGGCCTTCTTTTTTTATTATTCTTTTTCTTTGTAGATTCACTGTAACTGTATAGATGTTACAAATTTGCTGCTAAAGTGGTTCATGGGACCTTGCAGCACAGTTGATTTCACTTTTACAAATACTTTCAACAATAATTTCATTTTAAAAATAGGCTTAGTTTTGCTTATAAAAATGATAATTTAATAAGTATGTTACATTGACAGTTTAAAGTATACTGTCAGATTTCTCTGAATTCTATTGAGCTTGTACAATTAAAATAGCCTATTTGGTTTTCATATTTAGTCCAATGTAACTATGTTTGATTCAGATCCCACAGAAAAATCATTCCTTTCATTATTTCTTTCCCACCTGCCTCCTCTCTTGAAAAAAAACAACAAAAACCCAACAAAAATCTTGATTTTGAGATACATGTCTATGAAATACTCTCCTATCTTCTCCTTCTTTTTCTCATCACCAGCTTTTAGGGATCCTATGTAACATTTATATGATATTTGCCAGTGTGCAAGTGCTGGTTCATGACAGCACTGTTCTTCCACTGGTATACACTTCCTGACAGTCACAAGCTGGTGACTCGCAGATCATTATGTGGAAGGCAAAGGCAGCTGAAAAAATATTATACCAGAAGGCAGTCTGGTCACAGTTTAGGGGGAGCTGCAATTACTTGAAATGTGGCAGTTTGATGATTTGTTGGCCTAAAACATGGCAGGACGCATTTCCCTGGAGTCCAATGAAGAAAACTGCCTAAGACACACTATATAATAGTGTTCTGGAAAGGATCCTACACTAGCTAAGTTTCTCTTAAAGCATTTCCACATAAGCTTCAGCTTAAACAGTGAGACAAGCCTTATTTGGAATCTCAATTATGCTAAATGACAGTTTTTCTTTCCAATTAATATATGCCTTTGAATACAGATAGATCATTTTGCTAATACCAGGAGTCTTTGTCAAAGAATATTTGACAAGCAAGTCCAGTAATATGAAGTAAGCATTAGAGGGTTCTGTAAAGCATAGGACTTCATAAAAGAGTGAAATCCTTGACCCAAGGCTCTGCAGCAGGCTTTCAAAAAACTGTTGGAATACTGAGAAAAGTAGTGGAACCTAATGCTGGTTGTAGCTGCAGAACTGACATTTACCTCACACTTCCTCTCAAAAATATTTGAGGCCAGGAATTTGCAATCACTTTGATGTACAATTTAGAGCAAGTATGCAGCATCAGGACACAGGGCTAAACAGGGCTATACAGGGTGCTGAACTTACAGTCACTATAGTCACCATGCTTTTTTTTTGAGTTGGGTTTAAAGATAGTGTATAAAACCCTCCAGACAGGCACTTTTTAATAGCGACGAAATTGGAATATCTCATGAATATTTGAACAGCCACTGCTGCATTTGACATAAATAGCATATGAATTTTTAAAAGTACAATTACTCGCCAACATGGCCTGTCCCACAAAGTGTACAGCATGTGCTCTTTGCACTGAAGTCTGAACTCAGCATGTCTTTTACATTGCCAAGGTCTTTGGTACTGACGATTGAACCCTGGTTCCATACAAGAAACATAGTTAGTTTTACAAGATGTGTATTGTTTATAAGAGATGCATCTATATTTTTACACATCGAATACTTCCCAAGGCAGCATTTCTGGCCAAAAAAATTGAATGAGTACAGTTTTGGGTTTTCCAGTAAAGGACTGTAGTATCACATCTTTTAGCACTTTTGTAGTGTGATTTTGTAGTGTTTTGTAGTGTGCAAAGAAATAATACCAACCATCACAAGTAGTATCTCATTTTTCACATCGTTTATGGTGTCCTGATTCAGAAACTCTTGGTCCCATTTTCACTCAGATTCTCGGTGCTTTCTCTCACATCCTGCCTCATAGTATGAGCAATGGCAATCAAACTTCAAATCGCAGCACGCTTATTATCTTTCCAGTCTCTGCTTTTATTTCCCACTGCTCTGATGCCTTTAACACTTAAGTTATACTAGTTATTTATATTTTTATACATTATATAGATAATTTAAATTACTAGTATGTACTAAAGTTTAGAGAAAAGAAAAACTGTCTTGTCTCCTTTTATGTAAGCAGTATCTCCCCTTCCTACCCATTAGCACTTGAAAAGCTGAAAGTGAACTGTTCAACAATTTCTTTCTTGTCTGCCTACCTAACGTGATGGAAAACTGTAGCTGAATTGGATCCATGAATGCAACTTTAATATAAACAGAAAAACAAGTACAGGAAACAGAATACAGAATAAACAGGGCAAGGTAAAGAGAAAACTAATAATTCATAAATTCAGGAAATATACAACCTCTGAAATTAATTTACTCCTTTAAAGCTATACAGAGATTAAAAACTCCTGGTGGTTCTCTGAATACAATAATTCTCTCTGTACTATAATAGGCTTTCCTCTGACTGTACAAATTTTCACTATCTGTTATCGACAATTCCAGATGCTATGAAAAATAAAGGTAAAAACAATTAAGCAAAAATAGTGATTAATAAATGTCACAAGTATTTCTGAGAAATAAAGTATACCAAATATAACTTGCACATTAGTGGAAGTACTCTCAATGAATATGGAAGAAGCACCAAATGAAATAAGATTGCAGTATGAAAATAGAATTCTACCCCAAAACTTTCAGGCTCTTCAATGATTTATATTGTGTAGAAATAAGCAAAAGAGGAGAAACAAAATAGTTCAGGCAAGCTATATCCAACTACAACTGGATAACATTTACCTGTTGAAGGGCATCTTAAAATCAAACAAAAGATCCCCAGAATTTCTCCTTGTTTCAGCTAACAGGAAAAGCCCAGAAAGAGATTGCATTCTATCTGTCAAAACTACATTTCTCATTAACTATACTTTCTTGGGAATGGTTCCTTTAGGACCTTCTAAAAGACCAACATTTGTGAACATATTGCATTGCTTATCACAGTGGAAGGTCAGCCCCACCCATGTCTTCCTGGAGCTGCTGCCCTTTCAGGCCATGTCTGTAATAGTAAATTTAATTGTGACAAGAAGCATTTCAAGGCTATCAAGTTTTTCTATGCTGTGAAACTGCCTGAATGTTTAGTCACACAATTTTGACCCAGGCTTGAAAGCACCAACAGTTCCTGGGCTGAGTCCACAACTTAGCAAAGGACAGAGACCTTTCCCAATACAAGATCTGAATGTGTCCATTCTCTTTCAGTGTCTGAAAGAGTTTAAACATATGGACAAAAACTATTCCATACCAGCTGAATACCAGTGCCAAAGGACAGTCTTGGAATGTTTCATTTACTAATAGAGCTGAATCCAGAGAAATCTCAAATTCCAGCACTAAAATAGTGTCCCCATGGAAGTAGTCACACCACCATTTGGACAATGCTCTCAGGCACATGATGTAACTCTTGGAGTGTCCCACGCAGGGCCAGGAGTTGGACTTGACAACCCTAATGGGTCCTTTCCAACTCAGCACATTCTATGATTCTACATTACTCTCTTCAAGTTACTTTGTCTGATGTATTACAGTATACACATTTTGATTTCCATGCTGAGATGAGGAAGTTTCATTTTCAATATTAGATTTACTATCCTCATCTACAAAGATTGTGTATTCAAAGTAGCAGCTACACATTGTCACAAGCAGCTGAGAAAGGACTAATGAAATATAGTTTACAGTGGCTATCATAGGAATTAAAAACACTCAGATGAGACAGATGTGACAAAGTCAGGACCTGAAAATCCTGTGACGAAATACTTCCTACACTTGCTATCCTCTTTCTCCATATGCTACTCCTACCTCCACTTTTATTGCTTCAGCTTTCACTATCTTTCTACTGAACCAGTGTATTTAGTGAATCTCTAACTGATTCTTATAGTCCCAGTCAGTGTTTCAGGGTATTTCTGCAATATCGTACTGCCTCCACACTTTTAAGTTATTGCAGGATACCCCCTAAAGACTTCAATATCAAGGCAATTCCTGCAGACCCTTCTACCACACACACACACACACACACACACACTTTTTTTTTTTATCTGAATTGTACTGCCAGAGGACTGTTAGGAAGCTCATAGAGAAAAAATCAGGTGCCTAATATTTATATTTTTTTAACAGTTACAATAGTTTTAGTTATAGTTTAGTTATTGAATGATTACATTGCATTTTCTCAGTCAGCTTATAAAACCTAGTCCTCACTTAGTCCCTGAGCCCTACGCTGATTTATAGAAGCTGTCGATGTGAAGGAAGCAACATTTTGGCTATCAAATGAAACTGTCACAGACACTTCTGAGAAGGATATGGTGACGCAAGCAGCTCTTATCCTGTCTTCTCTATGAAGATATATTTCTATGTGATTATTGCACCTAGTCCTTGACATCTGCAGCTAGTCCCAGGGAAAAGCCATCTAAGTAGCAAAAGGCAGTGCAGTGTTCTTATTTGCACAATCAGATATGGCTTTATGAATGCAGTTATAACTCTTTTGTGCAATAAACAGATCACAGAGGAAAGACTTGATACTTTATTCCTCAGAAAAAAAAATGTACTGAAATCAGTTTGAAATCACTGAGATTTCTGATTGAGTAAATTTTAAAAATGAGCAAAGATGAGGTATGGATAAACTGTCGGTTAAATATGTAGCAAATTTTATGCTTTCTTCTAAGAGCCAATATCTGGACTTTACTTTTCCTTATACTTTCCTCCCTATTCTGTGGTTTATTTTAAATTCTACTGTCCAAATAAGCCTATAATTTGTCCATAAACTCTTGCAGGCTGTTATTTATATTATACCACTGACAGTTCACAAAAGTAATGTAAGGCTTTATAGCACCATGACTACAGATATATTTAAAAGGTTCTTATTTTTATTTTCTGATTTACACACCTTTGAACTTTTAATAATTTTAGTTATAATGTATTTTTGTCTGAATTGATATTGAGAAATAATTTTTTTAAAACTCAGTATAAGTTTGAAAATGAGAAAATCTTACAGCCTTCTAGTTAATCTCTTTCCTTTAATATTACTAACTCAAACCAAAGGGAGGACAAATATATTACTTTTTATTATTTTACACTGTAAAACATCCTAAAACCCTTTAATGGACTTTTATCCTGTGTCTGTATGTGCTGCAAACAGACAACTTTTCTTTTCAAAATTTTTATATAGTTTCAATGGAGAAATCAATACCTTTTTAGGTAAAGCACATTATTTTTTTAATTCCTGTCCTCTAAAAGGTGAAACGTGTTAATATTCTGTCTTCCTAATGTCCATATCAGACTGTCACACTTACAATCTGCTGTGAAACAAAATTTCAGGGCCAGATGGTGGTCCTGTGACAAAGTAATGTGCTACCACTAATCAATACAGCACTTGAACTCTGAACTTCTTTCAATTCCAGTAGTAAGTACTGTGGAAAGAAGATGTTTGGCTCAGAAGGAAAAGAAGCAAATGTTACAGTGCTTCCAGCAGGCTCTTTCCGACCATTTGAAAATTATGTTACACCAACGACTAGATGGAGTCCCATCCTCCCTGACTTAAAAAATGAAAGAAGACAGTTCAAGAATAACACACTATTGCCTCCAAGCAAGGAAAAAACCTTGAACAAAGAAAAGACTTGCAGAGCATCCCAGTACGTAAACAGCACCAATCTCAATCTGATAACCCTTCCTAGTTCATCTGTGATAATACACTGTGAATTTTATTATTAAATAACGACTGCTGCTTCCTTGAGTACCCATGTTGACTTTTTAACAAACCTGTAACCTTTACAGGTTAGCATATGAGAATCTTACTCTAAGGGAACCTGCAAGCTCCAACAGGCTTCAAGTTGAACACAAAGTATCTTGTTGAAAGCACTCTTAAACAGGAACATAAAACATAGAAGAATATGTACAAAATTGTAACAAGAAAAATTGGATTGGATTGATTGTGTGTCTAAATAGGAAATTTCAGTGACTTAAAAGCATTACTATTTAAATATTTCTGCATTTTATTGTCAAGTAAGAATAGCAGAGCAGCATCATTCCATGTATTTCTTCACTTAAGTGCATGGCAAAGTAATTCAGCTCTGATTTTGTCATTCAAAACACATATTAAAGTTGCACTTCCAGTCTTCTGAGTTTACAAAACTGTGAGATTTTCATTAACATTTTATTTCATATATGCTGAACATCAGCTATCACATGATGCCACCAAATAGTTTGTCGCTGATTTTGAGGGAAGTGTTATAGCCCCATGTTTCTGCTTAGATTTAGCATCAAATCACTCTTTCTATGATTAATTTGATTTTATATTCTATCTAATGTAAATTGTTTTTCATAAATGAATAAATGAATAAATGAAATGAAAATTAATATTGCAAGAGCACCATTCATTTTAGAAAGTTATTTGCATAATCAATAAAAATAACGAAGTAAATATAGACACAAGTTACTTATCTAGACAACGCCTATTAAGAACAATTCTGCTCTGGATATAACTTAGGAGACAGATTAATAGTATTCTATTTCAGATTTTGTGCACTAGAATAGTTTTCTGAGATCCCTCACTGATTTTCTTGAAGGTCTCAGAGGTGCAACAATCAAAGGATTTACTAGCAAGTTTAACTGCAACACAATGCTCCAACACAGAACATCTAAACACAGAACTACATCTAAAAAGCACAGACAGCTATAAGTGAGCTGTTGCAATTTGAGTTAATTTGGCAACGACAAGGCCTTTTAAGAACTGGCATTACAAATTCAGTGAAAAAACAAAGAAACAAAGAAACAAACAAACAAACAAAAACTACCAACACAAATAAAGATGCAGGGATGACTGGGATAAAACCCCTTTCCTATGAAAGTGTGATCTCAAATCTTATCTCTAACCCTACATCCTGGCACACAACTCTTCACAAAGCAGTAAGGTGTCTTCTATGCTCTGAGCTTCTGCTTCCTCTTCCCTAAGATACACAGAGCTCTTGGTTTTGTTTCAATCATTTTGTTTAGAAGTTTTTTCAGGTAAGAACTGTCAGAGCCTGTTTGGACTCTGATGCCAATGCCATTCAAAGAACAACAAAATACATTCTGCTAAAACTGGGAAGAATACAGCTGCTACATTCCATCTATACCAGGGATAGACCTGAACACACCTACATCAATGGAGAGCTTTGAGCTAAGCACATATTTGTGACACGGAGAGGCGAAAAGTATACTGGTGTCAAACTAATCACACGATAACCTTGTCAACTAACATTGCTGCTTTTGCTAGGAAAAACGTGAATAAAATCCACTGTAATGGTTACTTGGTAACCATTGAAATCTCTTAAAAGAAGAACTGTATAAAAACTGTAATATGAACACAATTTTATTGTTCCATTATAAAAAAATAGTGAGGTTATGTCAATGTGATCTTCAACATTAAACTACTAAAATGAAACCAGCATGTTACTGAAGTCATTCAT
This sequence comes from Phainopepla nitens, assembly GCA_013400175.1. Classification (NCBI taxonomy): domain Eukaryota; kingdom Metazoa; phylum Chordata; class Aves; order Passeriformes; family Bombycillidae; genus Phainopepla; species Phainopepla nitens. The sequence goes on along the minus strand of VXBQ01008105.1, from coordinate 21,231 downwards.
GTGATGTTACCTAATATGTACCACTGTTATACTAATAACAATAGTGATAACCTAAGCTTAGAAAGTTTAAGAGGCAAAAAGACTATCTTCTAGTTCCTAGAGGGGACAGAATAACAAATTATTTGAGAGACCAAGGGCAGAAGCCTAATGGAATAGAATCTAGAGAACTCTGAGAAATTCTCCATTGCACTACATTAAGAAAATATTAAATTTATCTGCTGTTTAAATCATGTTAGATGAACTGGTCAGATCTGAACCAAGATTTTCTGAGACTTAATGGCTGCCCACCATTAAACAAATTTTAAATTATTTGTATTCATTAAAAAAAAAACAAAAACAAACCCAACCAAAAAAAAGGGTTTAAGGTTCAAAGCCCTCAAGCTCACCAGGAAGACCTGAAGGTTTAGCTCCACACTATTAAAGGTCTTGGTATTCATCCCACTCCTTTTAGTGTCACCCTATCACCCAAGAATGAGGGTATGTAAGCATCAGTGAATCCGTCCTAAATCCAGCCATGTCCTGGGATGCATGAGGCACAGCCAGGCAAGGGAAGGGATTGTCCTGCTCTGTTCTGAGTTCCTCTGACCCATAGGAATTGTGGCTTTGGGAGGAATGGTGCCTTAGGATTTTAGATTTTATGTACTTTAAATTATGAACTGCTTTAGTGGGTAACTCTAAAACTCTATACAGAGAGTTAGCTACTATCCTCACATTTTGGTTGAACAAAATAATTCCCCTAGGCTTGAAGCTCAAGAACATCTTACTGTCTCAGGCCCCAAAAGTATAAACAAAAGTGAGTTGGGGGCAGGGAGTATATGGGGATATATGACTTCATTCCCTGAAGTTGTAATTGGAGGATTAACCCCTGATATGTAGATGAACCAAACTTATATCTGCCTAAAAAACTTGTCACCATTGTCTATGTTGGGTGTAACCTCTCAGACGCTTCTGACTGTCCAAGATGTACCTATTGAAGGTCTTTAATAAATACATGCTTTTACTCTCCTAATCCTGTCTAGCCTCTGTTCTAGGCAGCCACTCCAAGGCATCATGCACTGGGCAGCTTCACCTGAAGTCCTATATGTGGTGTTGAACACCATACTACAAAAATGATGTGTGAGGTATTAAAGGTATTAGAAAGCATACAAAAAAGGGAGACAAGGGTGGTGAGAGGCCTTGAGGGGAAGCCATATGAGGAGCAGCTGAGGTCACTTGGTCTGTTCAGCCTGGAGGAAACTGAGGGGAGATGCCACTGCAGCCTGCAACTTCCTTTTGAGGGAAAGAGGAGAAGGCAGGTAGTGATCTATTCTCTCTCTATGACCAGTGACAGGGCCCAAGGGAATGGCACAAAGCTGTGTCAAGGGGGCTTTAGGTTGAATATTAGGAAAAGGTTTTTCACCCAGAGGGTGGTTGGCTGTTGGAACAGGCCCTCCAGGGTGGTGGCCATGGCACCAAGTCTGCCAGAAATCAAGAGGTTTCTGACAGGACTGTCAGGCACATGAAGTGATTGTTGTGTTGGTGCAGGGCCAGGAGAGGGGCCCCTCCCAACTCAGGATATTTTATGATTCTATGGAATAAGTATTGGCTATCATTTATTTTTGATGTGAGCTTGTAGAAAAGGACCCTGGCATCTTATTTTTCTCCACTGGGCATCTTTCTACAGTCTCTAAGGTACAGGTAAGGAATTAGGGGGTTTGTATGCCTGGGTAACACTATCTCTTTGCACAAGTTCCCTTCCTCAGCAGAAGACGAAAGATGTTTCAAGTGATCAGGATGACACTATCATAGGTCCTACAGGAGTTCAAAATTTTTTAAGGGAAGACAACAGATCCTAAAACTCGTATTTCAAGATACTTTGATATAACAGGTATCATTTTCAATAGTCTACATATTGCACAGACGTTTGTAGTTCACTGCACAGATATTGCACAGACGTTTGTAGTTCACTGCACAGATATTAATATATGTCAACCTGTATTATTCCCAAAAGGAATTTAATTAATGGTAAAGAACTGTACTTCAATACTTTAAAAATGTTTGCACTCTAATATTCAAGACAGAAAAACTATGCAAGAAATAATTAACTGCTATTTCATTCCTATGCTCTCTCTCTAAATATATAAAGATTATGACACTCAATGCAGGTGTAAATGGTATCAAAACTACTAGAGTTTGCTTAATTCACAGAATTATATTTTAGCTTACCCAAATCTGTAGCTTAATTCTTTTTTCATTTTTGAAAACCGTTTTCACTTTGAAATCGATCCCAACCGTGCTTACAAATGCAGATGTAAAGGAATCATCAGCATATCGGAACAAAAAGGAGGTTTTTCCCACACTGCTGTTGCCGATAATGAGCAGTTTGAACATGTAATCAAAGTTTTGGTCAGATGTATCTTTCTGGCCATATCTGGAATCTTGAACGGATGCCATCTGTAATTCAAAATAAAAAAGAAATATTATATTGACTCTGTTATCATAAAAAATGGAAACACTTAGATTTTATTGGAGTTTTTCATACCAGGTCTCAATGAAGCTCAAGAAGAATATCTTCTTGAACGATGAGTCATGTGCATGCTTCAATGTGAACTTCAAGAAATTCACAGAAATCTAATCATTTTTTTGTGGTTCTTGTATCTAGTAGCAGTTCTGTTAGCAAGAGAGGATGTAAAAATGACTGGTGACTGGTACAAAAACAAAAATATTAATTCTAAAAATCCAGGACAGTTTTGAGTATATCACTAAAAATACTTGTTTTCAGAAAACGTGATAAATAGATGGTGAAAATGCAATGACACTTCATTTGTATAAAAGAGAAATAAGAGATCAAGGTTTCATTTTGACAAAGTAGGTATATTTACAAAAAGAAGCCTAGTAGTTTTACATCTAATAAAATCCTTGAACCATTTATTTTACTGTAAATACATTGCTATCTTTTGCCATGCCTATAATACTCAAAGCATTTTTCCTTTACCAGCTTTTAGTTCTCATACCATTAAATAGTGAACACATACACCTATGAAATAAAGTCTTGATTTTTTTTCCCAGTACTAGTATATTCCATAGTTTTTTGAATTTGCAATATTAATGCAACATCATCATAAGTGGCAGTTAGAGTAATAGGATATTAAGGTTTGGAAGGGATGTTAAAGATATCTGGTCCCAATCCTGTTGCCAGGGACACTTCCCACTAGACCAGGTTGCAAAAGGCTTTATCTAACTTGGCTTTGAACATCTCTAGGGCTAGGGCATCCATAACCTCTCTGGGCAACCTGTGCCACTGTCTCACCACTCTCACAAGTAAATAATTTTTTTCTAATAACTAATCTAAATGTCCCCTCTTTCAGTGTGTACCCATTCATCCTTGCCCTGTCACTTCAGTTCCTGTCAGACAATCAATCCCTCTCCAGCTTCCATGTAGGCCTCTTCAGTAATTGGAAGGTGTCTGTGAGGTCCCACACCCTTCTCTTCTCTAGGCTGAACAGCCCCAGCTTGCTCAGCCTACCCTCATAGCAGGGCTGCTCCAGTCCTACCAACCTCCTGGGCCTCCTCTGGACTTGTTCTAACAGCTCCTTGTCGTCATGCTGGGGACCCCAGAGCTGGACACAGTGCTCCAGGTGGGGTCTCAGCAGAGCAGAGCAGAGCAGAGCAGAGCAGAGCAGAGCAGAGCAGAGCAGAGCAGAGCAGAGCAGAGCAGAGCAGAGCAGAGCAGAGCAGAGCAGAGCAGAGCAGAGCAGAGCAGAGCAGAGCAGAGCAGAGCAGAGCAGAGCAGAGCAGAGCAGAGCAGAGCAGAGCAGAGCAGAGCAGAGCAGAGCAGAGCAGAGCAGAGCAGAGCAGAGCAGAGCAGAGCAGAGCAGAGCAGAGCAGAGCAGAGCAGAGCAGAGCAGAGCAGAGCAGAGCAGAGCAGAGCAGAGCAGAGCAGAGCAGAGCAGAGCAGAGCAGAGCAGAGCAGAGCAGAGCAGAGCAGAGCAGAGCAGAGCAGAGCAGAGCAGAGCAGAGCAGAGCAGAGCAGAGCAGAGCAGAGCAGAGCAGAGCAGAGCAGAGCAGAGCAGAGCAGAGCAGAGCAGAGCAGAGCAGAGCAGAGCAGAGCAGAGCAGAGCAGAGCAGAGCAGAGCAGAGCAGAGCAGAGCAGAGCAGAGCAGAGCAGAGCAGAGCAGAGCAGAGCAGAGCAGAGCAGAGCAGAGCAGAGCAGAGCAGAGCAGAGCAGAGCAGAGCAGAGGGGTAGAACCCCTCTCTGAATCTGCTGGCCATGCTCCTTTGGATAGAGCCCAGGATTCCCTTGGCTTTCTGGGCTGGGAGCACTCATTGCTGGCTCAGGATGAGTTTTTCATCAGCCATCATCCCCAAGTCCTTCCCCCAGGGCTGCTCTCAATCACTTCTATGCCCAACCTGTGGGTGTGTCTGGGATTGCCATGACCTAATGTAAGACCTTGTATTTGGCCTTGTTGAGGTTTGCAGTGGCCCATCTCCCAGCTGTGTCAGGATCCTGCTGAATGACATCAACATTTTGAAATCTGAAGCCCTAAAATACAGTTTTTAATCCATATAAAACACCTGAATAACCACAGATTACTGAATACAGTTAAGGAGCAACCTATTTTCCTCTGGGGACTTCCAAGATCATGGATTCCATTTATAAAAAATATGCCTTAGGCTTTCATGAAAAGTGCAAAGATTAGCATGAAAACCTGACCAAAGTTCTACATAGGTTGCTCAAAAACAAATAGCAAACATGAAGGAGTTAGAGTGTTTCAGCTGAGTTTTTAAGAAAAATTATCAAGTATTTTGAGGGACTCCGTGGAAGTTTTTTGAATATAATTATTCTAAGAACAACAGTTTTGTGTGCTAATTTGAGATGGAAAGACAGACACCATAACCTAACATAAAGGCTTACAGAAAAGCAGCTCATGTAAAAGCTTTCTAATTTAGGCATCTCAGAATGCATTTGGGCAATCAGAACGGACAACTGAAACCAGGGTGACAGCTGTGCACTAACCCACACTCTCAGCAAAATTTTAGTTACTGTATAATTGTTTTTTAATTCTGCTATCTCAGAGCATCAAAAACATTATGCCAGCTTCTTTGGGCTACTGAAGAGGCATATATAGGAGTGGGGATAAAAAGTTCTGAAGAAGACATTGGAAGTAGCAAGTTTTTAATAGAAAATTCAGTGTCAGATTTATATTTCATAAATTTTACAATAGGGAGGGTTTGATTTCAGAATTCGATTTCAGAATTACCTTCTTCAGTAAATGTAGTATTGGGTACCTACATGCTCGCAACCTGAGTGTTTGCATTGGCCTTAATATTTATTCACTTCTTCCACAGGTATGCAACTAAGAAGCTTTAGAATAAAACCTGAATATTGTCAAGCATACACATTACTAATCTTTCAGCTTTATTATTTCTACAGAAAAGACAGAAACTTTCATTACTGTCCTACGTTGTATAACTATTTGGGGATATTTTGCTTAGAACACGATAAAAAGGAAATCAAATACTGATCTACTCACAAGTTGCTATAAAACCGTATAACCCAGGGCATGCTGATGTTGTGTAGAGTTTGCAACAAGAAGTCAATGAGGTCTATCAGACCAAAGACCGCAGTGGCTGTGGGTGCCAGATGTGTCACCATCGTGTGTTGCTACAGCAGCCTGCCCTTCTGGCTCCCCTCTGCTGTGCTGCAGCTGAAAGTAGTAGTTACCTCTTGTAGCAAGGAGGAATATCATATTCTTTCCTGATTTTATCTGCTAGGAAGACTTTCACATAACTTCTTCAACCAGCTTAAGGTTTACAAAAAGAGGTTTAAGTTTTCATCCATTTGCTGCCTCGAGTCCTGTGAAGCTTCCAACTCAATCCCCGTGTACTTTAATGCCTAACACTTCAGAAACAGTATGATTCAGTGAGCAGAGAAATCAGGAGACCTGGATTCTAATAATAGTTCTGCTAAACCATGTACATAGTGTAGCCTTCCTGAGTAGTAACGTTTTTCCTGTGGATAGTACAGACTTTACCCACAGAAATTTCAGCGCTCCTCTAAATTAGTGTGGTTATATGCATCACTCATGCAGTAGTTTCCTTAACACTTCTGGAAAAAATTAAAATACCTATATCTTCACTGTGCTGTAAACTTAGGAAGTCATTATGTGCAGTATCATAGGCAGAATTACAGAACATAGAATTGAAGCTATTTTTATTTTAAGAGCAGGAGTATGTCTGCTTATTATGGGATGCAAAAGACATAGGAAAGTATTAATTTCTCCAAGAGGATTAGTGAGGCAATAATTGAAACTGTTTGGAGAGATTAACTTTAGCCTGTCTCCCTAGACTGCTGATAGTGATCCTTTCTCCTGTCCAAAACCCAAATGAGCCTGTACTAGTGCAAAGAAGCATCAAACTCTGTGCAGTTGCTAAGACTTTGCCAGTACTTCCCAAACTCACTCCTTCTGTAGTAAGCAAACAGACAAATTCTTCCAAGTACAATCCACATCATGCTCACAATCTAAATGATACGCTTAAGGAATAGCTGTGTTTCTGCTGACTGTAAGGGAAATACAGATGCTTGGTCCTCTTGAACTTTTTGAATAAGCCTGTAGTGCTTCTCTTTCTTAAATGCAAGCTGTTGACTTAAAAATTAAGTATGGAATGCACTGTAGTCCACTTTCCAAGATATTAATATGTCATTTCACTCCTGACAGTACTTGTCCCTACTATTGGAGGCATTTGTAAAATATGAAGATCATGATGATGCTATGTTCTGTGTTTGGATATTATGGTGGAATCAATCATTAGGAATGCTGTGTTCCCACCTGTAATTAAACACTACATACATGGATGAGAACCACATAAACTTTGATAATGATAAGATATTCTGTTTCTGATAAAGTAAAATGCATACCTTTATTTTGACAAAGTTCTTTTCTCAAAGGTTAAATGGATATATTAAATAAGCATCACTTTCAACAAAACACACTGAGTTTTCCCCTCAGTATAATTTTGCCCTTATTTAGTAAAATTGAAGAGAAAATGCACAGGGTTATTTTCATTAGCACCAAAAGCAGTCTCAAACCATTTCCTAGAGGACTTAGGACAGACTTGAGAGTCGATTGAGAAGTGTAAGCTCAAGACAACGAACAGAAAACCAATAGACAGGAGATCTCACATGCTTGTTCCTTATCAAAGCCAGGAGGAGTTATGTTGCCAGTTTGAATATAGTGCAAGAACAAATAAAGGATAGCTTTGTATGCTTCCCTGCTTGCAGCACATGTCTAAACTCCTTAAAAATGGATTATTTAAGAGCATAGGCAAGTTTAATCATTATGTAGAGTTTTCTGTTCAGACCCAGGTGCTTTCCAAGTCTCATATTTAACTGTTGATCCCAAAAGAAGAAGTGAAAATAGAGCAGGGTTGAGAACAAATGTCAGAAAAACTGTGACCTGCCACCTTCATGATCATAACAAAACATTTGGCTATGTGACTTTTTATGCCTTGGCAGGCCTCATATTTTGGCAGAATCAATTTGAATAGCTCTCTTACTTCAGCAGCACAGGATGCTGTGACCTCCCTGGCCTGCAAACAACTTTAGTTTTCACTTACGTATGCACTTCACTCTTCACGCTTAGTGTAGGATGATTTGCCTGTGAAAAATATCGTCCAAAAGGCAAGAAAATCTGAAAACACTGAGATTCATTCCTTCACACCTATAGCAAATATGTTGTTTTCTTTTAAAAACTCTAATAACAGTCATGTCTTAAAGATCAACAGCAAGAGTCCAGAGAAAATATCTTGCTTCTATGTACAATGAGGATAGATAGAAACTGATCAGTGAACTTAAAATTGTTTCAAAGTGCAACATTCCCTTTCTGTCTAGTGTTGTTACAATCTGCCCCTGAAAATGGGGTAACTGAGGTCCTTTTTAATAGATCACTTCGGTCAGATCAGAGTGGAACAGCACTGACTGACAAGTGTTTATACATACATAGTTGCAGTGGAAAAAGAAATATATACTCTTCTATTTCTTTCTATACAGCAGCTGACCTTCATTGATATTTTAGTAAATGCAGCCTTTGGTGAGGTGATCTTCCTATCTTTTGTAAAATATAATAAATCAAACATAATCAATGGATATTGAAACAATGGAACACAATGGAAAAAATCAATGACTGTGATTTAACAAACTGTATGTAGGATGCCCAAGTGAGTGACACTCACTGCACACCGTTGTCTTTCATGTGCAGATCAACTTACATCATCAGAATAATTAAAATGTTACCAAAATCCTTATGTATAAGAACACCGTGACAAATAATCCAGTCATGAAGAAAATAATTACCTTTGCGGTGAATATCAGACTAATCTAGGGACTGGATTTTAATCTTAACTCTTTCAGTGGCGTGTTATAACTTTTGTTTTCTTCTTTTCTACATCTTGGGCAAGTTGCTTAGTCTCTTGTATTTTTGGTGTGATCTCAACAAATACATTAATATCCACAGATGCAGATCATGGCCAATTCTCACAAATCATTATTATTTATTTTTTAACCAATTAATAGGAATTTAACAGGGTTCACTAGACAATGCACCGGCCACTTATTTGGAATTTACTGATTGCCAGCCATCTGCAGAGCACAGCTTGTAAACTGATGTACTTGGCAGCATCAGGAAAAGCTTATCTGCTTCAAGGAATTATGAGGTCAAAATCATGTATATGTGTAAATATATCAGTTTATAACTTAAATCAGAACAGACTGCAAAAGTGCTCTTTGCACTTGCTCGTAAAATGATTGTTACCAATCTACTTTTCTACTGAAAAAGTCATATATTCAAATGTATAGTCTGGGGGCTCCAGAGCTCCTGTGTGGGATTACAAAACAGGCCACAATTAATAACTGAATACAGTTCACCAGCAAAAAATGTTTTGAGACAACAACCCAGAAACTGCTAAAAACTCTGCATAATGTAACTTGTATCTGTCTAGCATCTGCTGATCCAGCACTAAGGAGTACTACATCTTTAAGTACATAAAAACTCTGAAAAGGGGTCCCTCTTTGCTACCCCCAGCTCCAGCCACGAGCCACCTCTCCTTGGTGCAGGTGGACTACTGCTTCATGACTACACAGGTGGAGGCATCGTGCCAACTTCCTGCGCACCTCGGCAGGACCTCGGCACAGCTCATCACCCAGCACCTGACAGCCAGTCACTCCCAGGAGAGCTGCGACCGGCGCTCCAGGGACAGTATGTGAAAAACACCGTTCGATGTGCCAAGTGTGACTGGAAACCCACCCGCTGCCTCANCAGGCCGCGAGGGGGCGGGGCCGGTGCGGGCAGCGAGGCGAGCGCAGAGCTCCGCCATCCCGTGTGGGGACCTCAGAGGGCGGCGGGGCCGGAGAGCCGGGATGCTGTGGTGGGGCGGGGGCGCGGCCCGCTGTGCCCGTGCTGAAGCGGAAAGTGGAGACGGAGCGGGCGGAGCAGGCATCGCCGGCTCGGCGGATACGCTGCCCTCTGGCCTAGCTGTCCGCAGCCAGCAGAGCCAGCAGAGCAGCGCGGACGGCCCTCGGGGGGCTGCGGAAGCCGCTCAGTGGAGTGGAGCGGGCTCACCCGGGCCCGGGCGCGGCGCTGCACAACGCCCTCTGCGGGCAGGGGGAGGGCGCGCCAGCAGGCTCCGCGCCGCGGGGCCGCTCCCGTCCCGTTATCCCGTTCTCGCCCCATTATCCCGCTCCCGCATTCGGGCTGGTCCGGTTCTCACGGCCACGCCCCTGGCTCACAGCCAGCGCTGGGGCTGGGTGGCCAAGAGCCCTTCAGCTTGAGGACTGCTGGTCAGTGTTTTTGCTGTGCACAGTGACAGTCCCTGGGCTGTCTCCTCATAGCCTCCCACTGTCCTCTTGCCTCGCGTGTTTTTTGTCCGACCACTGACAAACAGGGTCAAGGCAGCTCCGTGTCGTGCTGCTGTGCCATGGCCATAGCCTCGCATGGATGTGGGGACATCACTTCTGGGTGGTGGCAGCCGTTGATGATGTTTGTACTGATGTCATTATGAGGTGGTGCATCCAAGAAGATGTTTTAAATATCTCCCTCAGCACTTTTTGCATAACCCCATCCTCTAATGCAGAGTCCATATTTATCTTGGGCCCAAGTGGACAGGTCCATGGAGGGTAGAAAAATGTATAATGAGTGTTAGAGCCAGATTAAAGATTTGGCAACTTCTGCTCTAATGAAAGGGTGAAGATGAACCAGGGGTGACTCTGGGGATGTCTGTCCAAGGTTTGAAGCTGGACATATCCCAGGCAGAGGAAAGGGCAGGAGAAGGCAGCAGTGGTGGCTAAGGCAGCATGAAAACAGCAGTTTGCCCTATGGGTTATCCACTTTACATATGTAGTATACATTGCATAGCAGCAGTGACACCAACAATTTGTGTCATAGAGACTGAATATGGATTAAAGTTTCTGCCAGAAGAAATTTAATTCTAGCTTTGCCAGTTTTTAATTTCATTTGCAGCAGTTTATATCTACCCCACTATAATACAAAGATAGGAAGTAAATATTTTTCAAAGATATTGTGCATTTTTTGGAGCTCATCCGTCTTTCCTGCATGAAACACAGAATTTTGCTCTTTCTGCCATTGCAGATATCTTGAATTTGCTCAGCATTTTAGACCCACCTGCATGGGTACTAAGAGTCACTTTTGGGTTTTTTTAATGCATACAATTTAGTCTTACTATTGATTTTAGGTGAATACCTACCAAAAATCATGATTAACAACCCATTTTCCTCTGAAAACAGGGCACATTGTGTTATCAGTTGTAGTTAGGGAAAAAACTGAGAGCTTTTTTCTCCTATGAAAGCTTTGTTTCATGGGATTTTGGTTTTAGAAAGTATTATAATTATATCAAATAATCCTGAATATATATTAAAGTATTATTTTTCATAAAACATTTCTCATTCTGAAATATCACTTTAAATCCTAGTTGAATAGATATTTGAAACAGTAGATTCACGTATTCAGGCAAGTTTTTGATTATGGAATTTAGAAAATAGATACTATGGATTTACTATTATATTAAACTTTTAAAGTAGATTTACTGCAGATACATTAGAAATTTAAGACTTAAATGATGCCAGCCTCCCAAATTTATCCCAAGACAAAGATCCACCACAGCTTTCGATTATATTTGCATTTATCTTAGCACTGAAGTCTTGAAGCAGTCTCTCACCTAAAGTCTCCTTACAGATAACTGTTAATAGAATATAAAGCTGAGTTACTTCTACATTATCATATGTCCTTTTGTAAAGGATGGGGTTTATTTTCTTCTAGTGCAAATGTTAAAGTAAACAGATATATGCATAAACAATACTTTTTCTTTCATTGATTTTCAAATGCATAAAAATGCACATACAACACTGACTTTGTAGAATCATAGAGTGGTTTGTGTTGGACAGGATCATCTGGTTCTAAGTCCCCTGCATTGAGCAGGGACTCCACCCTTTCGACCAGGTTGCTCAGAGCTCCATCCAGCCTGGCCTTGTCATTTTGCATTGTGTGTTGGTTGAAGAGATGACACTGGGATAATTTTTTTTTTACTCCATTTTTGTCTCTTTGTTGTCTGGCAGAAACTTTATCTTTTTCTTTCCTCTCTTCACAGGCTTTTGAAGACAGTATCAGAGAGAAAAAGTCCAGAATGAAATAGTATAGTGCTAGTCACAAGCAAGATTTTGTACCTCAGGTATAGTAGCCCACTGGCCTGATGTGATGACGCTCCTGAATACTCTTGCCCACAGAGCGCTATGTTCATGGGCCAACAGTTTCTGTTGATTAGTAATCACTGGGTCACGACAAACTAATATTTTTGAAGCATGGTGTACTTGAAGTTCCCTTTTAAACGTAATTTCTATGAACTAGGTATTTTCACCAAGTGTTAACATACAGGGGATCTAGTTTGGTAAAACACCTTATTCTTTTAATCAGGTGTAGTAGAAGCACCAGAGGAGTAGTCATGAGTATCAATTCAAATTTTCAGGTGTATTGATTATACCACATCCTTTTCATTTGTTTTTCCTACATTCATTCACAGGAGTGATTTTTTTCCCCATACCAAATGGGATTCACAGAACAGGTTGGTTATTATTTGCTAATTGGAACTAAAGAAAGTAAGAGAAATATTAGTTTTCCTTCAGTTATGTCAAAAAGTTATTCAAATAACATAAGTCACCACAAAATCTAACCCAAAATGAATATGCTGCATGTAAGATAGTTCATGCAGTCAAATTGTCTTATGTAGATGTAGAATAGTGTGATTTTAAGACACTTTTTAATCTTTGTAACACAGTTTGGTTTTTGCCAAAACACTATTCTACAGCACATAGAAGAGAAACAGTAACTTTCACAGCTCCATATGTAAGAAATAACAATACTAATAAAGGCACCAGGAGTCAGCTGGTTTGTAACCCAGTGAGTTGTTTTGAATGCATCAGCTCTGGAATGATGGAGACATTAACAAAGCTGTTTCTCAGTTTTGCACTAAAGGTCTACATGAGTAAAGATAACACAAATGCAATGTAGCTTCACAAGTCCACTGCATATATTGGGAGCAAATATTCTCTGTGCTTTCAACACTTTTAAACTGTAGGCCATGCTGTAACATTAGCAAGTAAGTAAGATTCAGAAGTAGAAGAAATTTAAGTTAATATGGAGAATAATAAGGCAAAGACAGTTAACTAAAGATCATAGTTCCTTTCTTTTAATTCTTAGATCAACATAGAAATCCCTTCATTTTTCTGATTTAAGAAAATAAAGGTTCTTCCTAGGTACGTAATTCTACCCATTATGAAAGATTGCTACCACCTGACAATGTTTTCTGTCATGTTCTCTTCCATAAGGTCAAATAGTATTCTTTTTGTTCCCCTGACCTTTTAGAAAACAGTATTTCTTTTACTTCAGCATGCTAATTGACTTTTCCTGGGATTGGACTTTGGATGCAGAGAACAGAAAAAAAGGAAGTCACGAGTATTTCACAAAGCAATAAAGGTCATTCAACCTTGCTCAGTCTGTCATGTTGTCAAATCTGGCTTATGACTGTAAAATGTAAGTGCTGAGATATGCCTTCTTTAGATATTTCTTTTAAAAAAAAGTATGAGATCTTTTGAGTAGGTAAACAGGAAATGTAGAGAGCAAGAAAATGGTAATTAGAGATCTCAGGAATGTTTCTTTCCAATTTTAAACATTATTTCATCAAGAAGACAAGCATAAATTAACAAAATACAGTTCTGAAATTTAGCTAAAAATTGATCGTGGATTTGGCATTGAGACAAGATCAGTCTTAAGCACAGGCCTCCAATACACAGCCATCAAAAAAAATCTGTGGGGAGTTCCTGTCAGGCTAGAAGAAAGATGAAGTACATAGAATCTTGTGATGGGGTAAACCATGCTCTATTTGCAACAGGTGAAGATTCTTCACTGCTGTATAGATACTTGGATTTGTGGCCTTGGCAGATTCTCCAAATCCTTAAAATCCCAACAGACCAGACTCGTGTCAGGCCACATGACAGCACACTGCTGATGCATGAACTGGAGATGCCAAAGTAGAGAGTGAAAAAAGCAGTTGCTAAAAGAACAAGTCTGATATTCATCACGAGAGACTTGATAGGCCTACATTACAATGAAAGATAAGCGAACAGTTCTGTCAGGGTTTTTTTTTTTTTTCCTTCTTCTGATTCTCAGAACAGAACACACTGTTGGTCTATTCACTATTAAACTTTTCAACCAAACATAGAACTGAAATACAACTTTTCATCTTGTGGATAAAAGACCAGTATAAATCACCACAGTTTTGCTGTTGATGGAAAAGAGCATTGGGTTCATCTGTCTTTGCACTGTTGTTGCCATGGCTACTGGGTCACAGCACCACATACACTGTAACATTTCATGCATCCTCACAGTACTTGGAACTGTTTCATTGATGCGTAGAAAAGGGAGAAGTTGCTATTTTCACTTTCTATTGCACAGCACCATGGTGCTATCTGCAGTGAGGTCACTCAGTGATACAGCTACCAGAGCCCAGACTAGCTCAGAGAAGCACCCCGGCCTCACGACAGGTGTGGGGAACTGCCTTGGTACAGCTGAACCAAAGGCAGAACCTTTAGAGCCAGTTTCTCTATAGTGCAGGATCAAATGCCACTGTCAGGATTCAGATAAAGGGGAAGGAGGAAGCTCTCTGAGTTGAGGGTCCAGCAGGGTTAATTTACTGCCACTGAAGAGGTCAAGGACGGAACAGCCCCGAGTATTAGTGAGCATGGGGCTAAATACGACCAAAAACCGGTGGGAGAACGCAAACAAGTAACCAATCGGGAATCCTTGGGGGAGGAATGAGGCGGAGGGAATCAGGTCATAACTTCAGGGCCAATTGAGATAGGGGGGAGGAGAGGATAGGTCACGTGGACCAATGGGCCCTCCAAGATTAGGGGAATTCCAAGTGGGTGTCACAATCAGGGATTGGTTCCGGACGAGGCTGACAGGGAAAGTTTGGGAACAAGGGGTATGGTTACAATGATAGACAGGGAAGGAGCCAGAACAAAAGGTGGGGATGCAATAAGGGACAGCTTAGGGGAGGATACAACTTAGAGCCAAACCAAGTTTAGGGAAAACCCCGTTGGGGGGAACATAGGAACAAACCATTAAACA
>VXBQ01008103.1:35758-63722 GCA_013400175.1 Phainopepla nitens | reverse complement strand
TAATAATAATAATAATATCTGACTCCAAATTGGAATTCTCAGTAATCCAACAGTGGTGAGGCCTTAACAAAAGATCCCTGAGCTCCATTCAGAAATTTCACTGGGAAGATCCACATTCCTATGGGTGGGAATAGCCTTGGGAAGAGCCTCTGGATTGGCAGGAGGTTTTGGAAGGTCGAGTGCTCTGATTGATCACAGGGCCTCTCTTTGAAAGGAGATTGAGGACCAAGTGCCAAGACACAGAAAGCCTCTCCTGGAGTTCTTCTTGGAGAAGGAGGTGCCCCAAATCCTACCTGGAGTCACTCTGGAAAGCCATTGGGAAATGTGGTTTCTTGGATGGGGTACTCAGATCCTTGGGGAAAGCCTTTGGAGTAAAAAATTGAGGTTCTCCACTTCCACTTCTCCTTCACTTGGAGCTCAGGACTGGTAGTTCCCAGGAGCTTCTCCTCTCTGGATTTACCCATGAGGGGAAAAAAATCTCCAAAGGAATTCCAAGTCTCCCAAGGGAGATCCCAGCTCCATGAAAACCACAATGAACAACCAGGAAAGATCCTCCAGGCAGGAAAATATTGAATGATCTGCCAGCTGCAACGATGATCCCCACAGTGTGAGGATCATCCTTAGGGAGCTGAGGTGGATGGGAAGTTAAACAATTCCCAGAAAACCACAAAGGTCACGATGGCCAAGCCATGGACACAACCTGCAGCTCCATCACTCCAGGAAGTTTCCTCCTGAAGTCTCCTGGAAGTCCACCCTGAGGAGAGACTGACCATCCCTGCTCATCCACTGCTGGAAGAGACCAAACCTGGCCTTGCCATGCTTTATAAAGCGTGGTAATTAACCCAATGTAATTTAATTTAATTATCATTGAATCCAAGTGTTCAGGGCTTTGAGCAACTTGGCCTGGTGGAGGTGTCCCTGCCCATGACACAGGGTTGGCTGGACTTTAGGGTCTCTTCCAACCCCAATCAATTCCATGATTCCATGAATTTGATCCCTGCAGGAACCCTCCACTCTTTCAACTGTTGCCATGGGTGCAAAAGGAAAAGGAAAACCAGACAGAGCAGGAATTTCTTGGTGGCAAATCCTATTCTGAGTTTCATGGAGCTGTGCCCTGGATCCAAATTTTTCCTTTTATCCTTTTAATTCCCCTTTAGCAAGACACCACCAGCAGCACTTGGGCTGTGAAGCTGGGAGGGATCCAGTGCTTTTTGAGGAATGGGAAGGAGGGGATCAGCAGCACAGGGGGCTGGAAGCATAAATAAGGATTTTCCAGATGGAATTTCTGCAGAGTTTCTCCCAGCTGCTGATTCAGATGCTGTTAAGGACACGTTTGGGATCAGGGGTTTGCTGCTTAGAGTGATAAACAAAGCCAGAAAATCTCTGTCCTTGCTTTTCTTGTCTTTTTCTTTTTTTCCTTTTTTTTTTTTAACAGGAAAGTGGGACTAAAAAGCTAAATAAAAAATAAAAAGCTAAATAAAAAGCTAAATGGGATATTCACAAAATAGAATGTTCACAAAAGGCACAGAACAGGCACTGATTTCCAAAGCCTCAGGGAAAATTGAGTGTTGATGATCCTTTTCTTGCAGGACTCTGTTCCCCTCATCCATAGAGATTCCAGGCTCTTAAATCCTCCCAGTCAGGAGAGTGACTGGGATCAGCTCTCACAAAAGACCCCAGTTTACTCTCAGACACCCCAATTTACTCTCAGACACCCCAATTTAGACATGCATGTCCATAAAAATAATCTTTAAGCTCCTTTCCAGCCCAAACCATTCCAGGATTCTCAGATTCTATTTCCAGGAACGCACCAGACCAAATCCATAGGCATGGAATGATGATGGCGCCTTGGAGTTAATTGAAATTATGAACAAAACATCTCTCAGATAATTTTGTTTTATTCCTCCCCAGACTTTAAAACCTCTGCCTGTGTCCTGCTGCAAATGCCTGACACTTTGCTGGCATTCCTTTGTGGAATTCGGGATAAAACAATCCAAACCCGTTCCTGTGCCTGTCACTTTGAGGCTCTACAAAGTTGTTTGCTCTTCCCAGGACCCCAGAGAGCTCCGGGATTGCTGCTTGGAACAATGGAGTTTAGATAAAGCAGCCCTGCAACACGCTGGGCCCTTCCCATTGTGTTTGGAAGGGGATGGATTCTCCAGGCCCCTCCGAATTTCCAAGAAGCCATAAAACCCTCACGCTACAAACAAGCAGGAGCAGATGAAGACAGGATTGAGGCTGGATCTTAGGATGGCCCATCCTGTGTGTGGTTCCCAAGCTGAGCCAACCTCCCAAGTCGCTGGCTCTGACTCCCCTTCCCCGGGATTTCAGGAGATGGAGATCCCATTCACCCTTCAGCTCATCCTTGGAAAGAGGATGAATTTGACCTGCTTTAAAAATAGCTGTATTTGGCATTCCTGTTCTTTTAGGGTAGATGGGAATGACGGGAATTCCTGGTTTTTGACCCAAACATGCCATTGCTGCTGTCAGTGTTGGAAAAAGTGACTGGAAAAATGATCCTGCTGCCATTGGCTGGATGTGTGGAAGGTAAGGGATCCACATCCAGTGGTTCTATGGAATTTGGGGAGAAATGGGCTAAAAAAGATGCCTGAGGTTCATCACTTGTCAATTGTGCTGCATTTTATCCAAAGATTGAGGAGATCCAGGAAGACAGGTCACCCCCACTCCTGGTTTTAAGTGAATTTAGGGGACAAAGGAGAAGGGCCAGGCCAAAGGTCCTTTTAGATCTGCTCCCTGTCTCCTTCATGGCCAGGAAGGGGTGCTTAGGGAAGAGTGTGGGAACAGAACAAATCTGCAATAAATATGATTTGGAGCTGCTGGAGAGATCCAGAGGAGGTCATGGAGCTCCTCCAGGGCTGGAGCCCCTCTGCTCTGGAGCCAGGCTGGGAGAGCTGGGAATGTTCATGTGGACAGGAGAAGGCTCCAGGGAGAGCTCAGAGCCCCTTGCAGGGCCTGAAGGGCTCCAGGAGAGCTGGAGAGGGACTGGGGACAAGGGATGGAGGGACAGGACAAGGGTATAGGGTTTGAATTGAAAGAGTTGGTTTAGATGGGATATTAGAAAGGAATGCCTGGCTGAGAGGGAGGGGTGGGGCTGGACTGGAATTCGCAGAGAAGCTGTGGCTGCCCCTGGATCCCTGGAAGTGCCCAAGGCCAGGCTGGACAGGGCTTGGAGCACCCTGGGATAGTGGAAGGTGTCCCTGCCATGGCAGGGACACCTTCCACTATCCCAGGGTGCTCCAAGTCCCAGTGTCCAAGCTGGCTTTGGACACTCCCAGCTGATCAGTCACTCCCTCCTGAATGTTATCTGGAAGGAATTTGAGGAAACACTTCCCTGAATTGCTTCATCCGACCTGGCTAAAGGAGGAATCAACCTTCAGGGCTGTCAATTCCCATCCTCTAGCAGGAATTTTCCCTGAGGAAGCAGCCCAGGAGCAGTTGCTCCTGGGGCAGTTACGAGCTGTTAATTCTCCAGGCTCTGGTGGCTTTAACACACTTTACTCTTTGCAGAGAGCAGTTTCCGAGCTGTTCTGTGTGAAATAATCCCCATTCATTCAGGACAGGACACCAGCTTGCTCTGGGGCCCTCTGTTTGCTGCTTTGGCCAACCTTAAAATTATCCTAGCACTGCTAAAATGGGAAAACTCCCCACCTAAACAAACATCCCTGGCTGGGGATGTGTGCACGCACGTGGTGTTTATTTAGGTGTGGATATCTTCAGCTATCTATAGGTTCAGGCCTATTTCCAGAGATAGCCAGCAAATCCATATATTTATAGCCATAGACAGTTGGGTGATTTTTTTTTTCTAAAAGCCCAGTTTCTTAAAATTCCCTCTGGTTGCATCTGCTCAGAGTCAGCCACCATCTCCTGGCAAAACGTTGGGTAAATGCAGCTGTTGGTGGTGACGCAAAGATGCTGCTCCCCAGGGAGGGAAATAATAATAGAAAACAATCTCTCGCTCAAGACAACGGCTCTGTGTGGCCAAATTCCCCCGTTCTGACATCTCTGAACATATTTACTCCATGAAAAGGAGATATCAGAGGAAGGTTTAT
The DNA here is from genome assembly GCA_013400175.1 of Phainopepla nitens. Lineage (NCBI taxonomy): Eukaryota > Metazoa > Chordata > Aves > Passeriformes > Bombycillidae > Phainopepla > Phainopepla nitens. The sequence goes on along the minus strand of VXBQ01008103.1, from coordinate 59,652 downwards.
TAATCCCAGGGCTGTAGTGGCACATGTAAGTGTGACAAGAGGCCTTACATGCTCAGTGAGCAAAGGCATCAGCACACTGAGGGAAAAAGTGCATTTTTTCCCCCTCTTTTATTTCCAGAGTGGTTTTCATACCCCAGGGCCCAAGAAACCTGCAGTGGATGCAGTTTTTTTGTCACAATAATTCAGCCACCTCTGTGATAAAATCAGGGAACTCTGTGACAAGGAACAGAATCACTGAGGGCAGGGCAGTGCTGAGGGAAAAAACCTCTCGTACTGCTACTACTTTTACTCATAACAATAATAGTATTAAAATTAATAAATAGATGTTGTTGAAAATCTACTCCATGAGAAAGAGATATCAAAGGAAGGTTTATTCATTCCAGGGCTGCAGAGTCACATTTAAGTGTGACAAGAGGACATCTGTGCTCTCTGTGAGCAAAGGTATCACCACACTGAGGGAAAAAGTGCTTTTTTTTTCCCTTTCTCTGAATTCCAGAGTGGCTTTCATACCCCAAGGTCCAAGAAACCTGCAATGGTTGCAGTTTTATTTCTCACAATAATTCAGCCCCCTCTGATAAAATCAGGGAACTCTATGACAAATCACTGAGGTGAAGCCAGGCCTGAGGAAGAGACCTCATGCAAATATAAAGTTAACAATGATAATAATAATAAAAATTAATAAATAGATGTCAATAAAAAGCATTTGTTGATCAAAATACAATTTCAAAGCTGGCAGGAACATCCATTTTTTCCGTGTTCTTTGCCCTGGGTAAGCACCACTTAACTAAGACCAGTCTGGTCATTTAATCTGAACAGTGATGATGGTTTAATTTGTCTTAATATTAAATATTATTCTATCCATCTTTGTAGCTATGAAAGGAAATTTCTGGCAAAAGATGCCTCAGCTTTGGCTACAGGATAATGAGGATGAGGATTTTGGGGTGGGTTATTAAAACAGCCCATTAAGGGAAAGCTCATGAGGAGCAGTAATTATCCAAGAGTTTGAGAATAAAAACGAGGTGACACCTCCTGTAAATGTCTTTGCTGGGAAGGACAGCCCAAGTCCCCTGAGCTGTGACTCCCCTGTGACCACTCAGGGGACACAGAGTCAGACACATCAAACCCACCGCAGGAGATTTTGCTTTCAGCCTTTTAAATCACCCTGGAGGTGCAAAGTCCCCATTTCGTCCTCCTGGTGGAGAAAAAAAAAAAAAATTGGCCACTCTGTTGTTCTTTGTGCCCTTCTTTTACCAATTCACCCTGACAAGTCCTGCCTGTGGAAAGTTAAAAAGAAACTATGTCCTTTCCCCAGGGGAAATCTTGTATCAGTGGGAAATTCCAAGCCCAGGATGTGGCTGAGGGTAGTGGGACAGAGGAGACAATTCCAGATGGTGCCTTAAGTTTTAGCTTTTAAATTTTTCAGATTCTGTGCTACTTTGGCATGTAGTTCTGGGCTTCATATTAAGGGTTGGTAGGTAGACAAAACAATTCCTTTCTAGCTTGGGACCAAAGACAAATTTTAGGCCCAAGAGTGTGAACAACAGTGAAGAAAGAGAGGGAACAAGGAGGATGGAGCTTCATCACCTGAAGCTGTAATTGCACAATTAACTCAAATCTGCAAATGGACCAAAACCTATAAAAGTGTGAGGCCTCGTGACCAGGGATTCATTTTGTGCCCATTTGTGGGTTTGACTTGGTTCCTACACTGCCCAAGCTGGATCCTTTCAATAAATCCCTTTTATCCTTTTATTCTACCTAGTCTCTCTTTCCAGATCAGCCTAACCAGCCATCACAGAGAGGTCAAATTTTGTGCATTGATCAAGGTGCTCAATGACTCCAACACCTGCTCCAGAACCTTCCCAGATAACTCTGGGGCTAAAAGAGTTCTTTGCACTATGAACTGCCGAAAATCCCACCAAACTGGTTCTGGAAAGGAACATCATCCAGCCCTTGGCTGGAGTGGCTGGAGCAGAACCCAGTGCACACAAGCTTCTGCTCTTTGTCCACATGAGAGAAAACACCCAGCAGCTCAAAGAGCTCATTTCCTCCTTTTCCTCATTTCCTTATTTTCCTAAATCACTTTGTTCATGAGTTGCTTCACTCTTAAGGAGAAAAAGACAACTAAAAAAAAAAAACCCAAAACAAAGGAAAAACAAACAAATAAACCCAACCCCAAACAAACAACCAAAACCAAAATAAAACAAGTAAAAGAAAACAGCACCCAAAAAACCCCAAAACAAAACAAAACCAAACCCAAAAAAACCCTCAGAAAACCAAAAAAATCCAAACCAAAAACTCCTACTCTGTGGTTAGATTTAAAATTAAGAACATTGTCCCAAAAGGCCCCTGGATCATCCTCAAGGAAGTTGTGGTTAGATCCTTATCTCCAGCTGTCTGGGATAATCCTGCCTGCAGCTCATCAGTCCCTAATGCCATGCCCCATATCCAAGGGGACTCTTCCAAGAACCACTGCAAAACCAGAGGGTTTGGATAAATACTTTGGGAATTACAGGTTTGGGTGGGTGGGAACGTCATTCTCTGCGGGACAAGGAGGTCACATCCTCCCAGGGAACATCAGGGACAGCTTTGCTGTCACCTTAGCACGGAATTCCTTCCAGCCTTCTAGGCTGGCTCGTGGTGGGGTAGGAAATTTCTGGCCGCTGCTGTTTCATAATTATCTGAATTTTTGTAAATTTATGGCTCATGAATTTTTTTTTTCTATTATTTCTTTTTCCTATTATTTTTTTTTCCCCAGGAGCACACCAGACCCTCTCCATGTGCTTTGAAACCCTTTTCCAACTTTGGACTGGTGTCATTGTTTCCAAATTGTGACTACACCAGAATTAATTCAAGATCTTGGAATACCAGCTAGGTTTGGGTGGGAAGGGATCTTAAGGATCATCCCATTCCCACCCCCTGCCATGGGCAGGGACACCTCCCACGATCCTAGGCTGCCCCAAGCCCAATGTCCAGCCTGGCCTTGGACACCATCAGGGATCCAGGGGCAGCCACAGCTGCTCTGGGCACCCTGTGCCAGGGCTCACCACCCTCACAGCTGGGAATTCCTTCCCAGTATTCCATCTAAATCAACTTCTTTCAGCTCAAAGCCATTCCCTGTGTCCTGTCCCTCCATGCCCCAGTCCCTCTCCAGCTCTCCTGCAGCCCCTTCAGGCCCTGCAAGGGGCTCTGTGCTCTCCCGGGAGCCTTCCCTTCTCCAGGCTGGACTCTCCCAGGTCTCCCAAACAGTTGCTCCTGGTTTGATTCCACAGTGTTTGGACATCCCCTCCCACAGACAACCACATAAACATTGGAATTTTTGATAACATCCTGGCAGCAAAAGGGTTTCCTGCTGTGGCAGAGGGAGCCTCAATGCCATGGAACAGCCTCCAACCACTTCTGAGTGCCCCCGAGACCGCTCCAATTTTCCCCAAGATCTCTTCAGGAACGGGATCATGGCAGCTGCAGGAAAATTTTGCCTCTGAGGACAATTTTCCAATCAAATCATCGCCCATCAAAGCACGAATGTGGCTTTGGCAAGCTCAGGAAGGATTTCCAAGAGGAGCAAGATGAACTGGAGCTCATCCGGGGTTTGAAATGAGACAGAGGTCCGCGGGTTAGCCTGGCACGAGGCCAGAAATCCCTGCTGCGTGCAGGATTGGGAATGCCTACCCTTTCCCTCGTCTCGTTGGTGAGGAACTTGGCACACTCGCTGTAGTTGGCCCAGGTGCGGTTGTTGCCCGGGACCAGCTCCCAACTCCCGTTCAGGTCACACCGGCGATAAGCGTGGCCTGCAGAGAGACAGCAGACACGGGATCAGTGGGAAAACAGGACAAAATTCATCCCAGCGTGGAGCCCGTCCATGCTGGGGCCTCCTGCCTGCCTGGAAGCTCAGCTGCAAAAAACCAACTTCCATCTCCTTGTAAATTTATCAATTTTATAAATTTTTTAACACCACGGAGCCTTTAAGAAGTTGCCGTTAGCTGAAGTTCAGGTGTTGGGTCTGCAAATCAAGGAGAGAAGACTTGGAAAAGCACAAAGCCCAGAATTATTCTCAAAATTTCTTGCATCTCTCCCATGAAAAAAAAAATAAAATAGGTGATTTGTACTATTTTGCTCTTTCTTTGCAGGTTCAAATCATGTCATGGGTTGTTTTTTTACCCCTGCCCTCCTCATGGGGATGCAGAAGGAAAGGAATGCAAGGTTTCATCCTTGGATTTGGCTGGCAGAGGGGAAGATCTGTGTTCAGATGTCCCTGTGGGAATTGTGGCATTAGGTGTGTGTTAAAATCCCCTCACAGAAAATAGGGATTGATCCCACAGATCCTGGGGCTACAGAGGGAGAGTAGGGAGCCTAAGGAAAGATGGAAAGGGATTTTTACTTTCTTTATGGAAAGGGCTGAAGTGACAGGACACAGGGAATGGCTCCCCACTGCCAGAGGGCAGGGATGGATGGGATATTGGGAAGGAATTCCTGGCTGGGAGGGTGGGGAGGGGCTGGGCTGGAATTCGCAGAGAAGCTGTGGCTGCCCCTGGATCCCTGGAAGTGCCCAAGGCCAGGCTGGACAGGGCTTGGAGCACCCTGGGATAGTGGGAGGTGTCACCCCCCATGGCAGAGGATGGGAATGGGATGATCTTTATGGTCCTTTCCAGCTCAAACCATTCCAGGATTCTCTGATTCCATCATCTAAGGGTCTCCTTCAAGCTCCCACACACCCTGACTTATCCAGTGGATATTAGTGAAGCGAGGAATCCAAGCCATGTTGGAATACTGGGAAAAAAAGGGAAAGATTGCATAAGGGAGATCTAGGTTGGATACTGGGAATATTCCTTCCCTGAAAAGGTTGTCTGGCCCTGGCCCAGCTGCCCAGGGAGTCCTCATCCCTGCAGAGATTCAAAAGCCATTGATGTGGCACCTGGGGATGTGCTCAGAGGTGGCCTTGGCAGTGCTGGGGGATTGATGGACTGATTTTGGAGGGCTTTTCCATCCTGAATAATTCCGTGATTCTGTGACTCCTTGTTCCTCCTGGCCTCTGAGATGAAGAGTGCAAGGTCATCAGGCAGGGGTGAATCCCAGCACTCAGTCCCTTGTGGAATAGTCAGGACAGACTGTGAGCAGCCAGGATGTCTGGCAATATCCTTCCTTGCTTTCTGAAATCCCCAGCAGCGCTCTGCTCAGAGCAGGGAGTCTGAATTCTCTCCTTTTTCCCTCCTTTTTCACTCCTTGGGTGCTTGGAACATTCACTGAGGGGCCAAGTGTGCTCTGAGGACTTCTAAAAACACTCTCAGACTTCCTGGAGCCAAGAAATGTGGAGCCTGAGGGAAAGGGAGATAAGGAGGAATTCTCACATTCTGCTCCCAGACACCCACCAGGGCTCTGGACACAGAATGAACAAAGCCCTGGGGCAGAGAATAAAAGTTGGAAGAATATTTTGGGGTTCTATTGCTACACAGAGCTCATCGGGTTTTGAAATCTCCAGGATTTACAACTGAGAGTTGTGAACGTCACAGTCTGCGAAGGGCAGGTGGGAAATTTGTGATTCTGTGTGGGAAATTTGTCATTATTTCAGTTCAAACTGCGCTTTTCTTCCAATATTTTATGTTTTATCAACGTTTAGCAATAAACAATGGCCTCCTCTTTCCTTCCTTCCTTTTCCCTGGCTTCACTCCTTCTCGGAAGGGAGTCACCATGTGAGGAGAAAAGGGATGATGAAGGAATATTTGAACGTCAGGAATTGTGTGCTGGCGCTGGGGACCACACCCACCTTTGTGGTTGAAGTCGTAGATGTACTCGGGGCACGGCATGGCCACCACCTTGCCAGGCACACCCTCAGGCCAGCACACGATGCCATCCCACTCCGGAAGGCAGAAGCCATCTGTGGGGAAAGAACAGGGACAAAGAGGAGTCACTGCACCTGCAGGGGTGACACCAGGGCCCCCCTGCTTTGGAGAGGGCTCACGGTGAAGAAGCCAGTACTGGCATTCCACTGGGGAAACGAGGAATGTCCTGGGAATCGCTGCCAATTCCTTCTCTGTGTGTGGCTCTAGAGGGTGCGAGTTATCCCGAGTTTTATTCCACAAGGACAAACTGTGTCCAGCTCTGGGATCCCCAGGATTAGAAAGACGTGGAGAGTCCAGGGGAGGCAACTCCAGAGAAGTTGTTCCAGGGCTGGAGCTTCTCTGCCCTGGAGCCAGGCTGGGAGAGCTGGGAATGTTCACCTGGAAAAGGGAAGGCTCCAGGGAGAGCTCAGAGCCCCTTGCAGGGCCTGAAGGGGCTCCAGGAGAGCTGGAGAGGGACTGGGGACAAGGCATGGGGGGACAGGACACAGGGAGTGGCTTAAAGCTGAAAGTAGATTTAGATGGAATATTGGGAAGGAATTCCCAGCTGTGAGGGTGGTGAGGCCGTGGCACAGGGTGCCCAGAGCAGATGTGGCTGCCCCTGGATCCCTGGCAGTGTTCAAGGCCAGGCTGGACAGGGCTTGGAGCAGCCTAGGATCGTGGGAGGTGTCCCTGCACATGGCAGGGTTGGATTTTCCCAGGACCTGCTCCTGCCCTTGCCAAATTCCAGAAGTTTCCTCCCTGCCCATCTCCCCACCCTGTCCAGATCCCCCTGAAGGCCTCCACAATCCCCTGAGGCATCGCCTGCTCCCAGATCCATGTCCTCAGGGAACTCCTCTGCTTTAGATAAATGGATAACTGCAGCCATCCACCAAATTCCAGCGGCAGTGGAATATTGAGAATAAAATGCTAAAAGTGCTCCAAATCTGCTCCCAGAGCTGCGCCTGCCCTCACCCACCAGGTCATCAAGTGTCGGACACAGGAGTTACCTGGAGGTCAAAAGGAATAGGAACCACCTGCTCTTACCCTCAAAAAACTCCTCTAGGAACTGAATCCAAATCCAGGGCCCAGATCTCGGCGTGTTCCATGGATATCAAAGCTTCCGACCACCCAGGAACTCATCCTCCCTCACCAGTGCGATTTCCCAAGATTAAAGGAAAACTGGGATTGCTTCAAAGCCCTTTGGCTGGTCTAGGGTCAGAACTGACACGGATTAATTGAGTTTGGTGGGTTTTAGGACGTGAAAAACACTGAAAACCTCCTCGTTTAGCAGCTGATTTCTTATCTCTGATTTAGTGAGGATGAAAAGGACCAGACGAATCCCAGCCTTTCTTCTAAAGCATCAACTGGGAGTGAGGGTCAGGGGTTAATATTCCTCAGCATCCGCGTGATAAAAAAGAGGGGAATAATTCATTGCATTTTCTCTGCTTAAAGTCCCACTAGGAGAAGAAAAATACATTTCCTATTCATGAAAACCAGGAAAAATCCTTCTCTCTGGCTCATTATTTGCAGAGTAACTTGCACTGGGGAAAAAAGAGTTGATTTATTTCTCAGTTCTCTGGAAGGTACAAAAGACAAAGGGAAAAAAAAAGCCAACAACACAGGGCCCCACAAAATTTGGCTCAGGACAAAATGTTGATGTCCTTGACGTCTTTTCTGCAGACAAGAAAGTAAATAAAGATTTAATGGAGCCCTCAAAGTGCTCTTGCTTAAAATAAAATTGGTTCTTATGACAAAATAAATCAATTTGAGTAAACATTAAAAGAAACAGAGTGGAGAAACAACTTGGAGAGAAAAACTATTCCTCCAGAAGTGCTCTGAAATGAGAGGGAAAATCTCCCACTTTTCCAAAATTTTCACAAATCGCAAAGGGCAATTTCACTTTTAAGAGGTTTCATTTTGCATCCCACTGAAATACACGGCCAGAAGAGAAGATTGTGCTGAATTTTGTGGTGGGTGCCTCCTCCTTGTGCTTGAAACCTGGAAAACTGCTAACAAACCACACAATTCTTGATTTTTGGGTACTTTGAGCCCCCAAACTCCTCCCCAGAAGCTGAAGGGAGCAGTGGTGGGACACCTCTGGAATGCTGCTTCACGGGGGGACAATTTGGGAAGCCAAGAGCTGCCTTAGAAATATTTAAAAATATGAATTTCTGCATTTAAAATTTTGACCTCTGCATGGAAATGGTTCCTTAAATGATTTAATCCTGGAACTGAGTCATTAAAGCTGATAAGAATCCAGTGGGACTCAAAATTTGGGAAGCATTCCCAACAAAAGCTTCCCAACAATAGGATTCATCACTGTTACCAAGACCTGAAACACCCCAGAGAAATCTCTTCCCCCTCCTCTGCATCATCTCTGACTTCTCTCTCCCCATTCCTTGCTTGGAAAAACCATTTCAGGAAAATCTGGAGGAAGGATAAAACATCTCAGAGATTGTTTCCTTCCTGGAATTCCCCAGTGATGGATGATGAGCTAAGGGAAAGGCAGGTGGCAATCTGGGAGCTGCCACCTGGACACCTCCCTAAAATTCAGGATAACACAGCTGTGTCCTGAAAATCTCAGGAACCACGGGGGAAGGAGAGAGGATTTGGGTCAGGAACAGGGATTGCAGGTAGGGAAACCTGGGGAGGAACATCCACAGGTCAAGCCAGGTGCCTCTGGAGCTCCTGGAATGATTTGAGGAGCTCCTACATCGACTGAAACCTTTGGAAAACCTTTTTCAAATGGAAATATGGACTGACATGGGGAGCAGACACATTTTGGAAATGTAGGATTCACATTCCTGAGGTTCAACACAGCCAAAAGCTGTCTGTCCCCTCTGTGTCCTGGAGAGGAGCCTCACTATCCTCCCCTCCTATCCCAAATCCCTCCAATCCTCTCATCTCAGGAGGGAGAACAAGAGGGGATGGGTTGAAACCACGGGAGGGTTCATTCCCACTAATTACAAGGAATAAATATTTTTATAATGAGGGTGGTGGAACACTGGAACAGCATTTCCAGAGAATTTGTGGATGCCCCTGGATCCCTGCAAGTGTCCAAGGCCAGGCTGGATGGGCTTGGAGCAGTCTGGGATAGTGGGAGCTGCCCCTGCCCATGGAATGGCTTGGAACAGATTAATCTTTAAGGCCTCTCCCAAACCAAATCATTCCATGAATCTCTGATAAAATAGGGAGGGAAAATCCCATATTTCCCATTGTGCTGGAATCCAAACAAGCCATTCCTTTCTGTTTGTTTGTCCTAAGAGCTCCTCCAAACATTTTGTTTTTCCCCTGAATTTATAAAAACATCCACAGTATCAACAACTTGGCTTCTCTCTTTGTTTTCCTTTTCTGCCGGTCATTTCTCCAAGGAGATCCAGGCTGAATTCCAAGAAGACAGCAGAAAATTGGGGAAGTTTGGCCTGTTAATAAGAAGTCAGTCTCTCCTGAGACACTAGTAACAATATTCCAAAACACAGAGAATTCCAAATGATCCAGTTGGAGGAGCTTATTGAAAAACTCCTGGAATTTTGCTGAAAATGAGTTTGAGGGTGTTTGGATCAATTCAGGTAGTTCAGGGCATGCAACCGGAAAAGTCAAACATTTCTTTCCTTGGAAGAAACAGTAGGATTCACAGATGATGGAAGTCCAAAGGAATTCATAAACTATTAGGAAAATAAGGAAATCTCACACATATCCCACATCCCAGAGTGTTTTGGGTGTTTATCCATCATCCAGGCAATGCTGAAGGGACAATCCCATTTATCCCTCAGGGATTTGCCTGTGGGTTAAGCTCCTCCAAATCCAGAGCTGTGTCTCTCATGGATGGGGACACAGAAGGTGGGAATGGCACTGGAATTCCTCGTGATTTGAGGATATCACCAATCACTTCTGTGCGGGAGAAATGAGTCCTGAAGGGAAACATGGGATCCCTCCAGGATCCCACTGGCTCTTGTCCCTGGCTCAGAGACAGCTCCTTACCCCCCAGGACTCCTGGATCAGTCCTTTCCTGTTGAAGGCTGGAATCCCAGGGCATGGAAGTTGAAGTCATTCCAAGATGGGAAAAAGCAACAGCACTCCTGGATGCCATTGCTGCAGGATTTCCCTTTGGAAGGCAGGAAGGCAAATGCCAGAACACTTTGGGAAGGGGCTGTCCCAAATGAATCCCTCATTTTGCTCCTTGATTTTGCTCCCCCACCTAAGCCAAGTCAGAATCCCAGAATCCCAGAGGTTGCTTTGGTTGAAGAGAGAAAAGTAGGAGCAGGTTTGGGCCACCCCTGCTCAGGGTGCACAGAGAGTTATTCCCTCCTTCCTGCTCCTATCCCATCCCCCTTCTCCTTTCCCTTCCTGCTCCTTTCCTTCCCCCCATCCTCCATCCCTGTCTCAGCCGGAACGGGACACTCTGCATGTGGAGAACATGTTCCGACCATCTGCGAGGCTCCTTGGCAGCTGCACAAATGTAACCACGGGCTCGAGGTGTTTATCCAGGGGCACGGAATATAAATCAGCCCGGCTCGTTCCGGCACCCGGGAGACCACAGTTGGAACACGCTCTGTGATTGTGGTCACTCCATTACGGGAAGGACATTTGGGGCATTGGAAGCAGGCAGGGAGGAGTGACCAAAAAAAAAAAAAAAATTTGGGGCAGTATTTTGGGATAGGAAGAGGGAGAAGAAATAATTTTGGGATAGGAAGGGGAGGAATCATTTGGGGATAGGAAGGGGGGAGAATTGTTTTGATATAGGAAGGAGGAGAGGTGTTTTGGTATAGGAAGGGGGAAAAATCACTTGGGGATGGGAAGGGGGAGGAAATGCTTTGGGATAGGAAGAGGGGAGGAATCGTTTTGGTATAGGAAGAGGAGGGCGTCGAGGCTTGGAGGGGCAGGAATTAAGTTTGGGGTTTTGCAGATGGATTTCAAACCTGGCTGTGAGGGCAGGGGAGGATGAGGGGATTTTGGGGAATTGGTCTATGGGGCTGTGGCTGGAGGAAGAGGGGGTGTGGATACAGTTGTTTGGATAGCATGGAAGGAGGTGAGGAGTGGGATCCTCACTGATCCAACAGGATCAGGCTGGAAGGGACCACAGTGGATCAGCAGCTCCAGCAGGGCCATCCCAGAACAGAGGGCACAGGACTACATCCTGACAGTTCTGGAATATCCCTGGTGAGGAGACCCCACAGCCTCTCTGGGCTCTGTTCAGGGCTGGCACTGCCCAGGGCAGGAGCTGTGCCTCCTGTGCAGGGGGAATTGCTGGGCTCAGTCCCTGCCTGTTCTTCTGGTGCCACTGCTGGGCCTGGAGCAGAGCCTGGGGCCTGCTCTGACCCTCCCTGCACACAGGGACACCCAGGGACAGACAGGGACACCCAGGGACAGAGAGGGACACCCAGGGCTGAGGGCTCCTCTCAGCTGGGGATTCTCTCCAGGCTGAGCAGCCCCAGCTCCCTCAGCCTTTCCTGGGCAGGGAGATGCTCCAGGCCCTTCCTCAGCTCCTTCCCACTCCAGAAGTTCCATGGCCACAGACAGGGGCAGCTTCTGTCTGTCACAGCTCTGAGACCTTTGCTGGTCCCCACCCCAGAGTTTCATGGACAGGATACCCCTGCCATGCTCAGCCCTGGAGGAAATGGACATTGGAGGCGATGGACACTGAGACCAGGAGCTGTTCCAAGTCACAACATGTCTTGGCTCAGAAGTGCCACCAGACGATTCCGTGACCCAGCTCTGGAGACATCTTCCTGAGCTCACCAGCCAATCCCAGACACTGCCCATCCACCCCCCAGCTTCCCACCCCAGGAGCAGGAACACAACCTCCAACATCCCATCGGAAACTCCTGACCTGCCACTGCTGGCACATCCTCAAAAGTTTCCTGGTCCATAATTCCATCCTAGAAGCTCTCCTAGGCCATAATTCCATCCTTTCCTCACTCCAGCACATCCAGTCCTTCCAAACCACTCCAGCCTCCTGAGCTTCTCAACCTCTCAACATCTAAACTCTCAGCCTTTTCTGAGGGGGAGAAATATCGCTCATATCGATCATTAAATAATTAGATAATTAATTAATAATAAGATAATTTGACAATTAGCATTAGAGTTCAGCCACCCTTTGGAATGTTTCCCACGCTTTCTCTATGTCCCTTTACAAATTTAAACCACAGACCACTGGTGCCTCTTGTGATTCCCAAGATCCATTCCCCCATGTGTTCCAAGCCCTATTTAGCTGCTCTGTGGACAATCTTCAATAGGACTGGGAGCCCATAAAACTTTCCAGGTGGAGGAGGCCACATCCCAGTTTCAGCTCCTTCCAAGTCCATCGTGGTTCATATCCATGACTCTGAACCCCCTCACACTCCAGGGGGACAGTCTGGTCTGTGATTCCATCCTCAAAGCTCTCCTGGTCCGTAATTCCATCCTAGAAGCTCTCCTGGTCCATAATTCCATCCTAAAAAGTTGGGCCATGTTGACTCCCCAGCTGGTGTCCACTGGGGCAGTGACAGCTTTTCCAAGCCAAAACTGTGCTGGGAATATGTTGACAAGGGATGGTTTGGGGGGTTTTTGGTGGAACTTTGGCCACATCTGCAAGGACTGAGAACAGAAAGTGGGAGAAGATGGAAAAAGCTGGAGAAATTATGGATTTATAGAGGGCTGGGGTGTTTAGGGCTTAGGATGCCTCTGTCTCTCTTAATTTCTGAGGTACCTGAGGCTTCTCCCAACCTCTGGGAGCTCCTGGCATCAGGGAATGGTGCTTGGACCCTCTGGAGAGGAAACCAGGAGCAGATTTTGGGGTTCCTCAAGCCCAGTGAGAGCCTGGAATCTGTTCTAGGTCCTTTAGGGACAGTGAAGCCAAACTGGGATGCACAACCCAGGTAAACAGACCCAGATTCCCAACTAATAATAACACCTTTCCTGGGAAAATAGGTTTATTTATTAAAAAAACAACCCAGTTTGGAGCTGCAACACCTCAGGCTTGGAGAAAGGGTTAGCCATGGCCTTTGCTAATGACAGGGTTGTGCAAAAATCCCTCTTTTTCCCCCACAAAATGTCCCATCTCCTTTTCCAAACCAGGGAAAGACAAGCTTTTAATTCACGGATTAAAAAAAAAAAAAAGTCAGGTCTGATGGCTCAGGGCTGGGAATTTCACTTCATCCCCTTCCAGGTTTAACTTTGGGGTGGCATCAGCTGCCCACCAGGGCTGGGATGGAATATTTGTGTCGGGAGAAGAGAAATTTTTGGGTTTCCTGTTCTTTCCCAAAGTCTTTCATCTGGAGACTGGGTTTAAGGGAAAAAAAAAAAAAAAAAAGGGCAGGGGGAAGAAAAAAAGAAAAGGAGGAAACCAAATGCTTGTGGGGGAAGGGTTCTGGGGTTTTTTTGGTTTTGTATTTTGGGTCTCCAGCCCTCAGTGCCTCAGCCAAAGATGGAGATGACGCACGAATCCTGACGGGGCTTCTTTGGAAGCTCCTGGAGCAGCTCAGCCTTGGCTCCCCATGGCACAGATCCCTGTGGGAGCCACACGGATCAGGAGCCAGGGCTTCGAGACACCTGGGAGGTGGCCAGGGGCCAGAGGATCCCTGTGAGCCATCCAGGAGGAGAGGAGGGACCTCATCCTCCCAGAAAACAGAATTTTAACCTTTTTAAGGGGAAATTAAAAAGGTAATTTGGAGTCTTTACACAGAAACAGTGGCTGAAGGAAGTTTGAAGTTTTAGAGGTTTTTAACCTTTTTGTTCCCTAAGATTTTTCTTCAGAATGTCAACCCTGCCAGCCAGGACATGTTCCCACTTTCTGGAATGGGGTCAAAGACTCTTTTCCTATGAACCTTGTGGTGAGGAGTTTCCCAGGAGACATCTCCCTTAGGTCCTCGAGCTGTTGCCTTGGGTCAGGAATTTTAAGTAGGAACTTTCTCCTTTCCCAAACATCCGGCACCCCCGGCCTGTCAGCAGGGCTGGCCCTCGACTGGAGTTGCTCCAGGATGATCCCAGAGGGATTCTGGCTCTCCAGGCAGATCCCTTTCAGCAGAGCTGAATGTGGATCTTTTCCCTCTACAAACAACTCCCCAAGAAAGCTTGGAGAAATCCCATCCTTGGATAACTGTGGGATGTGTTTTCCTGAGGATCTCCCTAAAAACTGCTGCCTCTTTGTGGGTCTGTCCTTTCCCCTCCTTTGGAATGACAAACCCAGCATGGATTTGACAACTGGAAACCACAGCCAGGAATTATTTGGCTCCAAACCAACCCTACTTTTTCTCATCAATTTTTCCTTTTAAATCCTCTCTGCAAATAGGAGCTGGAGCATCATAACTGTGAAGATTGTTGCCCTTCCCAGATTTTTCTTTGGGATCTGCAGTGAGGGAAGAGGTAACGGGATGAGATCCTCCTTCTGGATGAGGAGGGGACAGGTCTGGATGTCTCCAATCAGCGAAACAGACACCACATCCCAAATTCTGGATCATCCAAGGAGGAAAGCACTGGACCCAACCACTTTCCCTGTGTCCAAGGGCATCTGAAATCCCAAAATCTGGGGATGGCAGCTCCTCTGAAATGTAGGAAGAGCTTTTCCAAATTGGAAAACTCTTTGTTGGGACCACAGACTCCTTAAACCATCTCAGGGGCAGTCAGGCAAATCCCTGCCTTGTCTGGGAACTCCCAAAGGGAATTTCTGGGGTGCTAAATCCTAAAAAAATCCAAACATTCCTTGCAAAAGTTCGAGTTGGAATTCATTATGCCTTTGGATTAGTGCAGATTAATTGTATCTAATCCTCCTCTGCTAATGAGTGAAACCTCAAAAGCTTTGAAATCCAGGCGATTCCTCCTCTTGGACTGTTTGGGATTTGCTGTAGGGGATGGAGCCCCTCCCCTCCTGCTGTAGGGGATGGAGCCCCTCCCCTCCTGCTGTAGGGGAGGAGCTCAGAACAGATTTTTCCAGAGTATTCCAGGATTTGTGTCTGTGGGATTAAACCACCACCTGTTGGACGTTTTCTGTCCCAGACTCAGGTCTCAAACCAGTACCAAAGCCATGTCTCCAAATCCCTGGGATCTGCTTCCTTCACCCTGCCGCTGGGAAAGAGCGCAAAATCTGCCTGTCAATCGCATCCCTATCCCTGCTCACAAGGAAGGAGGGATTGATCCCAAATACTGCCTCAGAAAAGCTGGAAAAGGAACGTGGGAGGAGCAGGACCAGGTGGGCAGTGAGACACCAGCAGGAAATGCCTTGGCCCATGTGCTCATTAACGAGGTGTTAATTGAGCACGGTGTGAGGGGACAAAGGAGCGGCAGAGGATATGGCTTGAGGTTTTTCTGATGGAAAACAGGAGGCTGGGAATCAAAGGAAAGCTGGGGTTTTATGGCTCCTTGCTGGCCTTTTCCAAAGGCACCAGGAGGAGGGCAGGTGGCAAAGCTGGATTTGGGGGCCTTTCCCTCGGCCTCCCGGTTTTCCCACAGCACTCCCTGAGGGAAGAGAAAGCCGAGGCGCAGGAACAGCGTGGCTTGTTTGTCCTGTTTTCCCGGGAAACAGAGGGAAGCGGGACAGGATAGCCACCCCGGAGACTGATGGCTTTGCTCCCCACATGAGAGAGTTCTCTCCTTCCTCCTGCCCTCAGCCCCACAGCTGGGAGTGATTTTCCAGCCCAAAGTAGAAAGGAAGTGGAAGGAAGAGGCTCGGCGGAGCTTGGGCCCTTCCCAGGAGAGAGAGTGGGGAAGGAGAAAGGTCTTGGAGTGACATTTTGTTTCCCTTATCACTGTTTGCAAAGGATTTTTGGGATTTGGAATAGTGGCTCTCCTCTGCTTCAGACCTGGAGCCCCTCTGCTCTGGAGCCAGGCTGGGAGAGCTGGGAATGTTCCCCTGGAGAGGAGAAGGCTCCAGGGAGAGCTCAGAGCCCCTTGCAGGGCCTAAAGGGGCTCCAGGAGAGCTGGAGAGGGACTGGGGACAAGGCATGGAGGAACAGGACACAGGGAATGGCTTCCCACTGGTTAGATGGGATATTGGGAAGGAATTCCTGGCTGGGAGGGTGGGGAGAAGCTGGGCTGGAATTCCAGAGCTGCTGTGGTTGCCCTTGGATCCCTGGAAGTGTCCAAGGCCAGGTTGGAGCAGGCTGGGGTGATGGGAGGTGTCCCTGTCCATTCCAGAGGGGTGCAATGGGATCTTTAAGCACCTCCCAACCCATTCTGGAATTCTGTGATCCTGGAATAGCTGGTGGTTGATGCTCTCCCCTGTGCATTGGGTGTAACAATCAGGGCCACAATTCCACAACCTCTGCGTCCTCCTGGACCCTGGGCATTGGGAATTCTAGAGCAAAATAAGTCTGTGACAATTTTGCTTTCCAGCACCTCACCCTGAAACCTCCTCCCCATCCTGAAAAACCAATCCGCTGGGAAGGGTTGGGAGGAGCAAGGCGGATCCGGCTCCATCCCCGGAATTTGGGAACACTCACCGTGCACCTTGGGCACCTTGGCTTTGAGGTGGCGCTCGCACTTGGCCTTGGCCTTCAGCAGGAGGAAGATCTGCTCCTCCTTGGTGATGACATCATCGGCATCCACCTGCAGGGAGGGCAGAGAGAGGTCAAACTCCCATTCCAAACTCTCCTCTGCATCCATGATTTCCTCAGCCTCGCCCTGAGAACCCCGGTTTGCTCCGCCGTTGTGTCCCAAGGAATCCAAGGAATTATCATCCATGGATGTGGTGGAGGAAGCACAGGCTGGGACTGATCCCATCGTGCACATTCGCACATGTAAGCAGGAATTTTGGGATGGAGCATCCCAGATTGCAGGGATGCTATCCAGGAGGAAAACATTCCCAGTAAATAATTTAATCCTGACGATTCCTCTCCTCCTAGGAATTCCAACTTCCTGAGCTGCTTCCTCCTCTGCACAGAGATTTCATCCACAGGCATCAGGCTCCATAAAATCCTGCCTGAATCCCAGGAATGTGTGCAGGGATCTGCCCCAGGCAGGGCTGGGAGCTGACAGCATCTCCCCACCCTCTGCTCCAGGAGAGCTCGGAGCCCCTTGCAGGGCCTAAAGGGGCTCCAGGAGAGCTGGAGAGGGACTGGGGACATGGGATGCAGGGACAGGTCAAGGGGAACGGCTTACCACTGCCAGAGGGCAGGGATGGATGGGATATTGGGAATTGGGAATTCCTGGCTGGGCTGGAATTCCCAGAAAAGCTGTGGCTGTCCCTGGATCCCTGGAAGTCTCCAAGGCCAGGCTGGAGCAGCCTGGGATAGTGGGAGGTGTCAGCCCTATGGCAGGGGTGGGAATGGGATGATCCTTAAGGTCCCTTCCAACCAACCCATTCCATGATTTCCCTGCACTCCCCACGCCATCCCTGTCCCAAAGCCAGGTTCCTTCCCTCCTCTCCAGCTCCTTCCCTTTGCCAAGCCAGTAACAGGAACCAGCCGAGGGCCCATTAACTCCCGGCTAAAACTCCCTCCAAATGACATAACGAGGGTTAATGAATCCCAGCTCCCAAAGAAACCAGGATTTGATTTCCCAGCGGGCTCCCGGGGAGAGGAATGGGGGGACACGGCCACGCAGCTGCAGAGTTCAATCTGATAACGGGGCTGGGAGTAAAACAGGAGTTGGGTTTCCATGTCCTTGGAACGAATCCAGGCTGAAAACCCTTCACAAGTGGGAGTCGCTTCCAAACCGCGTCCACGTTAATGGGAACGATTCCAGCCCTTCCCAGATGTTTGGCCTGTCCGCATTTAAGGCACCATCCCTCGTTTCAGCTTTGGATTGGGAACAGAAAAGCTCGGGGTCAGCTCCCGCTGGTGTTTGGATCTGTGCGAAGCCAGAGCGATTCCGCCAAAGCTGGAGGAGTTAGGCTGGATTTAGAGGGATGGAACCTCAGGAATTCCGAAGGATTGATCCCAAGCACGCTCAGTCCTCGGCTGGCTCTGGCTGTGCTTGGAGGGATGCGCAGAAAACACATTTTCATTCCCAGAAATAAAAGGGAAAAATCTCCAAGGGCTGTGCCAGGAGCTGGGCAGAGACAGAGCTCCGAGCTCAGCTCAAGTTTAATTTCCTAAACCTGCCTGATCCTTAAAAAAATCCACCAAAACCGACCCCACATTCCCTCCTCTCCTCACAAAAAAATGGTTTAAATGATAAAAAAAATCTATTTCAGACCTGACTTTGTGGGTTTCCCCTTGGTCAAAGGGGTTGAAATGTGAATGGAAATAAAATTATGGATTAAAACAGAGATTTTCACTAAATCTTGTGGTTTGAAGACATCAGTTCTCAAAAGCTGTTGGGAAAACTATGGAATGGTGCTGGATAAATCCCATGGAACATCCAGGGAAAACCAGGCTGGGAGATGGGAGTTCGGGATTCCCTCTATCCCAACCCCTTGTGGGGACATTTCAGTGCCTCTGTGGGGCTGAAAGATCCCCAGGGATTGAGGATTATTCAAGCCTGGAATCCTCAGGCTTTGGGATCATGGGACAGCAGGTGGGACAGCACAAACTCAAAAACCCAGAGCATCTTTGGATCTTCCAGCTGCTGGAGGAATTTCAACTCTCATTTTTCCTGATTTTCCTTGGATTTTCCTGCCCTGGATCTCCTGATTTTAAGGCAGAGCTTCCCTGCTTCTCTTCCCAGCCAGGGTGTCCAAGGTTAAAGGAATCCACGGGAATATTTTCCTTGTGATAACTTCCTGATCCAAGGCAAATTTGGCTCTTGGAAAAACAATCCCAACACCTGATCCAAAAAAATGCCGGGGGACAGCCTTGCTAAAACCATCAGGAATCGTTTGTGCCACTTTTTGGGAATCTGGAGATTCCCAGGCAGCAAAAGAAGCAGCTTCACTTCCAGGAGTGCCCAGGTGAGGCTTCAGGATTTGGGAATGGGTGGAAAGTGCTGGGAATGAAGCAGCCACTGCTTTGGAGGGGATTTGGATCCTTTGGGATGGGAGAAAAACAGGGGTGGAGATCCCAGGATGAGATATCCATAGGATACAGAGAAAGGAGGGAAATGAATCCCTAATTTGCAGGATTTGAGATTCAGATAAAGAGAACAAGGGCTGGAAAATCGCAGCAAATCCCAACCTGGATCAGACAAATGAACAAAGCCCAAATCCAGCAGGAACTGGGAAAATCCAGAGCCTGGATGCAAATTCTGGAATTTTAGTAATTTAGGAATGTCCTGAACTGCTGCTGCCCCAAAGTTGGGAGGCCCCAAAAGCCAACCCTCAAGTTTCTCCTCTTTTCCTAAGCTGGTACCTCCTGGAATTGGGCTAGGGTGGAAAATTGGCCAAAAAAGGGATCTTTTCACCAATATCCACGGATTTCCTCTCTTTTGAAGGCCACCTGTGCCATGCTGAGAATCCCAAAATTCACATTAACATCCAGAGTTTGCTCCAGTTTAGCACCACCTATTCCATGAGTTCCCTGCACATTCTGCTCAGGACAATGAAAAAGGAGATAAAAGGCACTGGGAATTTTTAATCCCAGTGAATTCCAGAGCCAAAAACTTCTCAAGATTCCCATATTCAACATTTCCCTCCACTTTTATCAAATTCCCAAATGCTTTCACCTTTTTTATCCCCAAAGAATCTCTCACTCTGGTAAAACCCTTTAACCAACAGAAAGGAATAAATACAGGATCTATTTTTCCCAATAATCCCTGCCTTGATGAAAAACTGGGAATATCCAGGATGGGCTTTACCAACCCAAGCTCCTCTTACAGTTTTTACCTGCCCAGAGCGGCTGGAATTTATTCCATCCTCAAAACAGCACCTGAAATAAATTGGATCAGCTTTTTTTGGCATTTCTTCCCCTTTCCCCCTGCTTTTTTCCCATTAATTGGCCACTCAGGAGCACTGAGAAGATTTATGAGGAGGAATTTTCGCTGATGGGAATTCTGGGAGCAAGAGGAGCAGCCAAGGGAAGGCAGAAATTGTCCCAGCTCCCAAATCCAGCTGTTCTGGAGGAAGAGGTCGAGGTTATCCTGTCCCCGCAGACTTAATCCCTCTAAAAATCCCTCTAAAACCCGCCAGCAAATCCCTTGAAATCAGCTTTCCCTAAATTTCCTCAGCAGAAATTCCTGCGCTGAGTTTCTTGGCATTCGGTTTATCCAAAGAATGGCTTTATCCCGAGGGATGCAGGAGCCTGTGCAGCTTTTCCCTTCATTCCTGCAGTCCCACCCCAGGAGCTCCTGGAAGGGATGGAGGCTCCTCCCCAGGCTCCCCAGTTTTTCAGTCAAATCCTGCACACCTTGATGACTCCTAGCTCCCTGAGGAATTCCACCTGGGAATGTGAAAAGCACATCCAACCTTTCTGCCTCAGTTTCCCACAATTTCCCAGCAGAGCTCCTTCCTTTTCCCTGCCTTATCCCTTTGGGCTATCCCAAAGTTTTTGGGCTGTCTGCCTCAGGAGGAGGGGAGGAAAAGATGGATTTGGGAGCAGGGATTTGGGAGCAATGAGGAAATTCTCTTCCCCTGGGATCAGGGGGAGCTCTGTCTGCACCAGGAATGGGAAAAGAGCTCCTGCTCCCAAATTCCAGCCTTCCCGTGGGCAAATTATCCAAATGTTTGACTGAAATCCCAATGCAATTGCTCCGGGCCATGCTGGGATTGATTGCTTTTTTTCCCTTTTATGCCCCCATTATTTTCCTGGTTTTTCCTCCTTCCAAAACACCAACTCCTCACCTTCCAGTAGCCCTGAAGGGGACCAGGAATCAACACAGGATCACTCTGTGGCCTCAGGCAGCCCCGGAATTTTGGGAGAGAGGCAAAATATTGGCACGACTTCCCTGCTGCAGCTTGGAAACCTGGGGTAGCACAAATCCTTCAGGTCAGGATAACCTGCTCCTTTCCCTGGAGCGTTTGTTCAGACATCCAGCTGCACCTTAATCCCAGCAATTCCCTTTTCCAGAGGCACAGACCTGGAGCAGCCCTCCCTTCTCCCATCCGGGGAAATGGAGCTGGAAGCAAAACTCTCCCTTTCCATCCTCGATGTCCCCAGAGGGGTTTGGGGGATGCTCCCAAGGTGTTTCTGCCAGAATGCTCGATCCCACATCCCTCCCTGCTGCCCCAGCAGGGATTTGGGGTTGACTCCTGCCAGCTCACGTCTGCTGGTGAGATGGGACCACGGGGAGATGTGGAATGCGCGCCCTGGGAATGCTGTGCCAAGGCCGAGGGGCAGCTGAGGGCTCTGGGCCACGTTCCCACTGCTCTGCCTGTGCCAGGAACGGGGAAACCTCGCAGAGCTCCTGGTGCCAACAGCTGCTCCCTCAGGATCATCCATGTGGCAGCACAACCAGGACTGAGGGCACATCCCAGGAGACGCCGTGGACAGCAGGCACATGTTCCAGCATGGATCAGGCAGGGAATTGGCCCTCAGGATGGGAGCTGCCATGGTGGGGGCTGTGCCCATCCATTTGCACCAGTGGACTCCATATCCCAGAAATTTGGAGGTCAGGGCAGAAAAAGAAGGATTTCAAAGGTGGGAGAAGGCAGCTCCTGGCGTGGATGTCACCCCAGCAAGCCACGGGAAGGATCCCAGCTCTGGATCTTATCCAGGGCAGGAATCCCAGCCCCGTGCAGGGAATCATGTCTGGGAAAGGAGTTGTGGGTTTGCATCAGAGAATCCAAACACCCAGCACCAGCATGGAATGGTTTGGATTGGAAGTGACCTCAAGGATCATCCAGTTCCATCCCACTGTCCCAAATTCCACTGTCCCAAATCCCACTGTCCCAGGGTGCTCCCAGCCCCGTCCAGCCTGGCCTTGGACACTTCCTGTCTCTTCAGATTCCCCCTCTGGCTCCAGCTCCTGGTTTCCATCCCTCTCTTAGAACAACAAATGCCTCAATCTGGCCAATCCCTGGAGGTTTCTTATTTTTGCCTCCCTGTTGGATTTGCTTGGAAAATCCCCTGGATGTTTCCCTGTGGACATGAGGCTGCAGGTGGTGATGCCTTTGCTCCGTGAGTCAGCGCTCTCCCGATCCATCGGCGACCCAAATTCCAGGGAACACTTCTGTCCCAGACTATCCATAAACACTGGGAAAACCAGGCTGAGACCGATCTCCATGAAAAGCATGGAATAAAGGAGCAGGGTGAGGGAGATTATCAGAAGAAATTATACATCCGACTGCTTAATCATGGAATCAGGGAATGGTTTGGGTTGGAAAGGACCCTAAGGATGATCCCATTCCGTTCCATGGGCAGGGACACTTTCCACTATCCCAGGCTGCTCCAAGCCCCAGTGTCCAACCTGGCCTTGGACACTGCCAGGGATCCAGGGGCAGCCACAGCTTCTCTGGGAATTCCGCCCCAGCTCCTTCCCACCCTCCCAGGCAGGAATTCCTTGCCCAATATCACACCTAACCCTTCTTCTATTCCTTCCACACTCATCTTCCCAGTTGTGTTTGGAACCATATAAAATAAACCTGATGAGTCCAAATGGCCCAAAGCCTTTTTAAAATCCCATTTTTTTAAGAGGATCCGGCTGATCTGCACAGATCCCACTGGAACCAGGTGCCTCGGGCTGTGTCTGTGCCAGGCCAGATCTAGTAAAAATATCTGGGATTTCTATTCCTGAGGGGATGAGTTATGGCTGGGGAACCCCTCTGGCTCTGGAGCAGCACCCAGACCCGTGGGCTGCCCCGTTCCTTCATCCCAGATTATCCCTGGGCACGGCACAAGCCCCATCCCTGCTCTGCTGCTGGGCTGGAGCCAGAGGAGTTTGAATCCCGAGCGGATCCAGGCAGTGTTTGGTTTGCTGGAGCTGGCGGTGCCTGAAGTGCCAGGGGTGATTTATCTCCTCCTAACCCAGACACGTAAACAAGGCCCTGAATCATTCCTTAAATCATTCCCTAAAAGTGCCTCTTTTCCCTGGGAGGCCGTAAAGGGAGCCCGGGATGAGCTCACAGGGAGCGGCTCTGCCACCCAAAGGGACGCGCGCGCCTTCCTCCCGCTCCTCTGCTTCCTCTCCGCAGGCCTTTCCCAGAGCTGCTCTTCCCAGTGCCAATCCCTGGCTTTTTTCCCTCTTAACCCAGGCTTTGTAAAGTTAACAGCCTGGCTTAAGCAGGGACAAATGTTCCTGATAAGCCATAGCCTCCTTAAAAGTGTTGCAACCCAGTTTTCCTTCCAAGTGCTCCCTGCCGGAGCCAAAGCTTTGTGGTGGGGAATCATGGATCACCTGGCTGGAGCTGGGATTTATTTCCTCCTGCTGCTGCTTTCCCTAAAAAAGCCACTTATTAATCACCAAATGATGGGGACCCCCCGCCTGAGATTCCATCACCTTTTCCAGGATGAAGGATGTGCTGATCCCTCCAGCACAGCCAAAATTCCCAGCTACCCGTGACCTTTTCAGCACAGACAAAGGCAGATCCTCATGATTTATGAGAAGGAAAAAAAAAATCCCAACAACCCCACACCAAAAATATCTCCCTTTATTGCACCGTCCCAGCTGGAAGCTTTTCCAGAAATTCCCTCTGGATTCCAAAACAAGCCCGGTGCCCATCCACAAGCCCGTAAAATGAGCAATGAGTTTTTGTCTGGATGAAAACAGACTTTTTTTGGGATGAGGTTGGTGCAGGGATTCCAACAAACAGTGCTCACATCCTGCTTTGGAGGCTCCACCTGGCTGTCAACAAGAAACAGAGGGGAAAAAATATTCCATTGGAATCAGGGGCATGTCAGAGAGCTGTGGGAAGGTGAGGCTGGAGCAGGACTCCTGGGATGCCCCATCTCTGGAAATGTCCAAGGATAAAGCTTGGACCAACCTGGGATAGTGGAAGATTCCCTGCCCATGGAATTGGAGATGGTGCTCAGGGTCCCTTCCCACTCAAACCAGTCTGGAATTCTGGGGCTCTGGGATCAAGATGACATGAAAATACTGGGAAAGGAAATCTGAACCAGGCAGGTGCCTCCTGCACTTCTTCCCTGCAGGTGAAGCAGGATTTTCCATCAGAAAAGGAAAACTCTGGAAACCAGAGGCAAAAGGAATAAATTTTTATGGCTCTGGAAATCTCCCAGTTCTGCCATCAGGGAATATTCTTAATTGTGACTATTCCTGATTGGGATTTTTGGACACAGCTGTAAAGATGCTGCCAGAAGCTCTGGGTGTGTGCTGGAAAAGGCCGTTCCCTATTTT
>VXBQ01008103.1:20191-35721 GCA_013400175.1 Phainopepla nitens | reverse complement strand
TTGGGAAACTAGATGCATTTAAGTTGTCCCCACCAGCCTAAGACCTTTTTCTCCCTGGGTCTGGCTTAAGTTCCAGTTCCCTGAGCTGAGCCTTCCCAGCCATTCCCAGGTGACCACCCCACAATTTTGGGGTTGCCTCATTCCCTGGGAGCCTCTCCCTGCACTGCCCATCCACAGCATCCTGTGATCCCACCTTTCCACCTCCATCCGTGTTGTTTGGACTTTAGGCTGGACTATCCCAAAGCTGGGGCCACCTGGTCTGGCCGGGCTTTCCTGGTGACTGCTGAGCTTGGTTCATCCCACTTTTCTCAGATAGCAGGGATACCCTGGCAGTGGGATTTGTCCCCAGGGTCATTCCATGGCCAGGAGGAGAATCCTTCCAGCCACTTCCCACTGCAGGTATGTTGGTGTCCCTCAGTCCTTCGGTCATTCCCAGAACAAGCTGGCACTCATTTGGTCACCTCAGGCCTGGCTGAGGTTGGACTGGCTGTCCCACATCAGGGAATGGCTTGGGATGGAAGGGAACTTAAGGATCACCCATTCCCACCCAATTCCATGGGCAGGGACACTTCCCACTATCCCAGGCTGCTCCAATGTGGCCTTGGACATTTCCAGGGATCCTGGGGCAGCCTCAGCTTCTCTGGGAATTCCATCCCAGCTCCTTCCCACCCTCCCAGCCAGGAATTTCTTCCCCTAATCCAATCTCAATCCACTCTCCTTCACTGTAAAACCAAGGGAAAAAGGATATTTAAGCCTCACATTCCCAGGTCTGATTTGGAGTTATCCAAACCCAAGCAAGTCTGGAGCTCCTGAAAACCCAACATCCATTGGCATCTTCCCTTTGTGCTCCTCATCCCACAGCTGGGAAATGCAGGGCTGCATTTTTTTCCCAGCCCCTCAGTGCTATTTTCCAATCCCTACTGCGGCGGGAATGACGCAAATCCTCCCAGCATCCCCAGCCCCTCCGAAAAGACCTGGAATTTTGGACGGTGGAAATCGAGCCACCCGGCTGACGTCAGCAGGGGAAGGATCCCTTACTGAGAGCCCGGCCGAGAACCCCGCAGCCACAATCCAGGGTTTGTATCCAGGAATATCCCGACGGATCCGACTCTCGGCACGTGCAGATATCACGTTACCAGTGCCCCAGTTAGGAATGCTCGGAGCAGCACTGGGAATTTCGGGGCACACCCAGGCCCGTGACTGGTGAATTTAGTCCTGTCTGGGCCTTAAATTTAGCACAGACTCCTCTCAATCAAAAAAAAAAAGAAAAAAATAGATGGGATGCCTCCCGAAAAAAGAGATGGGGGTCTCATGTGTGAGAAATGGGCTTTGCTCTGGAATAACAGCGGGAATTCCGTCTGGAGTTTTGTATCTGGGAATAGTTCATGCCAACAGATTGGGGAATAAACAACGGGTGCAGGGAATTCCAGTTTATCCCAGCCTGGACTCTGGATGCCTCCCTGGGTAATAAAACCCAGGGCAAGTTTGAACTTTGGGCTCTCAATGTCACCAGTAATTCCATTTCTCTCTGCTCGCTCCTGGGGGATTTTCCAGACTCTGACCAGCTTTAATACCTCAGCTAAAAATCAGGTTGATTGCAAGTTTTCCAACATATTCCAAACTTTTGGAGTGTTAGAGTTGCAAGGGAAGATCATGGCATGGTCAGGGTTGGAAGGGACCGTGAGGATGATCCATCTCCAGCCCCAGATGTGCACAAACACAAAATGGAATAAATCTAATTTCTTTAGGGAATTAAATTGAAAAAAAATCCAATTTTGGACTGATTAAAGACTCCTAAGGATTCTGGTTTTTATTCAGGAGTGGGAGGTTGGAAAATAAATGTGGATGGAGGAGAGGGAGGGATGTTACACCGCGCATTTTTACGACAGAGTTTTCTTCCGTGTCTCCTAAAATGTGGGGTTTGGCCCCTTTGGAGCCAGGAATGGGGTCAGGAAAGCCCAGCTGGGTTCAGCTGTGTTTTCCTTGGGAGAATTCCCAGCAGGAGCACTGATGTCCCATGCCACCCCCCTGGGACACCGGGTCCAGCTGTTCCCAGCAGGTGACGAATCCTGCCAGGAAGCAACAAGCACGAAAAGGGAGCTTGGAAAAGAGAAGGGGAAAGGTGACCCCGAAACAAAGACCTGGGAAATGGGAAACCCCTTCTGCTAACACAGCCCCAGGCAGCGCCCAAAGGGCTTCAGTCCTGAGCTTTGCTCTAAGCCAGGCTTAGGGAAGGAGGTGGAGGGAGGGATGAAAGGAAAAGGCGGGAGAGGAGGGAGCTCGGATTTCCCGGGACACAGGAGCTGGCTCTGGATCTTGGTGGGTTCACAGCGGAGCTGAGGGAATTCCCTCCACCCCTGTGCCCACCCCTGGGCACAAACTGATCCTTTGCAAGAGGAATTCAGATGGAAAACTGATCTCAGCATTCCCTCTAGGATAACTGATCCCAGCATTCCCACTAGGATAACTGATCTCAGCATTCCCTCCAGGATAACTGATCCCAGCATTCCCACTAGGATAACTGATCACAGCATTCCCTCTAGGATAACAATCACAGCATTCCCTCCAGGATAACTGATCACAGCATTCCTGTCTAGGCACAGATCCAAGAGCACTTTGCTTCCCCACACCAAAAGTGATGAGATTCAATCCCTGCTGATGGATTTGGGCTTCTCTTGCAGGCTTCTCACAGCCAGGAGATCGCGGCTCCTCATGGCTTTGGCCCATTTGGGGGGAAATTCCCAGGCTAAGGAGCAGCTCCCTGTGCTGGGAGAAATCCTGAGGTGCCTGGGAAGAGTTTCTGGGCAATTGGATATGGCAGAAAAGCGATTCTGGAGTTCTGGGGATGTGGGGGGAGCTTTGGATCATGGCGGAGTGTGATCCAACGCCCTGAGGAGCCAGGCAGGATTTTCTGGTTGGGAACACAATATTCTGGAGTAAATTGGAATTTATGCTTGAGTTCCAAGCTGTGGAGATCCAGGGGTTTTGTTTCCTTCTCAAAGCACCACAGCTACAGCTACAGCTGCTCTGATCTCAGCTCACCTCCCACAGCACCGAAATCGGGAGCAGCGTTTGTGGCGGTCCCTGCTCGCCACAAAGGGCAGGGATGGGCTCTGTGGGATGAGTCAGCCCATCCCAAGGCATGATTCCTCTTGGAAAAGCCCACACCAGCTGCTGGGAAAAGCTGGATTTGAGCTGGACTAGAGCAGTTGTGGCTGGCTCACCCCTGGGGTTGATCAAAGCCAGGCTGGATGGGGTTTGGAGCAGCCTGGGATGGGGGAAGGTGTCCCTGCCCTTGGAATGGGGTGGAATTCCTGAATAAAAACCGGATTCCTGGGGAGTCTTTAATCAGTCCAAACATCAGCATTTTTAAAATTGAATTCCCTGAAGAAATCGGACTTATGTCATTAAGGACCCTTCCAACCCAAATCATTCTGGGATTCTACAAATCGTGATGGATTTCTTCCTAAGGGCAGGTGTGAACTTTCCTCTTCATCTCTCTGCTGGAATTTGGGGTCAAAATCCAGAATTTCTAGACAAACCCTGACAAAATCATCCCAGGCTCGTTCAGCCCCTCCCCACTGGAGTGAGGGAAAGCAGCCTGGAATCCCTGCCTGGATTAGGGAGGAATCCTCAAGGACACTCCAGAGGCATCCACACATTTTGGGATTGGCTTTTCTCGGGACAGGAATAAACCAAAACAACTTCCCAGCCTCCTTTGTGTCCCAAATAAATCTGACTGCCCCCTCTGCACCTCTGCCAGGCCCAGATCCTGCTTTTCCACACCTTTTCCAGAGGTTCCTGAGGGAGAGGATTCCCAGTGCCATCCCCACGGGCTGTTTCAAATTCCAGCCCTTCCCTGTCCCCCCACAGCGTCTCCTGGGGAGCACCAAATGTTCCGTGAACTCGGAATGTTGGACCTGGCAGGGATTTGGAGTTTGGAACAATTAGGATTGAGCTGCCCAGGTGGGATTTTATTCCCAAGGCTGCCTGTGCCAGGACAGAACAGCGAGGGTCTCGCTGGATTCTGGGAATATTTCCTGTGGAGCCGGAGGAATTCCAGCTGATCCCTGAGCTTCTGAGGACAACATCTCCTGGAGCTGCAGAACCTCAGAGCTTTGCCCAAGGCTGGGGCAGCACAGGGGGCTCAGAGCTGCCCTGGAGCAAAAAATCCAAGGCTGAGACAATCTCAGAGTGGTTTTCTTGGGAAAAGAGGGAGAACCAACCTTTGGGAGCCACAATTTCACACCCAGGCAGTGATCCCAGAGGTGACCATCCCATCCCATCCCATCCCATCCCATCCCATCCCATCCCATCCCATCCCATCCCATCCCATCCCATCCCATCCCATCCCATCCCGGGATGGAGAAACCTGGGAGAAGGGAGCAGAGCCATAAAGCTGGGAAAGGGATGAATTCCAAGTTCAGTGGATCCTTTGCAGTTGGGAGAACATTTAGGAACCAGAACCTCTCCTCTGACACAGATTCCTGGGATGAACATGAGCATTTTCCTGCATTTTCCAACTGCAAACTCCCCAGAATAAAACCAGCCCTGTGGCTGGAGCAGAGGAGCATTTGGGAATCCAAATCAGGATGAGATGTGGAACAGGGAACGAGGTAAATAAAGAAAGGGAGCAGCCAAATAAACAAGGGAAGTTCGGGGCTGGGTTTGACCCCACGCCCTGACTCTGAACTATCCCAAAATCCCAGGAAGACAAAGGATCTGTCACGGCTGCAGCCTGAACCCGGCACTTTTCCCAGCTGAAAACAAATGGACGCTGTCCCTTTTCCATTCCCTGGTTTTACAACAGTTTGGAATTAGGCTGATTAGGAGTTTCCTTGCCAGCTCCATCTATCCTGGGCTAATTACAGAGAGAAAATTATGGGAAAATTAAGCTGATTTTGTGGGACAAAACCTATGGAACCACAGCATTCCTGCTCTGGGCTAATTACAGAGATCCTGCTAATTGTGGGACAAAAACCTATGGAACCACAGCATGCCTGCTCTGGGCTAATTACAGAGATCCTGCTAATTGTGGGACAAAAACCTATGGAACCACAGCATTCCTGCTCTGGGCTAATTACAGAGATCCTGCTAATTGTGGGACAAAAACCTATGGAACCACAGCATTCCAGAGGGAATTGTGTGGGGGAATCCACATTCCTGCTCATCCCATCTCTCCTCTTGTTGGGTGGTTCTGCTCCTGAAGGGATAATTAAAGGATCCAGGCAGGAATCAACATTCCAGGCTCTGGAGGAGAGCCACAGGGCTGAGCCTGGCTGAGGGAATGCACAGCAAAGAGCTGCAGGGGGAGAATCCAGGGATTTGGGAAAGTCAAGGCAAAGTGAGGCACAGCAGGGGACGGAGAAGGGAGCGGGAAGGTGTTGGATTCTCTGCTTGGAGCAGCCTGGGACAGTGGGAGCTGTCCCAGCCCGTGGCACGGGGCTGGAACAGGATGGGTTTTAAAGTTCTTCCATCTCAAACTATTCCAGTATTCCATAGAGCTTGGAATGTAGCTCCACTCTGGAAATGGGATACAGGGAGCTCCTGTTTAATAATCTCAGAACAGAAGGATGGCTGGGAAACACTGTGAGCCTTCCCAAAACCCCTGGAGACGGGGCCCTAAAATGACAGCAGGTGCAGGAGAAGTGGAAGGATCACTCCCAGCAATCCTATTATTCTTTTTCCCGAGTACTAGGGAGTATCCTTTATGGAATTAGGGCCTTGGGCTGGACAGACTTTTCATGGAATCCCAGAATCTGGGATTTGGTTTGGGTTGGAAGAGACCTTAAAGCTCATCTTGTTCCAGGAACACTTCCACCATCCCAGGGTGCTCCAAGCTCCACCCAGCCTGGCCTTGGACAGTTCCAGAGATCCAGAGGCAGCCACAGCTGCTCTGGGAATTCCAGCCCAGCCCCTCCCCACATTCCCAGCCAGGAATTCCTTCCGAATATCCCATGTAAATCTCCCCTCTTCCAGTTTGAAACTGCTGCTCCTTGCCCTGTCTCTGCAGGCTGATCCCTCCTGGATCAGCTCCAGGACCATTCCCAGGAATCTCCTTCCATGTGGCTCCCTCCACATCCCCCCAGTTCATCCCAGAATGCAGGAGCTGAGGAGCCTGGATGCTGCTCCACTGGAGATCCCGGCATGGGAGCAGCTGTGATCCCACCTGTGCTCTCTCTCCCTTTGGAGAAGAGACCATTCCCGCACAGCAGAGAGATGCAAGAATTTTCTGGGATGCAGGAATTTTCCCGGCTGCAGCCAACTCAGCGGGAAGCTCCGAGACATTTGCTGCCATCTACGGCCAATCCCAAATAGTGCAAAAGCCGGGTGAGACCCGGCTCTGGCTCCAGGCTGGATTTTTCCGGGCACTGGGATTCTTGGAGAAGGCTGGGAACGGGGAATGGGGAGGCAGGGAGGAGCTATCTGCAAAGGACTTCCTAGGAATCCTTTTCCATGGAAAACTTCCATCCCAGGATCCGCAGGACGCTCAGAGCCCGGCAGGAACGGGGATGAAGTGCAGAGATGAGACAGGAATTTCCCGGGATAATCTGGGATTGGGAGTGACATTGCAATATCCCAGAGGGGACACACCTGAAAGGCTTTGGAAAACATTCCTGCCCTTTTCCTTCCTTCTCGTTTCCTTTTCTCCTGTTTCTGCAGAGAACACCTCCAGTCCTGATGCTGTTCCACCAGCATCTCCCTGGGAATTTGCATCCCCTCCATCCTGATTTTGCTCCTGAATTCCCTAATTCCAGAAGCAAGTGCCACATGAACACCGGGGATTTGGGATATGAGCAGCGGGGATTTGGGATATGAACACCGGGGATTTGGGATATGAGCAGCGGGGATTTGGGAGCTGCGCAGGGAGCGGGCGGTGCTTCCCTCCCTCCCTTCCCTCTCTCCCTCCCGACGAGGCAGGAGCGCATTCCCGGTGTGGAATAGCCCGGGAATCCCGAGCGCCGCTGTTTTTCCTGGCAGGATCCCGAGGCCGTGGAGCCGCAGCCGCTTCCCTGCCAGGCTCTGCTTCCCATGGATCGGGGATCCCCCTCTGGATGCTCCCAGGAGCCTCCTCCACCACCTTCCCAGGGAGCTGGGAGGTCCTTTCCAGGGAAACCTGAACCTTTCCAGGAGAAGGCCAGGAAGAGGGATTTGTGTTCCTGGGACACCACTTTGGGGACAGCAAAGGACCCCAGGCCAGTCCCTTTTCCTCCCTTTTCCTCCCTTTTCCCTCTCCAAATCCAGGTCCCTGAGACCCCCTGATACCTAGGAGAATACTGTGGGAAACACGGAGCTGAGCTCCAGGTCCAGCTGGGACACTGGTGTGGGACTGCTCTGTTTAATTCCAGAAATCTGGGAAACTGGGATGGGATGGGATTGGGTGGCAGGATGAGCTCCAGAGCCCCAGGGAAATGTCCTCTCCCTCCAGCTTCCATGGAAAAGGCTGGATCAAGGATCAGCTCTAGGGAGAGACTGGCTCCTCCACAGCTGATCCCTGAGCCCTCTTCCCCATGGAAAATTCCCACATATTCCCACTAACCTTGGCATGTCCAGCCAACATCACTGGGCTCTTCCCTTTATACAAATCCTAGAGGAACCAAAGGAAGATTGATGGATTCCCTCTCCCTGCTTCCTGAGTTACCCCAAGGTATCCAGGGTTTTAACTCTGCTCACTTATTTATTCCAAGGAAAAAGAATTTGGGATGTTGAGTCCAGGAAGTGGAACAGAGCTCAGGCACAGCAGGGAAGAGCCAGAGCTCTGAAGGATTGTCCCTGATCCACCGGGATGTTTCTGGATTCCACATGGAATTCTGAACACAAGAATTCCTTTGGGAAAAGGAAGACTCCCCTGGTTCCTGTGGGAAGGTTCCTGTTCAAGGAAAACTTTTCCTGGAGGGTTGGGATGGTGATTTCAGCAGGGAACTAGAGCAGCCTCCTGGAATTGTGGCATTCCCTCCGCTTCCCTCTCCTCCCTGCCATTGGAAAACCCACAGAGCCAATCAACACTCCTCATAAATATCCCACAAATTCCCTTGAAAGAAATATCTCATAATTCCCTAAAAAGAAATATCTCATAATTTCCTAAAAAGAAGTATCTCCTAATTCCCTAAAAAGAAATATCTCCTAAATTCCCTAAAAAGAAATATCCCATCAGCTCCCTAAAAATGCACCAAAGACATTCCAAGCCCCAGAATCCTGGTCCTGATGGGATCAGAAAATGGTGCTGGGATATCCCAGATTCCCAAACGAAGCCCCTGGGATGCTGCCAGGAGAGCAGGACAAGGCATTCCCATGGAAGTGACTCCTTGTCTCCAGAGAGGGGATTGCTGGGAAGGGGATGCTTGGAAGGAGGTCTTTTCCTCGGGATATTTATCCCAGATTTTTTTTTTTTTCTGTGGTTAGGGGATAACCCTATGAGAGAGAGCCCATGGAGAGGGAATTCCAGCAGCGCCTGCTGCGTGTCCCCCATCCCTCCCCACTCTCTCCAGCCCTTCTCCAGCCACTGCCTTTGGAAAATCCTGAATTCCCTGCTCCCTCTGGAATTCCAGCTGCACCCCCGAGGAGCTGGCGTGGATCTGGATTTTAAGAAGTGCAGCACAAAAATTTCCCTTTTCCAAGGCCCATCCCATTCCCCAGCCTTTCACAGGAAAAGAATCCTCTTTTTTTCTAAAATTTAGCAGGAATCTACAGTTCAGCCTTCCTTTAATCCCACAAGTCTGGGAATTAGAATTCCCACCTGCCTCTTTCCAGCCTTTTTCCTCTTTTAGGGGCTTTGCACTATGAGAGGAATCTGCAGGAGAAGGGAAGGAGATGGAATTAAAAATTGATCAGCTGTGGCTCCCGGGAGTTCCAGGAAAAGCAGCATCCCAACGTTTCCTGGACAGAACAGTAGGAAGGAGAAATAATATCCATTAAAAAGAGGGAAAGAGGAGTGGGAGCCTGAACTGGGCTGGAAAAATCCCTTGGTTGCACTTTCCATGTGTTTATTTTGGAGAGATGGAGCACAGGGTTATCCCAATTCATAACTGGAGATATTCCCAAAAAATGCTGGTGACTGAGGGAGCAGGACTGGCACCAGTTCAGGCAGGCTTGGTTCTCCCCCAGGAGATTCCAATTCAGGAGATTCCAGATTTATTCCAGGGAAAATGGCCCAGAGTTATCAGGAAATCCTGGATTTTGGGGCTCTGGGATCGCAGCACCTTCAGAGGGCCCACACATCCATGGGGATCTCTGGAAAATATGGATCAACCACCCAGAAATCAGGTCCAGAGTCAGAGGACACAGAATTCCTCTTGGAATTTCCAGAATTGCTCACAGAATTCCCGGAATTCCACATGGAAAATGAGCCCAGGTCCCAGCTCTGTCTGTGCTCCCACATTCCCACATTCCCGTGCTCTGCTGGGACATTATGGAATGGAGTCTGCACATGCATGTGGATGTCTTGAAAAACATGGATCAACCACCTGGAAATAAGCTCTAGACTCAGAGGACACAGAATTCCTCACGGAATTCCCAGATTTCCTCACAGAAAATGATCACCAACAGAGGCGGAGCCAGGTCCCTGCTCCCACATTCCCACATTCCCGTGCTCTCTGTGTCACTGTGGAATCCCAGGATCATTTCTATTAGATCATCCCTTAGGATCATGGAGTCCAGCACTGCCAAGGCCACCACCCTGTGTCCCCAAATCCCACATCCATGCTTTTAAATCCTTCTGGGATCAGGATTCCACCAGCACTTCCATGGACAGCCTGTGCCAGGCCTGGACATTCCTTCTGGGAACAACTTTTTCCTATTGTCCAGTAGCAACCTGTCTTGGCACAAGTCAAGGATGTTCCCTATTATCCTGCCCCCATTCCTTGGGAGCAGAGCCTAACTGTTCCTACCTGGAAAACCGGAAGGTGAAGCAGATCTAAGCATCGTTAAAATCCCAGAAAACCCTGAGAATATTCCAGGGAAAGCTTTGCCTGGCCTGCATTAAGGGCTTTGCAGGGCTCTGGTGATGCAAAGCAGCTGGAGCTCAGTCATTCCCATAAAAAACCATCTGGGATGAGCCAAACCTCACACATGGGGCTGGGAATATCGGGAATGTGCTCCAGGGATTGCACCCTCCTCGGGTCACTGAGGGGTGTCCTCTGGATTCCTGAAACACTGGAAGTGCTTGGCAGCTCCGGGCTGGGAATTTGCAATCCCATGGAGCCGAGGCAGCTCTGGAGAGTGCAATTCCATGGTTAAAAACAAAGTTACAAAACAAAGGAAAAGCAGCCGGGCTGCAGAGGAAGCGCTTTTGTTCCGCTTGGGAAAGGGAGGATTTGTTGGCAGCTCCAGGATCTCCTTCCAGCCAGGAACACTCAGAGAATCCCACAAAACATCTCGTTCCAGGAGATCCTTTATCCAGCACTTCTCTGTCCTCGAGGGCTGTCCTTCTGACATGGAGACATCACCTAATCCCAGCCTCCAGTCATCACCAGCCTCTGGAAAACATCCCATGGTTTATCCGGGACTGTTTGTGCCCTGCTCTCCTTCCCCACAGTGGAGGAAATTTTTTGGAAGATCCTGATGGGTTTTCCTTAGAATCCCAGAGTTGTTTAGGTGGGAAAAGCCCCTTGATCAAGTCCAGCTCTGCCAAGGCCACTCCTGTCCCCAAGTGCCACATCCATGGCTGTTAAATCCCTCCAGGAATGGGGACTCTGGCACTGCCCTGGGACATTGGCTGGACAACCAATTCCAGGAAGGTATTCTCCCAATATCCCACCTGAACCTTGCCCTGAGGCCGTTCCCTCTCCTCCTGTCCCTGTTCCCTGGGAGCAGATCCTGATTCCCCTTGGCTGCTCCCTCCTGTCAGGGAATTGTGGAGATCCAGGAAGTCCTTCCCGAGCTCCTTTTCTGCAGGAAGATCCTTCATCCTCCTTGTCTGGGAAGTTTCCTTCGGGCAGGAGGTAAAACTGGGCTGGGGGAATTTGGGATAACCCTGGCACTGCTCAGCTCTTGGAAACATGGATCTCTGGGAAGCACTGGGCCCATTTTCCTAATTAAACCCAGGATCGGCTCTGCTTTAATTACTTGGATGAAGTTCTGGAGCTGAGACCCCCCCGTGGTAACCAATCCCTCCCTTCCCCATATTCCAGCCCCACCATCCTCCCAGGAATCTCCTGACTTTTAACCCAGTTTCCTTCCCAGCAATCCGAGGTCATCCCAGCCAATCCCTGAGGGACTGAGGAAGGGTTTTTCTCTCTCCTTTCATGTGTGGGGAATGGGGATCATGTGTCCCCTTGATCTCCTCTGGCCCAGACGTCTCCCTGTCTCCCCTCTCCCGGATCATGGATCACGAGATCCTGGTGCTCCGGGGCCACCTCAGGACACAGCCGGGTGACCTTGGCCACGAGGATTTGATGGCAGCCCAAGAATCCCGGGATTCTCCAAGCCTGCACCAACTCTGTAAAGATTTCTCCAATGCTCTGGATGGAAGGGAAGGAGCAAGGTCTCACCTTTGAGTCCAGGTGGGGAAAAACCCAAGGATCTGGGATTTTCCAGCCTTGAATGCCTCCATGTTCTCAGGGAGGTTTAAAGGGGGTTTCTCCAGCAGTTCTTCCCTAGCTCTGGTCATACAGGGATTTATGGGAAAGAAATCCAGGGATGGATGTTAAACCATGGCCTGAGGGAGGGATGTTTGATCCAAAGGGAACCCGAGCTGCCTCTCCTAAATATTCCCCAGGTTTTCCCATGGGAAATAAGGAGAAGCAGGAGAGAATTTGGGATGAAACAAACCCAAACCCAGCTTATCCTGCTCAGCTTACCAGGAGTGTGAAACAATATCCGGGAGCAGTCTGGCGCAGGAGGAGAGGGAGAATTGGAATTTTTGGGAGGGATATTCCATCCAAAAGCTGCTGGAGGCAGGGATATTTTTTCCAAAGGGAACCAGGATCTGGCCCTCCTGAATATTCCCCAGGTTCACAGGTTTTCCCATGGGAAATAAGGAGAAGCAGGAGAGAATTTGGGATGAAACAAACCCAAACCCAGCTTTTCCTGCTCAGCCTGAAACTGTATCCAGGAGCACTCTGGTGCAAAGGGAAAGGGAAAATGGGAATTTTCGAGCAGCTGCAGAAGCCACGGCGCTGCCGGGCCCAGTTCCTGTCCTAATGATCCCTCAAATCCATTAACTGGGATTCCTTCCTCCCCTTCCCTCCCTCCCTCCCATCCTGGCTCATTTGCAGCGGAGACAAGGAGGGAGCAGAAAGCTTCCCTGGCCAGGCTCCATCCAGCCCAGGGACACGGAGTTCTCCCAAGGGAATTCCAGCCCTATCCGTGTTTTTCCCTCAGATTCCTGCTTTGTCTCTGCTGCTGTCGAAGCCCTGGAACCAGGAGTGCCATTCCCAAGTGCTACATGCACAGGGATGTTAAATCCCCCTGGGAGTGGGGGCTCCATCACAGCCCTGCCAGGGAATATTCCACGAGGAATATTCCCAATATCCAACCTGGCACAGCTGGAAGCTCTTCCTCTTCTTCCATCACTGATTTCTTGGAAGAAGGGACCAAGCTGCACCTGCTTACAGCTGATTTCAGGGAATTGTAGGAAGTGAGGAGGATTTGGCAGCTGGATCTCAGAGTGTCCCTGAATTCCACACCTCTGGATTTTCCCAATTTTCCCAACTGGAACTCATTCCTGCCCCACCCTGAGCCACTCAATCCCCACAAATCCCCACAAACCACCTCTGTCCTGGGAGGAACTCCTGGCTCAGGGCCCAGCAATTGCCTGGGAATTTGTTTTGGGGAGAATTCCCTCAGATCCCAGGGAGAATCTGGATACTCCCAAAGCCAAGCTGAAAGAAGGAAGTTGGAGGAAGGAGGGAAGAACCAAAAAAAAAAATGGGAAGGAGCTTCTCAAAGTCTGAAATGATGAGTGGGGCTGGAGCCACCCAAAGATTGAACGTCCAGCCCAGGGTGTTTCCATGGATCTCAGAGAACAGGAGGAATGAGCAACAGGACACACAGGAAAAACCTCCATGCTTTATAAAAGTTGGATAAAGTGAGATGGGATATTCTCATCCCTGTTCTCCTGCAGGTCAACTCCTGCTGTTCCCGTGCCATGATCCACAACTGATCTCAAATTTCCCTCCAGAACCGGAGTAATCGCTGGGATTTGGAACAAAAGGTTGGAGGTTTCAGATCCTGGTGGTCTGAAGGGAATATTCGGGATGAGCTGTGGATTAAGTGGAGGCTTCCAGCCTTTATCCATCTATTTTTTTTGGGAGATGTGGACCTTGTCTCATAACTGGTGCCTATTAATGATGGATTTGGGAAATTTTATCCATCTTTCTCCAGTCTCTCTGTGGCCAATGAAGCTGAGGCACAGCCTGAGCTTGCAGATTTTATTTGTGCTTCCGGATGTTTCTGAGAATATTCCTGAGGTGCACGCTGGGATTGGACCAACATCCCATGAAAATGCAAGGAGATGACAGGGATGTGCCACGGTTTTCCCAGAAACCCCTGCTCAGCTGGGTGTTTTCCTTCTGGCCTTCGAATTTCATTTACAACCAGATAAATCCCTGGATGCCAGGTTGGGTTTTTTTCCCACCCAAAAGCATTTTGGACATTTGATCTCATGGAATCACCAAGGGTGGAAAAGGCCCTGTTAAATCCAGAGTCCAATATTTGAGAGAGAAAGGAAGGATAAAAATTCCCACCCTTGCTGCAGTCTCGAATTTTTAATTGGGATAAAAATGGAATTGCTGCACATTTTGGAGTGGGGGAATTGGAACTGTCCGGAAATCTTGGAGCAAATTCCACCAGATCCGGAGCTGTCCCGGGGTAGGCCCAGCTCAGTCAACAGAGAGAGACAGACCCTGCTTGTGAGGGTGCTGCTCCCCTGACCACAGATGGGAAAATCCCGACTCCTGCTTTTCCAGAGGCTGCTGGGAGCGAGGTGTCGAGTGCTACTTGATGCTCCATGGCTTCCCGCTGGTCCTGAGCCAGCTCTGCCTGCCCCGGGAAGGTTTCTTGGACACCCTAGGTGCCTCTGGATGACTCTGGGAAGGCCAGGGAATGAATGGAGCCTTCAGTGGCTCCGTGGAAAGAACTGGATTCCTCCCCAGGAGCTCCACGGATGAATTCCCACCATAGAGCCCAGGGAGACACCTGGACATCCCAGGGAATCTCCATCCCAGGGGGATGCACTGGGAGCAGCACATGAGGGAGTCTCTGCCTGGAAAAAATTCCAGCTAAAAGGAACCAGGAGCACCTGGAGGGGAACCTGGAGGAGAAAGCAGCTTCCCAGTTATCCTGATTGTCCTCATATCCTAATTGTCCTGCTGGGAGATGCTCCCACAGCTCCTGGGAATATCTGGGCTCGCTTAGTCCAGGATGGTCTCTGCAATTCCAAAAAAGCTCTGAGAGATAACAAGGAGGGATGGGATTTGGGAAGGAATTCCTGCCTGGCAGGGTGGGGAGGAGCTGGGATGGAATTCCCAGAGAAGCTGTGGCTGCCCCTGGATCCCTGAAATGTCCAAGGAAAGGTTGGACACTGGGGCTTGGAGCAGCCTGGGATGGTGGAAGGTGTCCCTGCCCATGAAATGAGATGGGATTTAAGGTCCTTCTGACCCAAACCATTACAGGATTTTCCAATTCCTTTCTGGAATTCTGGGGTTCTGACTGGGATTGTCCCATTTTTGGAATCTTCTGAGATTTAGTTCACACCCAGACTGCAGCTCTTGCTCTTTCCAAAGGTGCATTTCCCAAATCTGACCACAAAAACTCTGACATCTGAATCTTCCCACTGTGAGCGCCACAAATGCAACAAAAACCCCAAACCACGCCCAAAACACCCAACAAATCCCACTCATTCCCTGCTGAGGCATTCCCAGGAGAATCCCTATTCCTGTGCTCACAAACCCCCACAGGAATGGAAATGTGGATTTTTTTGGGATCTTTCTAATTTGCCCTGGCACTTCCCTCTACCCCACAGTGACCAAAGTGGAAAAAAAATAAACAACCCCCCAAAAAAAAACCAGCAAAAAAGCTTTTAATTCCAGAAATTCCATCCCAAATCTTTGGATATCTCCTTGATATATTCCAGAGGAGGAATCGCTGAAGGACACGCAGGAAGGAGATAATAGGATTTCCTTACTCCTTTTCCCCTTTAAGGACACAGGGAATGTCAGGATTGTGGGTTCTCGTTCCTTTCTCTGCCGTGTTTTAGGAGTGGTTTTCCTCGAGCCTCGACTTCTGGAGTTATTTACGGGGAGATACAAAATTCCCAACTAAAACTTACCTGCCCTGGCAGAAGGGCAGCTGGAGATGAATTCCAGAGTGTCAGAATAAGGGGACAAAAAGGAAAAGAAATCAAGGCAAAAGCTCAACAGGCAGGTTAAAAAACAGGGAGTCCTCTCCTCCTGGAATCTTGGAGCAGAGCTGGGAAATCCATGTGAAGGGTCCCTTTCCTTTCCTTTCCTTTCCTTTCCTTTCCTTTCCTTTCCTTTCCTTTCCTTTCCTTTCCTTTCCTTTCCTTTCCTTTCCTTTCCTTTCCTTTCCTT
>VXBQ01008103.1:0-19702 GCA_013400175.1 Phainopepla nitens | reverse complement strand
CTTTTTTCCCCTCTTTAACCCTTCCTTTCCCGACTGGATTCCCGCTGGAAGGCCGCCGCTCCCATTCCAGGAGCGGAGTGTGGTGTTCTGGCTCCAGCAATGCCTCAAACCACAGGTATCCAACCCCATCCCGACCCCTGGAATGCTGCTTAAAGTCCCGATTCACAGCCCCACGGCAGCGCCGGGACACCGCCCCCTCCCCTTTCCCTCTGCTCCCTGCAGACCCCTCTCTCTCTCTCTCTCTCACTCTCTCCCTTTTCTTGGGAAGGGCGGTTCTGTTCCCAAAAAAAACGGGCGGGAGCTGCCAGCGGTGGCCGGGAGCGGAGCGTGGAATGGGATGGGATGCTTGGACAACAAGGGCGGCTCTGTGTGGGGCACAGGAGCCCGCAGGGAGAGCTCCACGTGCTCCTGCTCCAGCGGGCACATCCCGGAGATCCCTCATATCCCAGCTCCAGGGAGTACAGTCCCTCCTATCCCAGCTCCAGGGGGTACAGTCCCTCATATCCCAGCTCCAGACAATCAGCTCCAGGATCTCTCTCTTCTCCTGAATCCAGCCAGGCAGCTCCAGCTTTCCCTCATCTCCCAAATCGAGCTGTTCACCTCTGGGATCTCCATATATCCCAAATCCAGATGATCAGCTGTGGGATCCCTCTCATCTCCTCAATCCAGTCACTCAGCTCCAGCATTCCCTCCTCTCCTCCTCCATCCAGGCAGCTCTGGAATTCCCTCCTCTCCTCCTTTTTCTGGGAAAGAAGTGCAGACACTGGAGGGGCTGCTACTCCTGGAGCTGAGGGAAGCCCCAGGATAGGGCAGGAGAGGAGAAAAGCTGGATTTGGCTTTTCCACAGGAGATTATTGAAGGAGAAGGAAATTCCCTGGAGAGGGAAAACCTGGCTGTGACCCTTTGGAAGAAGCCAAATCCAGCATCCAAATAAATCCAACTCTGGAACTCATTGCCATGGGATATCCACACTTATTCCTGTGAGAATATCGACATTCCTGCACCCCAGGGATCCAGGAGGTGGTGGCCAATCCTAGGGGTCCTCACCGTGAATGTTCCCCCGGTGACAAAAGGGGAAATCACTCCTGCAGATTTGGCCCAGACAAATCCAGGCTCGAAGGGAATTCCCAGATCCAGCAATCCCAGCCTTCCTGAGATTCCAGCAATTCCAGTGTCACTTCCTTCTCCTCCCAGCTGAGGAATATCCTGCTCCAGGTCTGCTCCCAGCCCCATTCCCTGCCAGGGATGGGACGCTGCAATCCCAGGCAATAAAGTCATTAAATCCTGGGATTGTGGAATGATCTGGGTTGGAAGGACCATTTAAAGGCCACCTTATCCATCACTTCTGGAACGAGCAGGAAAATCTTCAGCCACAGGACTTGACCCTAAAAGTGCCAGAGATTCCCCAAATCCCACAAATTCATTGATCATTTGTGCTCTTCTAGGCAGGAATTCCCAATATCTGCTGGAATTATGGGAGGGATGGGAGAACGGGTGGGATTCCCACCTCAGTGGGAGCAGGAAGAGGAAAACTGGGAAGGGGAAGGACATGGGAATGTCCCTGCTTTAGCCTCTCCTGGGCCAGGTGGGGGGTGACAGACGGGTCACCCTGGGGCCGTGCTGTCCTTATCGGAGCCCTTATCCCCCTGTAGGTGCTGAGTCAGGGGAGCCGGCACAGATCCCACATGGAGATTCTCCCTGCGATCCCATTCCCTGGCACACACCCAGCTCCTGCCCCTGGATCCCGAACACGGCAACGCCGCTGCTTTTCCACCACCTGAGCCCCAGCCCCTCTGATTTCCTGCTTCCAAACCTCCAAAAATCCACGGGAAAAGCCGTTAAAATTCAATTTATTGATCACAGGGACTTTGCCAATGACACTGAGGCAAAATCAAGAAAAGATTTGGGGAGCAGAGAAGGCAAAAATATAATTTCTGGACTGATCTGCTTTAAATACTGAAACTCAATTTGCCGAAATCCCAGGAATTATTTGGCAGCCCTTAAAAAACAGCTCTGAATCCACAGTGGGATCCAGCCCCGTCCTGTGGTTTGGAAAATCCACGCTTCCACTGTCTCCATCCTCCTTCCCAGGGCCAGAGGCAGGAGGGACATTCTGGCCTTGCTCAGACATTCCCAAATTGCTCTGCTGGAAATAATTCCGGGAAGGTTTCATTGCCCAATGCAGGAGATCAGCAGGGCTTGGAGATGCAGCTGGAAAACTGGGATCTCTCCATCTGGAATATCCTTTTCCTTCCCATCCATCTTGGATCTCTCCATCAGGAGAATCCTCTCCCTTCCCATCCAGCTTAGATCTCTCCATTGGTAGGATCCTCTCCTTTCCCATCCAACTCTCTCAATTTGAAGAATCCTGTCCCTTCCCATTTAGCTTGGATGTCTCCATTTGCAGAATCCCTTTCCTTCCCATCAACCCTTGCACTCTCTTGGACACACAAATACATACCACTTTTGTACCAAATTTCATGGGTTTGTACAGCCAAGGAAAAAAACACCCCGAGCCCCACCCAGTCCAGGCACTATCCTGGGGCCTTATCCCAGTCCAGGGATATCCTAAATAAACAGTCCTGGGAAATCAGCACGCAGGAAAATCAGCCATGTCTGTATTCTCCTGGAATGGTTTGGGCTGGAAAGGACCTTAAAACTGGAATAATTTTATGGGATCATCCCATTCTCACCCCTGCCATGGGCAGGGACACCTCCCACCATCCCAGGCTGCTCCAAGCTCCTTCCAGCCTGGCCTTGGAAACTTCCAGGGATCCAGGGGCAGCCACAGCTGCTCTGGGAATTCCATCCCAGCTCCTCCTCACCCTCCCAGGCAGGAATTCTTTCCTGATATCCCATGCAAGGAATTCCTTCCTGATATCCCATCCATCCCTCACCTTTTCCAGTTTAAAGCCATTACAGATCCATATATAAACACCCTGCAAGTCTCACCTCAATCAGCTCCCTCCTACTTTTATTTTAGGGATCATTTTCCTGTGTTTTTATCGAGCGGACTCGAATTGCAACCCACAAAAGAAAAGCTGCTTGTAATGGATATTGATCCGAGTCTCGGAATAAACCTGGGACAAGGAGTTCATGTCCTTGCCCAGAGCCTCAGAGCCACTCGGATTCCTCTGTGTCCAGGAGGAAACATTGGGGTTGGGATGCAGGAGCAGAGAAGGAAGTCAAGGTGATATTGAGGCGAGCCAGGGATTCAGGAAATTAAAGCAGGATCGATCAGAAGACCATGGAAATCAGCCCAGAGTTTTCAGTGGATTTTGGAATTTGGTTTTTGTCTTGCAAAAATTAAAGACACCTGTAGAGTGGGATGGACTTTAAGGTCCCATCCGAGCCACTCCATCCTGGAATTCTGGGATTCTGTGAAAGCAAATTTGTCCTCAGCTCTTTGATAGGCATTGCCTAAGGTGCTCTAATGCAAAAGATCAATTAATTAATTAATTAAAGACTCCTACAGCTGAGCATTCCCTGGAGTCCCAGGTCCTGCTGCATCCCTAAATTCATCATGTTCCAGACCATTCCCAGATTTTGGGGGTTATGAAAAATGAAGTAACATGGGCTGGGTGGGAGTGAAGCTGAGGATGAGCCAGGACACAGAAAAAAAATTAAATTAAAAAAAACCCCAAAACCACACCAAATCTCATTTCAGTCCCAAGCCAAAATTTCGGGAAGGGAAGAAAGGTTTCCTAAGGACACTCCAGATCCAGTCCTGCCCTTCCAGATCCAACTGGGGCTGCCTGTCCAGAGAAATCCCCTCGGAGAGGAGGGGAAGGGAGGCGGGAGCCGAGATAACATCGGGAGCCNGGGATGGGATGGGATGGGATGGGATGGGATGGGATGTCCAGTGCCAGGACAGGTTTCCCCCTCCCCTCCAGCCATAAAAGCTGGGATTTCAGGGTGACAAAAGTCACCTTTGTGTCCCAAATCCCTCTGTAATGGGGCCTGATTCCAGCTGGATTGGATGAGGGAATTCTCTGGATGACGGGAATCCTCCAGCAGGACAGTCCCTTATCCTGGGAAGAGCTCTGGGATNAAGTCAAGGTGATATTGAGGCGAGCCAGGGATTCAGGAAATTAAAGCAGGATCGATCAGAAGACCATGGAAATCAGCCCAGAGTTTTCAGTGGATTTTGGAATTTGGTTTTTGTCTTGCAAAAATTAAAGACACCTGTAGAGTGGGATGGACTTTAAGGTCCCATCCGAGCCACTCCATCCTGGAATTCTGGGATTCTGTGAAAGCAAATTTGTCCTCAGCTCTTTGATAGGCATTGCCTAAGGTGCTCTAATGCAAAAGATCAATTAATTAATTAATTAATGACTCCTACAGCTGAGCATTCCCTGGAGTCCCAGGTCCTGCTGCATCCCTAAATTCATCATGTTCCAGACCATTCCCAGATTTTGGGGGTTATGAAAAATGAAGTAACATGGGCTGGGTGGGAGTGAAGCTGAGGATGAGCCAGGACACAGAAAAAAAATTAAATTAAAAAAAACCCCAAAACCACACCAAATCTCATTTCAGTCCCAAGCCAAAATTTCGGGAAGGGAAGAAAGGTTTCCTAAGGACACTCCAGATCCAGTCCTGCCCTTCCAGATCCAACTGGGGCTGCCTGTCCAGAGAAATCCCCTCGGAGAGGAGGGGAAGGGAGGCGGGAGCCGAGATAACATCGGGAGCCCGGATTGGCACCGGGGCAGCCGTGTGGAAAACCAGATAAGGAGCCTGAGCTGCTGAGCCAGCGATTCCTGGCCCCTTCCCTGCCCCAGACACGGACCCTGGGACGTTTTTCCAGAGGCTGAGATTCCTTTGGATGAGTTTGTCTGGGAGAAATCTGAGCCCTCGGGATTGTTATGGTGGGAAGGCTCCAAACGTTGGGATTTGGCGGATCATTTGGGGGATCATCTGGAGAGGGCCAGGGAGGTGGGACTGGGATGGAATTGGGGTGGGATTGGGATGGAATTGGGGTGGNCAGCATCACCTTCCAAAGGGACAGGGGGTGGCTCCAGCTGTCCCTGCCTGGGGGATCCCTGCAGGCACAGCCACGCTCCAGCCAGGATAATCCCGCTGATCCCAAAAAACAGCCCCGGGCTATTTCTGGGAGCACACAGACCAAACAGCAACTGCCGGGAGCCGGGGCCACCCCTGGCCTTCCATCTCCTCAGCTGTG
This sequence comes from Phainopepla nitens, assembly GCA_013400175.1. Classification (NCBI taxonomy): domain Eukaryota; kingdom Metazoa; phylum Chordata; class Aves; order Passeriformes; family Bombycillidae; genus Phainopepla; species Phainopepla nitens. The sequence goes on along the minus strand of VXBQ01008103.1, from coordinate 14,523 downwards.
CTCCTGCTTTTCCTCTTCCCAAGGCCGGGAGCTCCCACAGGTCCGGCGCGGATTTGCCGGAATTTTCTCGGCTTGTGAGGGCCGAGCCGCCGGGCCGGGCTCTGCCCTCCCCCGGGGGTTTGTTGGTTTTCCCTTTGCCGCTGGAGAGCAGATCCAGGGAGATCGGCTGATCTTGAGAACAGCAGGAGCGTCCCCCAGAAATGCGGGAGCAGGGATGGGCTCCTTCCCGGGAATGTGCCCAGGAAAGGGTATTTCCCCTTGTCTTGGTTTAGTAAAGTTGGGATTGTGGGATTTCTATACAGGACTATTTATTATTTTAATTATTTTATTATTTTGATTAATTTTGTTTTTTTTTTTTATTTTTATTTTTTGTATTTTTAAATTTTAATTTTAATTTTAATTTTCTAAAATTTTTATTTCAATTTTTTTTTTTTTCAATTATAGGTTTTATTCTGAGGACAGATATCATCATTCCTTCCTTCCATCCAACTTCAAGCCATTCCCTTTTCCTGATTTATGGGGATTTTTAGTATTGATCTGAGCAACAAGGAACGAACCCCATGCAGCACCTCCTTAATCCAAACCTTCCTCAACACCCCAGAATTCCAGAGTGCTTTGGCTTGGAAAGGACCTTTAGGATCGTCCCATTCCGACCCTGACACCTTCCCCTGTCCCAGGCTGCTCCAAGCCCCATCCAGCCTTTAGCAGGACAATTCCAGGAGAATTTCTCCAGGTCTCTGAGTGCCAGAGACTGGCAATAATCCAGAGACTCCCAATAATCCTCCCAAAGATCAGGATTGGAATTTTCGGGAGCGTCACAAAAGCAGAGGGAATTTCAACATCGTCCGAACACCCCGAGCAGGATCAAGCCTGGGATTGCAGCCAATAAAAATTGGGAATTGTCTCTTTTCCCACCTTCCCTTTCTCACATGGAGCTGCTTCCCAAAATTGGGATATCCTGGTCTCAAGCCCCGTAGGAGGCTGCTGTGTCATTATTATTAATAATTAATTAATTGATTGATTAACCAGAATATCTCCTCCAGTGACAGCAGGGCTGGAATCTCCCAGGATGAGCAAAAGGAGGAAGCAAAGGGAGAATGAAAAGGGCTGGAAGAGCAAACCTTGGAGATTTTGGCTCTGTGAATCCCAGGATTAGGTTGGAAAGATCTTTGGGATCCTCAAATCCAGCCTTTAGGACATGAGGAGATTCTCCCTCTGGCAGCACCTCCCCAAAAAAAAAAACGTTCCCACATTTTCACAATTCCCACAAATTCTCCTCAAGCCCATCTTTGTGGCACTCTCTGCCTTAGGCCGGTCTTAATTCCCTAATCCTGGGACTGAAGAGCAGAATTATCTCAGATTTCCCCCCTGGCCCTGCCGGATTTTGGGCGCTCCATCCAGGTGGAATTCCACCCATTGTCCAGGCAGGTGTTACCGGGCTGTTCCAGGGAAATGTTGGGAATTTTCGGATTTCTCTGGATTGCCAGGAGAGCTGGAACAAAGCCGAGTCTTTCCCCCACCTCAAATGTCCCTAAAATCCCAGGATTGGGAAGCTGATCCCGCAGGGAAAAGGGCCCTGATTTCCCACACTTTTCTCTCCTTCCCAGAGATTTTTCCCGGTGCTGGATTTCCCTCCCTGGCTGGAACACAGGGACACCCTGCCCTGCTGCAGAGGAGGGATCCAGCTCCCAGTCCTGGAATATCCCAGGATAACCTGGGGATTTTCCCAGGGAAATGATTTCCCATCCCTCAGAAAGCGCCCTGGGCGTGATCCTTGCGGGAATACTGGGAATAACGGGAATGACAGCGCCGGGCTGGGGACACTCCGGGCTCTGCCCCATCCCAGCATCCCGGGAATCAGCATTCCAAGACTCCCGGTTCCTGGAGCCGCCTCTGGCTGCAGGAATCTCCTGATCCAAGCCCAGAGCTGAGCCTGGCTCTGCTCTGCCCGGGGGGAAAAGCTCGGGAGCGCTTTGAGCTCAGCCCAGAGCTGGAATTAAATCCCTGCATCCCCATCCTGCTGTTTTTCCTGTGGTTTTTTCCTTGTTGCTCCCAGGAAAGGGAAAATTTATGGCAGCAACTCCCTCAGCACCACCCAGCAAATATCAAATATATTTACAACCCTTTCATAAATAATAACAATGTATTTCATAAATCACAGCAACAACAACGTTTATAAGAAATATTAATCGCACATTTTATAATAATAACACATTTTATAATAAATCAATAAAATCTCTCCCTGCTGACCATCCTCAATCCCATTCCCTTTTTCCAAAAAAAATCTGATCAGCTGGAAAGAGAAGTGACAGATGCAATGAAAACCAGGCTCGAGGCAATTCTTGGACGGGGGGTGACAAGGGGTGACATTGTCCTGCCTGAGGAGGGACACTTGGGATCCCTGCAGCTCCTGGATTGTCAGGATGGATTTAGGAACCCTCCAGGAATTCCTGCTGCTGTCAAGAGTGCTTGGAAAAGCAAGGGAAGTGCCTGAAACGGGAACTTAAGCCTGGCCTAACTAAACCGAGCAGGGTTTGGCGCAGCAGGAGCTGGAATCAGGAAAAATCCCAGTTGGGAAGGACCCACAGGGTCAGCAAATCCAGGTCCAGGAGGGGCTTCAGGAAAAATCCTGCACTTTCCCAGCAAATACCGTGGAATTCTCAGCCCTCTGGGATTCTGGAAGAGCTGGTCCCAAGTTTTGCTCAGGTCCAGCTCATCCCTTGGAATGGAAAGGATCTCTTGGGATGGGGTATCCCAAAGAAATCCCACTGTGAATTCGAGGCAGCTGCCACTGGGTGCACTGGGAGAGAGGAGTGAGCCAGGAATGGGAATGGGAACAGTGGGAATAATGGGAATAGTGGGAATAATGGGAATGGGAATGGGAACTTGGAATGGGAATGGGAATGGGAGATGCAGCCTTGCCTGGTTTTTTTTTTGCATCCTGAAATTCCCCCAGCTCCAGCCTGGCTGCTTCCCAATCCTGATTTTCCCCAGTCTCAAAGCAGCAGGAATTGCAGGAATTCTGGAGCAGGGGGCAGCAGGTGCTGCAGGAGCTGGATACAGCCCCAAAGATGCTGATGCAGCCCTGGAATTTGGGAAAAACCTCATCCATCCCTGAAATTCCAACAAATCTCCAAGGGTTCTCCTGATCTCCCTGATTTTCTCTGGATTTTGGAAGGGTTCTCCCCACATTTCAAAGGGATGGTCTCAGACAGGGGTTGTTTTCCAAGAGGCTGCTCCTTCTCGTTTATTCAGGAGAAGTTTCACCTTGGAAAAGTTGGAAATCTCCTCCTGCCAGCTCTGCACAAGATTCCAAACCACCAAATCCAGGGATAAGGCCCAGGCTGGTGGATCCTGGAGGGGCAGGAAGGACCTGGCTGGAGCCAGAATAATCCCAATCTCAATCCCATTTCCACCCCTTCTGGAGAGCAGATACCACTTTCCATGTGTGTCCTGCTCCTTCCTGGACTGGAAAACGCTGGGAAATGGGAGCAGGAGTGAGAATCCCGGGATGGGGAAAGCCAGGAGAGCTCCTGTCAGCAAAATTCCAGCACTGGCTGCATATCCAGGGGCTGATTCCCAAGGAAATGTCCCTTCACTGCTTCCTGAAGGTTTTGGAGCTGCAGGTCTTAAATTATTTCCCAGTTTGGATGGATTGATCTCGGCTTTCCAGCCTTGGAAAGCCCAGTGTGTGCAGGAAGGGGTGGGAAGTGCCAAGGAGCAAAGGGTTTGTACAACTTCCCTGTTTTCCCTGAATTTAATCCCAAAGGAAAGGCTCCATTCCATTGGGATGAAGGAGATTTGCAGGGAAAGGAATTGGGAATTAGGAATGAAATTGTATTTGAGGGGGTGGAGAGGAAGGAAAGGGAAAGGGAAAGGGAAAGGGAGAAGGAGAATGGAAAGGAAAGAAGGAAGGGAACCAAAAAGGGAAAGGGAGAGGAAATGGGAAAAGGGAAAGAGGAAGGTAAAGGGAAGAGAAAAAGTGAAGGGAAAGGAAAAGAAAGAAATAAAAAGGGGGAAAATAAGAAAGAAAAATGAATGGGGGGGAAAGAAGAAAAAGAGAAAAAATGGAAGAGAAATTTTAAAAATTAGAAGCAGAATAAAAAAAAATTAAAAGGGGGGAAAAGAGAAAAAAAGGAAAAAAAAAAAAAAAGAGCAAAATTGTCTTTTCTCCATAGGCAGATGCCTAACTTCTGCCCCAGCCGCTGTCTCAGATCCCTGTCAAACCTCGCACGTCCTGCCCGGAGCTTCCCAAGCGATCCCAAACTCTTGGGCAGCACAGACATTTTCATCGGAGAGCCCGCCTGCACTTCCCGATCCCAAAAAACCCCAAACAGCTTTTGAATCCTTCATTCCCTCATTTATCCCGGCTGGCGGCAGGATCCGCACGGATCCTCCGGGAAAAAAACAAAAAAACAAAACAAAAAAACAAAAAAAAAACCAACAAAAAAACCCCAAACAAACAAACAAAAAAAAAAACCAAAACAAAAACCACGGGAAAGAAATTTAAAAAAACCCATAAAGCGGGACTCACCAGCGCGTAGACGGAGCTGAGCACGGAGCAGCAGAGGATCAAACCCAGGCTGGGATACACCAGATATGATCCCATATCCAAGGGGCTGCTTCCAGCATCCAGCCTCGCGCAGGGAAGCAGCAGCAGCAGCAGCAGGAGGAGGCGAGCTCGGAATTCCAGCGGCGCGGATTTCTCCCTCTCCTTGTCCTTCCAGCCCGCCGGGATCCGCGGGATTTGCTTCGTTTGGCTCGCCCGCTTTTCAGCCGGAGAGGCACATGACGAGAGATCCCGGTGCTTTTCCTCGTTTTCTCATGGCTGGAGTGGCGGGCAGCTCCCAAAATTCCGCCGCGGAGCCCATGGGGGAGAGGCGGCGGGGGCGCTCAGCGCTCCCGGTGCCGCTGGATCATCTGGGAGAGGGAGCCGGGAAAATCACATCCATATGGGCCCGGGTGCGCCTCGGGATCCCGATTTTCTGCGGCTCCGGGAAGTTCAAATCATTTCTTTGTCAAACGCAAACACGGAGAGAGGCAGCGGGAGAGGGAGGGAAGGAGGGAGGGAGGGAAGGAGGGAGGGAGCAGGGAGAGGGCTGGAAGGGGGTGGGAGATGCGAGAGGGAGGGGGAACCTTTAACCACCGCTTTATTTTTAGCCGCAGTAATTTTATCTTTTCGCTCGCCGAGGGGACAAAAACCCCCAAACTCTCCCTCGCTGCCGCTCTCCGTCCCTTTTATTTTTGGGTTTTTCCTATTTTTTTTATTATTTATTTATTTATTTTTTGCCTCTCTGCCGCACGCAAACAAAAAATCCCAAAAAAGCCCCAAAAAGTTGGGAATATTTTCCCTCCGCGTTTACCAGCGGCGGCACTCGAGGGAGGTTTTGCTTTCGACTGTCCCAAAAAGTTGGTTCTGCCAGCCAGGGAATTCTCTGCTTTTAGGGAGAAATCGGGAAATTTTGGCTACTCTCTCCCTCTCTGCCTCCAAGGAGCTGCAGTTTGGAAAAGCCGATTGCAAACGTGGGGCTAAAAATTCCCTGCCTTTCCTTCCACCTCTTTCCCGTCCTGTATTTTAGGGATTTTGGAGTTTTAAAAAAAATTTATTCCCCCCAGTAGCAACAGCGCTTTGCTGTCACTCCGAAATTCCCTGAAATCCTCGGGATTTGGGGTTATTTGGATTTTGGGAAATGATTTTTTTTTTTTTTCCCCACTCGCATGGGTGCAGAGTTCTCCGGCAGATGCCAGGATCCCTGAAAATCGGGAAAAGGGGGTTTGGAGCTGCCAATCCCCAATTCTCCCAGCCTGGATTTCTCTAGCATTCCCAACTTCCAGGGCTGGGATATCAGGATATCACTCCCAGCTCAGCCGGCAGCTTTCATTCATAAAACTCCGCTGTGAAAAATATGAAAAAAATTTAAAATATGAAAGAAAATCCCAACGCACCGCTATCCCCCCGCCTCAAATCCAGCCATACGGGGGATTTTTTGGGAATTGCGGCGGGATCCAGCATTCCCTGCTCGTTTTTCCGTGCTGGGAGGAGAAGCGAGGCTGGGAAAGGGTTACAAACCCTGCCAGGGATGCACCACAGAGAGGCGCCGGGCTCGGGGCTGACTCACTCAACTTTCAAAATCAAACTCAGAGGGATTTTTTTTTCCCCTCGTTTTTCCCTTTTCCCCCCTCCCTTTTATTTCCCGTTTTAGGATGCGAGAAGCGAAAAATTCCAGTCTCTCCTCTCTCGGGGGAGCAGACGGTAAAAACATCAAATTTTCGCTGCGAGCACTTCTGGGTTATTTAAAAAAAAAAAAAAAAAAAAAAGAGCGAGAGGGAAAGCGAGGAAAAAAAAAAAGAAATCTCAAACTCTCCGCTTGCTCGGGTTGGTTTTTTTTTAATTCCCGGTTTTTTTTCCCAGCTCCATGGCCGTGAATGGGAGCCTTGAGCTGGGTTTATGAAAGGCTCTTTCCAGGCGAAGGTAGAGCTGGGCTTCCTGTGAGAGCCAGAGAGGGAAGGGATAAAAAAAGCGCCGCTCTCGCTGCGATCGCGGCCTCCTCCTCTTCCTCCGCCTCCGTCCCCGCCTCTCCCCGCGATCCCAAAGGNATGGATCCCATCCCACCCCATCCCTGGGGTTGGGATTGGGATGCTGAGGGAGGGGGATTTCAGAGCAGTGACCCCACACTCCTCCCACCCCATTCCCATTCCAACTGGATCCCAAATCTGCTTTTCCAGCAGCGATTCCAGAGTTCTTCATTAGGAACACTGGGGAAAGGTGAGGGGAATCCTCCTTTGGGATTTTCTGCTGGGGCTTTTGTGGGATTTGGGTGCTTTTCCCACTGAGGGGGGCCTGGGCTGGGGGAAATCCTTCCCAGGGATTCTCAGGATCTGTGGGTTCAGGGATGCAGTAAATCTGGACTCAGGGATGCACAGCTGCTGATCAGGGATCCAGGGATGCACAGCTGCTGATCAGGGATCCAGGGATGCACAGATCCTGATCCAGGCTCAGGGATGCACAGATCCAGACCTTGGGAAAAGAAGGGGAAATTCCACTGCAGCATTCCAGGGGTTCCAGGGTGGGTTTTCCTTGGAGAAGCAGGGAAAACCTCATTTATAGATATGAAAAATGGGGATTTTATAGGGGCCTTGTCCAGAGATTGCAGTGCGGGATGAGAATAACCGGGATCGGAGATGGTTTGGGAATGGCCACATCCGGGTTTTTGGTGTCCTACATATTTTATAATTTAGAGATATTTTATTATTTATTAAATTCATCATTTATTTATTTATTCATTTATTTTTCTAATTTATTATTTTATTTAATTTTTTTCTATTTTATTTACTTATTTAAAATTTATTTATTTATTTATTTATTTATTTTGAAATTATTTATTTATTTCTTTATAATTTATGAATTTATGTCTAATTTCTAATTTCTTATATATTTCTTTATTTCAAATTTATTTAGTATTGATTTGTTTATTTATTATTTCTTTATTTCAATTTTATTTATTTATTTCAAATTTATTTCTTTTGACACTATTTATTTTGAACTGATTTCTTTAAAATTCCTTTATGTTTTCTATATTTACATTTATTGTATTCCTCCCCCAAATGAAAGAGATTAAAGGGAGATAACACTGAACTGCTGGAGCTGTACAAGGAAATGATTCTCAGTTTAACCCTGGCAAAAAAAGGAATTTTTCCCAGTTTAACCCTGGCATAAAACTGGGAATTTTTCCCTGTTTAACCTTTCCACAAGAAGAGAATTTTCCCTGTTTAACCTTTCTACAAGAAGGGAATTACCCCAGTTTGACCCTGGCAAACATTTAGGAATTTTTCCAGTTTAACCCTTCCGCAAGATTGGAAAGTTTTCCCAGTTTAACCCTGGGATAAAACTGGGAATTTTTCCCAGTTTAACTGTTCCACAAGAAGGGAATTTTCCCAGTTTAACCCTTCCACAAGAAGGGAATTTCCCCAGTTTGACCCTGGCACCAGAAGCTCTCCTGGGAAATCTGCCCCTGACTCCAAGAGTGAGAAATTCCAGATCCCTTTTATCCCCAAAAATCCAAACTCTTTCCTCAGGATCCTCAGATCCCAAGTCCCCCCCTCACCAGATCCAACCAGGGAATGCTGAATTTTCCTCCTGGAAAAATGGGAATTGCAGGGCCTGAAGCAATTCTTTGGTGGGATGAGCTCCAAATCCAGCCCAGCCAAGTGGATTTTTCCAACTTGGAATCCTTTTCCCAAAAAGGAAATTCCCAAAACTCAGAGCAAGGGAGGGTGGGCAATTCCCAGCCCTCTCTGGGATCTGTGGGAATTAGGGTTAGATTCCCAAATCTGCACCATTCTCGTGGATTTCTGGGGGGATCAGCTCAGATCCTGGGGAGGGATCCCCTTGGATTCCCTGCTCATCCCTTTCTCTGAGCTTTGGGAAGAGCGGGATTTCAGGCGGAGATGGAGGGGGAGAGCTTCCCTAAAATCCCAGGGAATCCCATCCCAGTGCCAGAGGGGACACGTGAGTGTCTCCACACCCACATGATCCCAAAGAGCCTCTCCAACTTTTCCCCACATCAAAGGATCACGAGATGCCACAATTCCGGCCCCACACTCGGAATCTTTTCCTTGGAAAGTCAGATTTATTCTGGGAGCGGCCCCAGCCCCGCTGCTGGGATATGGGACGGAGCAGGTGCTCCATGGATTCTATCCTCTCCCATCATCCCAAAGCTGCTTCCAAGAGGAACTTTTCCCTCTCTGCAGCCAGGGGAATTCTTCAGCACATCCTGGGATTTTTTTGGGATGCTGCATCTGAGTGTGGGAGATCCTTCCTTGGAATTCTTCCCACTGGAGAACTCCATTCCCTGTCCCGGCCTTGCACCCCTCTCAGAGGGAATTCGGACACTTTTGTTTTGCTTCCCTTTCTGATTGTGGAATTGGAAATCCATTTTCCATGGATTTAAGGGACCAGGAAGGAATGTGGGATAAAAGGAACGTCGGTGTTTTATGGAGCCCCTTGGGAATGGCAGGGCTTGGAATGTTTCTCCAATGGCTTCAAGTGAACCTTTCCAAATGTTCAGATGCTTCCACTGGTGGAAATCAGCATCCTGAAAAAAAAAAAAAAAATTAAAAATGGGATAATCCATTTAAACTGCTGCAGTTTGGGCCAGGAATGGTCAGTTTTGGGAATCAGCTCTGTATTGGAGGGAATTTTTATGCAGTTGAAGGATAAAATTCTCCTTTCCCTGTATTTTTAAATTGATTTCCACCTGGGGGAACATTTCCCTCCTATGGGAGTTGAAATTTCCATTCTGGATAAAAATGTCCTCTCTCTCCTGGTCACTAAAGTGGCAGAGGGCAGGGATGGGTGGGATTTTGGGAAGGAATTGCTGGCTGGGAGGGTGGAGAAGGACTTGGATTGAATGCTCCAAAAGCAGGATGAAATCTGGACTCATCTCCTCCCCAGCCGCTGGCTCCGATACGGGGACGAGGAGGGGATGGGATTATTTTTTATTATTTTGAGCTCAGGACCTGTTCCCTGGGATCATAAAAACCAGGATTTTCCGCCTGGCCCTCATAAAGCCGCGTTTATCCGTTGGGCCAAGTGCGTGAGGCCGGTCCTGAGCCGCCTCCGGAGCCGTTTTCCCGGGAGTTCAGAGTCCACCGGCGCTCCGATAAGCGTTCAAAGGTGACAGCCTGAAACCCGCCGGGGGCAACGAGGTTCCTTTGTGGGGCCGCTGCTCAGGCTGGAGCATGGAATGAAACCCTTCATCCCACTGCCAAACGTTCCAGGAGGATCCCCAACCCCTTTGTCCCGGCAGAGCCACGTCCCCATCCCGGAAAAATCGACCTTGGAGAAGGAACGTCCAGCCCTGGGCGTTTTTAGGTTGTTGGGTTCCATCCTGGGCTGGCACTTTGGGGGAAGAATCTGTGAAAATCATGGAAAACCCCAGGGAAATGGGGATTTGGGACTTTTCCTAATAATGATTTTTGGAGCACAGAGCTGAAAATTCCAGGGTAAAAGGAGGTGGCTCGTCCCAGCCAGGTGCTGGAGCTGAGGAACTCCTTGCTCAGGATTTTGTTTGTGTGGATTTCAGCTGGGATTAGATAAGGGAAAAAAAACCAAAACATTCTGGGCTTTTAAAACCTGGTGAAATATCTGTGCCCTGGGAGGTCCCTGAGTTCGGACTTGTTGGGGGCTGGGGAATTTCGTGGGAAATCATCAGATGTGGAATTCCAATCCCAGGAGTTACCAGACTGTTGTTCTCTGGTTATCCATCATCAGTGCTGCTGGAAATGGTAGATTCCAGAGGGTGGAATTTCCATCTGAGATGGATCAGCAGTTCTGGGATAAAACAAAAAAAAAATTTAAAAAAATTAGGAAAAAAAGGAATTTCCAGGTAGAAAACTCCCCCCTGGCCAAGCTCACTGCACTCTGAAATTCCAGAACTGTGAGCAGCGAATGCTCCTGGTTTTCCAAAGCTCCTCTTGGAAGATTCCAAGATTCCTCCAGGAGCCCATGGAGCACCCAGGGTCCCTCTGGGTCCCACTGGCTGCTTTCCTGAGAATTCAGGGCTCCCAGGGGTGGAAATATCCTGGAAATATTCAAATATCAGGGCTCATTTTCTCTCCCAGTGTTTTGGCTTGGTCCTTCTGAACCTGGCTCTGGGAATCTCAGCATTAAATCTTCCCCCAAATCCTTGGGAAGGTTTTTCCAGGTTTTCTGGGGCTTCATGGAGCTGGTTTAGAGTGTTGAGGATCCCCTGATTATCCCAGATTTCCCTCTTGGGGTGGGACAGAAAAATTTGAAGGGCATCTAAAATCCAGCCCCTCTGGAATGAGCAGGGACATCTCCCACTATCCCAGATTTCTCCAACCTGGCCTTAGATGTGGATTTTTCTGTTTATTTTTTGTTGTTTTGTGGGGAATTTTTTTTTTGATGAGATAAGAAATTGGGATTTTTACATGTTTAAAAGTGTAGGTTATATTATTTTTTTTTATGGAGTGGAAAGTGTGAGGTTTTGTATCGGTGTTGAAAGTATGGTTAGAAGTGAAGGGGTTTTTAGTTGATATTGTTTTTTAGGATTTAGTAGTTAAGAAAATGTTGATAATTTGGATGTTTGTATTATTAGATTAATATTAAGAAATTTTATTTAGTAATAGTGTGACTTATCTTGTTAACTTTGTTTTCTCACATAAATCTGTTTTGTAGATTTCATGTTATTTCTGTAATTACTTTCATTTTTTTATATCTTAAATTTTGTCTTTTATCTTAAATTTGGGAAAAATCAAGGAAAACTCCATTCCCAAAATAAATTCCAGCCCAGAGAGGGCTATGGCTTTAATCCATGATTTTTCCTTTAATTGAGGTTTGAACCTGAGCATCCCACAATTCATTTTATCCGGGATAAAATCCATGATTCCAGTTTAAACATCCTCTCCATCCAACTTCCAGCTCCTCCCACCTGATTTATTTGAATTCTCCCATTTATCACTTAAAATTCTATTTTTAATAAAGAAACTCCCCAGATTTTTTTAGGAAAGCTCCAAAACAGCTCCTATCATGGATTTGTAGATATTTAGGAGCCTCAGGAAGTTCCAGGGATTCATCACTTTCCAAGTTTTCCAAGTCCAGAGCTGGGGGAGAAAAGATTTATTTTATTGTATCCTATTAAAATGGAATTAAATTATTCAGCATTCCCTGTTGCTCTTATATTCTCATTTTTTATATTTCCCATTATTTTAAGGACTTGTATTAAAAAGAAACTGCAATTCCTAATTTTTCTTTTTTTAAATAAAAACAGGCTTTAATAAAAAAATAATGGATTTTTTTACCTTCTTTTTACAGGAATGGAAATATCTTTAAGCAATTTTAAATGATTCTGATATTTCCTTTCTACATATTTTTATATTTCCTTTTTTTTCTCAGACCTGGCAGCTGGGAATTCGGATTTTCCTTAAATTCCAGATGGAATTAGAAGGATCCTTGTGCTTTCACACTTCCATGAACTTTATCCATAGAATACTCTAGGATCCAGGAGAGTTTCACTCCATAAAATTTTTTGCTGCCTCAGGAAAAGCTGGAAGTTGGCTCCTGCACGTTCCAACAACTCGGCCAAGCATAAGGATAAAGGAGTAGAATGGGAATTTAAAAAAAAAAAAAAGGAGAAAGGAAGGAAAAAAATCCACTCCAACCTTTGGAACTTTTGCTTTTTGCCAAGATTTCAGGAATTTTCACTGCAGGAACATTTTCTGGCTTGTCCAGTAAAATCCTTGGTTTTAAGCGGTGCTGCTTTAGCAGGAATGGGTGACAAAGGAAATTTGGGATGATAACAAAATTTCCAGCTCAGGAATTTTTATTTCAGCATCCAAGTAGTCAGAAACAAAAAAAAAAAAAAAAAAAAAAAAAAAAAAAAAAAAAAAAAAAAAAAAATTTGGGAAAATTGGGATCTTTGCATTAGGAGACATGCCTGTGGTGCTTAATTACAGAATTCCAGGATCACCGAGGTTGGGAAAGATCTTTGGAATCATCAATCCCAAGCTGTGCCAGGTCCCACCAGAGCCCTGAGTGCCACATCCAGGAATTCCTGGGACACCTCCAGGGGTGGGGACTCCAAACCCTCCTGGGAAATTCCAAGGCCTGAGCACCCTTTCCATGGAGAAATTCCTGCTGGTGTCCAATGTTAACCTCCCTCAGATGTGCTGGAACTGGGAGTTAATTGCTTCCCAAAAATCCTGAGGAGTTTAGGATGAGACCCCAGGAAAATTCTCTTCTGGAGTTTCTAAATTCACCCGGGGAATTTGGCAGGGCTGAGGGAGGGGCTGGAGGGTGTGGAGGAGGAATGGAGCTGGGACAAGTGGCTTTGGCATCCCCAGAATCCTAAAATCACTGAGGATGGGAAAGATCTCCGGGATCACCGAGTGCAAGCTGTGCCCGATCCCACTAGAGCCCCCAGTGCCACATCTGGGAATTCCTTGGAGACCTCCAGGGGTGGAGACCCCAAACCTCCCTGGGCACTTCCAAGGACCCCAAAAGGGTTTTCCATGAGGAAATTCCTGCTGGTGTCCAACCTGGTCCAGCCTGAGGCCGTTCCCTCTTCTCCTGTCCCTGTTCCCTGGGAGCAGATCCTGATTTCCCCCAAATCTGCCAGAAGGTCCCTCTGGAACCTTTTCTCCAGGATAGACATTCCAAGCTGCCTCATCAACACCATCAAGTTCATCCCAGTTATTTTTAATATTAAATGGGAATATTTTATTCCATGTGTTTTATACCTGGGATTCCCAGTCCCTGCTCCAGGAACTTTTGACCCCGTTGCTCAATTTTAAATAATTTCCCAGAAGGATGAGAGTCCTGTAAATATTTTGTGTAAATTTTGTCAGAATCAATCATGAGAGTGGAGGGAAAATTCCAGGGAAAATAAAAAAAAAACACAAAAAACAACTCCTAAACAAGAGGCTGCAGTGGAAAATCCCAAAATTATGGGATGGAGATTCAGGGATAAAGAGGCTTGTAGGTTCTGGGGAAGGGAAAGGGAGAGGGAAAGGGGAAAAAGGAAAATGGAAAAGGGAAAAGGAAAGGGGAAAAGGGAAAGGAGAGAAAAGAAGCAGAAAAGGGGAAGAGGAAGGAGAGAGGGTGAGGATAAGGAAAAGAAAGAGAAGGAGAAGGAGAAGGAGAAGGAGGACAAGGAGGAACAGGAGAATTCCCAAAGGGGAGAGAAAATCCCAAGAAAGCTGAGCAGGAATCCCAGCGCTCCTCAGCCAGGACAATGTGTTTGACCCAGTACTGCATTTAGGAGAAGATTTATGGCTCCGACTCCAAGAATTTCCTGGATGAGCCAAGGAAAAATGTCTTGTTCCCAGATGGGGAACAGAGTCACCCAAGAACGGAGTGCTGGGATGGGATCATAAAAACTGCAATTCCAGAGCTGGGAGTTGATCCCAAAGAAATCCCATAAATCCTTGAAGCCTGGTGACTTCAAAGAAGGCTGCCCATGATTTTCTCCTAATAGAGGGGGAGTGTCCAGTGAAATCCCAATTCCCTTTGTCCCAAATCAAGGAGCACGTGGAGCTCCAGATGTTTTGTTCCACCTCAGGTGGGAATTCCCAGCTTGGAGTGATCCCTCTCCAGGAAAAGGAACATGGAAATTTGCCCTGAAGGGACTTCCTGCCCAGCACAAGCCTTTTTTATAAATAATTGCATGAATTAATAAGATTATTATCATGAATTATTCCATGACATTTTATGGAAAGCCAAATTTTCAATTTAAATTTGGAATTTAAATTAAATTCCTGTGGAATCCCTTGCAGCTGAATGATTAATTTCCTAATAGATATCCCAGGATGAGATTCCTTGTACTTAGTGTAACTATATCTTAATTAAATAAGTGAAATAAATGTAAATTATTTAAAGAAATATTTTAAATGAAGACATAGGTATTAACTAAATATATATGGGAAAATATAGAAATAAATATATAGAATAAATTTAAATATGTAAAGAAATAGAAATAGAAGCAGAAATAGAAATAGAAATAG
>VXBQ01008102.1:1362960-1375763 GCA_013400175.1 Phainopepla nitens | reverse complement strand
GGTGATTTTACAATTACTGAGGAGGAGAAAGAAAGAAAAAAACCACAGAATCTTTATTCATAACGCCTGCAGAAGTACCTCGTCTCTGACACCTGGAGCACCTCCTGTCCCTCCTTCTGCAATGACTTCGGTATGTCCATGTTTGCCTTGCATGTTCTCACTTCCTCCTCTTTTCTTATCTTAAAGCTGAATTAATCCCACTTGAATTCTGCTGAAGTCAGTGGTGGCTATCTAATTTGTAGTTAATTCTCCTGTAGGGTCAGTCTTAAGGGTTTTTTTACTTTCCTGAATTAAGAGCTATTGCACTATGTACCTTCTGTGTATTAGTAACATTTTCTATAAGAAAAAAAAAAAAGATGGTTTGTGTTATTAAAGACTATTTTGTTAGAGAAATAGGATTCACAAATATGGCACAAAAGTGTCACAAATACAGCCTTCAGATAGAAAGTTCTGTATCAGCTACAGATGCATTGCCAGGTGAGCAGCCAATGACATGGGAAGAACTGGTGGGTGGTGAAGTTAGTTTGCTGCCTCACATACCAGCTCGGCTTTTAATTCTCTTTATAATTATATATGAGAACACATTATACAAGCAATCAGGCTCAGGGAAAGTTCTCTTATTTATTACCTGAATAAAATACATTGACATTAAATAACTATCATGAAGAAGTAAGTCATTGTCTCCCACAGCAGAGCTGTTCTTTTATCTTGTCTCAGAGATTGATCATTTCAGAGCCCACAGACAGGTCTCATCTTCTTTACCATGTTTTTCCATTTACATATGCTAATGGCTACTCTGTAGATGATACCACTTTCCTAAAGCCATTCTTACAGAAAATTAAATTTCTCAGAATTGATTGATGACACAGTTAAAAATGTAACTTTATTAAAAAGTACAATTACTAATATGTGAGCTAACCTTAACAGAAAAAGTATAGCATAAGGACTAGAGTTAAACAAGTCCTATCACAAAAATAACCAATATAATACATTTATCTTGATCCCTCAGATCCCATACCTGATGAACAAAATAGCTATTCTGCTACTGTAAAGATTATCAGAGTTGTTCTCCTCAAGGAAATAAAATTAGTCCTTGATTCTTGTAAGTGGAAACATAACTGCCTACTTCAAGTTTTATAAGAGTATTTCAAGCTTTCTAGTGTAGTAGCCATAGATATCAATACAGTTTATGTTGTTGAATGAGGAGGAAAGAAGCATATTATGCAGAAATGCCTCCTTCACTACTGTGTAATTTAATGTCATGTTTATTTTCTGTGGAAAGTGCTGTGCATTAGGGTTTAAGTTTCTCATATACACATCAAAGAGGAGAGAAAGAAGAAAGTAGTGTCTGTGTGTACAGCTGAGTTTTTTTACTGAAACTTGTACGGCACATACATGAATTTCCAGAATCCAAAGAACCTGTTGGCATGGAGAAGATAAAGTGGCACTACACCTCTTCCATCTGTGATGATTTGCTGTCTACAGTTCCTATGTTCAAAGCTCTCAAGCTGCCCAGCTCTACAGTTGTGCAGGGTTCAATAACAGATTCAGCAATGTTTCCCTCTTGACTTTGCCAAATGCCAGCTCAGTGACAAACCACAATCATATTTTATTTATGTTCAAAAGCTGAGGTTGCATTTAGAGGCAAGATACCACATTACAAGAGATGAGGAAGAGAATGTCCGTAGGAACAACTGGATAGCATTGTTTAAGAAGTCTGCAGTGGCTAGAAGGAAGAGAGGACAAGTTTTAACTTATGTCTAGGGCTTCTACCAATCTAGTATTATATCAATATGTAAATAGCATAAATATATTTGAATTAATCAATCCTGAAATGGAATCTCTCAGACAAGGTATTTAACCAGGCTGGTCTTCATGTTCCAAAGGAACATGTCAGTAGGTTTTATTCTTAGAATTCTAGGATTGTAGAATGGCCTGGGTTGGAAGTGACCTTATAGATCATATAGTTCTAATCCCTGTGCCATGTATAGGGACATGAAGACTGGACTGTTTCCATGGTCCTTCTTCTGTTCTGTAATGACTGGACAATACTTTCCAGAGCTATCCACGTAACCTTTTTTTGTGATTCTTAAAGACTACACAAAAGGGAAAAAAACAAAAACAAAAACATAAAAACCAAACCCCCCCAAAAAAAAACCCCCAAAAAACCAAAACACCAGTGATTTTCTCATATAAGATTTTAAAAATCTTAGTTGATAGCTTCAGGTCATGAATGCAAAAAACCACCCTATACATATTAAAATTTATTGTCTCTAATGAGACTTGCATTGAACACAAAACTATGGCATCATGCGGTAAAAATTGTGCATAGTTGCTTTAGGCAGATTTACAGTTAGACCATAGGAGAAAACAATAAACATATATTCACCAATATCCTTAGGTATGTTTTATATGTGCAAGGTACATGTGTATGCATTTACACAGACACACACAAGTATATTCTTTATATGAACTTATAAATATACAAATATACAAACACACATGTAGGTTGTGATGAACTGCTTCAGACCAACACTAAATGGAGGCACAGAGATGTAGAGATGGGATTTAAGATGAGAAGAAAAAAGGAAAAGGAATATTTGGTGGGTTTAACTGTTTTCTAATTTGTAAACAAAATCCTAGTCAACAGTTTGGAATATTGAAAATTGCCTGGAGCTTTGCTAGGCAGAACAGAATACAAGGAAGCATGGATAGTTTATAGAGCTGGACAGAAAACAAAATGTTTTAAAATTTCCACAGAATGGGAGGAAATGTTCTAAGGAATATTTGGCAATTCCTTTCTCTGCTTACTTTTTTCCCCAGCAAGCTTATTCTTGTCATTACCATGTCTACATATGTAAGTTCATGAGTACACACATACACATTAAGGAGATTAGATCACTCGAACAAGATGACAGATCCCAGATGCAAGCCATGGATGTTCTCCATTTATACATAAAAGACAACCCCTTGGGGAATCTAGCCACTCTTCAACTGCAAAACATTTAATGGTGCAGAGAGGATGTGGATCTTGATCCTGCAAACACTTAACCATGTGCTGCAGCGTAAGCTGTTAAATAGTCTGAAGAAGTCAAGTGTGTAAAGCTAAGTACATCATTTAGTTGCAAATTGAAGGTTTTAAAACATAGCAGAATGTATTGCTTTCAAAACTTCTAATATTTTTTTTCTTAGCAATACCACACAAAGCAGGAGGAGATAATCACAGCTTGAAAATCTTTTAGTGGAATTCTTGTAAAACGAAAGATTACAGTCAGAAGGGGCAACTGTCATAACCTTTATGCTCACAGATGCCGAAAAGATGCTGGTGGTCTAGGGATTATCTTCAAATACACAATGCTAAGACTCTGGTTGAGCAGCAGGATGTCTGTTCCTAGCATTGCAGCAGGTCTGGAAACAAGGAGGTAAGAACATCACAAAGAGTCACAGATCTGTAGAAGAGGAATTCCTAGTTCTGCAAATCAGCAAACGTAAAAGCTCTAGATTAAGTCTGTGTCATCAAAGAGGAAAGATGTGAGTCTGACTGATTAGATTGCCTTTGCAAGAGAGGGCTTAAAGACTGAATGTTTTAACTTCATTAAACATGCTGCTAATGGGTTGTGAAGTTTAAAATGACCCTTCATCCTCAAAATACAGATGAGCTGGCTTCTACATATGCAGAAGTATTCTGAAAAGAGAAGCCAAGGAGGTTATTAAGGACTGGATAGGAAAGAAATGCTACAGAGGACATTTGCTTAAAAATATGTTCTTACTTCTAAGACTCTATGCACGGCAAATAGCAATCTTTTAGCTTCCACTACATTATATTTCTTCTTCTTGACTAACAGTCTCTTTTTCTGAAGTGAAGAAGTAGAGAAAAATGAGCACAATTTAAACCCTGTTCCTGTGTAATATATGTAAGCATAGACTGGTCTAAGTACAGCTGAATAAAAGGAAATATTTCATGGTATTAATTGTTTTTACTTCTAAACATCTTCACTTCTGAGTGATAATCACGTTAGGCTAGTAACTAAACAAATGACATTTGCTTTACAGCATTAAAGAACAGCATTGACCAGGGTAATTATTCTTTTCATTGGAATGCAGAGAACATCAACTTGGAATAGTCCTGGTAGGACACAGTGGATGTGTTTGAGATGCATTTTACCTATCAATCTGTATGTGAAGCTTTAAACTGTGATATTTTACATTTTCACAAAGGACTCATAAGCATTCATTTCCATCACATTTCAGGGCAGCTTACAAAACAAATTTTTAACAGGTGTTTGAGGGCTGTTGAAGATATGGGAACTTTTATTATCCAATGCTTTTCATTACCTTGGTTTTTATTTTTGTATTTGCAGATGGTATTTTAAATTCACAATAGTGAATTCTGTGAAAGTATTATATGCAATGGAGAGCTAAAAACACACAAGTAGGACTGAAAGAAACCCACTTAATGCAAATTCTTTTCCTCATTACTGGAACTGCATAAAAATGAGATAAATCCAGCAGCCAAATTTTATCAGCACAAAGTCACATCGATCCATGGGGCCCACCACTGTAACAGAAACTGTTGCAACAACATTATACAACATTTTCCATTCTTTTCAACCTTTCTCCCTCAACTTGCAGTCCGACATTGATGTAGTTTAACAGTATAATTTGGCTTTGATTTTTTAGGTATCTTTTATGTTGATTTCATGTGACAGTTTCAGCAATGATGAGCTGAAAATATTCTCCAAGCCTCTGGGTGGTCTCTGAGCTATACAGAAAAGGAGTTGAAAAAACTGAACAATATAATAGAGCAATAGGCCTAACAGGACATTATTATTAATAAGGCATATTTATTTAATTTTATATTTTCGTAGCTCAGGCCTACAAAGTTGCAAACTTAGAATACCAATAGCAGTAGGATGCTACAGTAACAGTAATTCTGTCACTCCTTAAAGCACTGCAGCTCCAAGCTGTTCCAGAAGATGAATTTTACTTAACTTTAAATTGAGATATGGCAGGAAACAGTCTGGTTTTTAGCAGCACTAGCCTTTCCACTGCTGACAGAAGAGACATAAGGGTTTATGGCTTTGCTCTAGTCACCTATCAAAACCTTCAGGTATTTGTCAAAATCTCATTTCCTCATCAGAAAGAGCACAAGCTGCTGATGTCTTCTGAATATTTTCAAGTTTGAAGGAGCGTTGCATGATACTATGTATATGGTGCCTTGACATTAATAACTATACAACACCTATGAACTCAGGTTAAGAATATTATCTTTTTTACAGCAAGGGAGATAAGTTGCTCCAACAGGTTGGAGCAAATCTTTGCTTAAGGAATACAAAGAAGGAGTTCACTCGTAACTCAGCTGCTTATGTGTTTTCTCAAACACAAACAACACTCTACCACATGTAACATCTGCCACAACTTCCCTTGGTCAGGTTCAAAGATGTAGCAGCTCTGAAGCCAGACAGGTATGGTACAGAAAGGAGGCACTTTTAACTGGAAAAAAACACCCAAGTAATTATGTTATGAGCATAGGGTTTGGGGACAGATTAAGGCAAAGACAAATGTCTACACATAGTTTTTGTAGGAGACATAATTTAGGGGAAACAGATTCACTACAGCCTTGTACTAGCTGGAGAAATGACTTAGCTGGTTTGTTGGGTTTTTAAGACTATGGTAATATCTCAGCCTAGATTTTACTGATGAAGTTATTGTTTTATTCATTCTTGCCCTCTGTAGTCATTGGAACAAAACTTGTATCATAACAAAAAAAAAAGAAGCCATAAGGATTTATTTATTCCCCAGGATTTATTTAGGCCCCTCCATCTGGCTTTTAGTCTCAGATCTACTTATGATCTATTGCTAAAATGACAAAACTGAGATGATTAACATATAAATGTCAGAATACAGAAGTTAATTTTTTTTATCCTGACTCTGTCTCCATAAGCCATTTAATTACAAAGTTCTGTCCAGTCCCATCTGGGTGCCAGAATAACATTACATTTAGTACAGTTCATATCAAAATTCCTAACTATAGAGGAAGAAAAGTAATGAAACAGAATCTTCATGTCACAGTAACATTGAGATAGTTGCCAGAAAGATACACAATTAAAAAAATTACATAGCATTTGCCAGTTATACTGCCAATAAAATGGGAGTTAATATTTTAAACTAATCTATTTTTTTTCTGTATCTCTCAGTATAGCTTCTCTTTTACAACATTTCTGTTCCTTCCTATCGTTAGCTTAAGAACCTGAGGTATAGATTCATGAGCCAGCTAAGGTTCCCCATTTAAATCTGGCAGTGGTTAGGTAGCTGTTTACCTTGTAATTTTATGCAACACTTTTTTGCATCTCTACTAAAGATTAAGAGCATAACAAAAATCAAACCACATATTGCTCAATTCCAGTTCCTGAGAGGGACCAATACTATCCAGCTTAGAGAAAACAGAACACACAAGTGAAATAATTCCTTGTCCTGTTCTCAATTTTGTCCAGTTTGATGCTTTAGTTTTCCTGAGCTAGACACTGTAGCTGTGTTAAACACTTCTTCATGTCTAACCCTTCATCAGATTAACAGCCCTCATTTCAGTGTAAATTAATTACACCAGCCTTTTAAATCTGGTATACTACTGAATTAATATTTTTGTGGATTTTCATATTTTTTTGATTTTTTAGAAATCAAATTAGCAACACTATTTTGCATGAATTTGTAAAACAGTTTTTGAACATTTTCTTCACTTCTTCTTTAAAACCAGGTCTGTGCTTTGTTCCTGTATCAATAGACTTCTGTCAGATCAAGTCATGCTCTATTTTTTTAAGCATAATAAAAACCAATGGTGTTAAACTAAAAATTGAGATGGCCAAACCATCAGAGAGGGAAGTTAATAGGGCACCAGGCAAGAGATTGTCCTTCCAGTTTCTTCAAACTACAGATGATAAAAACCATTTTCATAATTTGCTGTGCCAAGAAAATTCTATCTGTAGTGAGATATCTTGCTCCTATCCAAGAAGACAAGTTCATTTTATCTGGGGAACAGACAGGAAACATAGAGTGAGGCAGGGGGATCAGTTTTCCTCAAAATACTTGTTTAAAGTCTCGACAAAGCCCAGTGGGAGGGGGAAAAAATCACATCTGCTTCTCTCTGGGAGGACACTTCTGTTTTTTCTTATGTATAAAGATACACATGAAAACAGGCATGCTGGGTGAAATCCTCAGCAAAAACCAGTGGAACTTCACGGAATAAAGCTAATTGATAATCTGTGCTTCTGCTCCTTTAGAGTGCATCTGTTCTTACCATCCTATCCTATATTAATCCAATAAATACTGTCTTTCTCTGCAGTGCAGGGAAAGGCTTATGCAAAGTCACAGCCTAGCCCAGTGTAGTAGTTAAAGCTGAGGAATCCCTCTGCATGTGCTTGCTTCATTTTATGATCTTCAGCTGTGAACTCCCTCCTTCAGAGACCACAGAGACCTTTTCATAAAACAAAGGCAAAGAATGTGCTTTTCCTGGTTTGGTGAATGCATCTTTTTCTTACCAGGCCAGCCACAGGTTATTTGTTTTTTATATTCAGGGTTATTAATAAGCCATGGATTGTGTGTAGGATGTGCCCCTTATCAGAGGTGCCATGTCTGTATTTGGACACAGCCAGAGGTGGCTGCTCAGTGACCTTTCTAACTCACTACCCAGGAAGCTGTTCCCACATATAAGGTAAAAGCTAGGAGGAGAAATGATGGGCCCAGAAAAAAGGAACAGAGCTTTAAGCACTAGGATGTGGGATTTGGGAGATTTTTAATCCTCCTTCATCTTGTGGGATTGTACTAAAACACATTTTAGTGTCTACATGATCAAAGTTTTTGGTACTAACAAAGGTAATCTGAGAATTTGAGAAAAATATTCTATTATTTGTTTCTCCTCTGCATACGTTATATATTTTAAGAATACTTTTTCTCACCTGCATCTTAAAAGACCACATAACTTAGTCAAGACTTTTACCCAGTAATGTTAACTTTTATTTCACAGATATTAGAAATAGTGGTGCAAATACAAATAGATGAAAGACAGTAAGACTGAGTTTGAAGTACACCATCACCTATAAGATCAATGTTTTGTACCTCACTCAAGTAGCATTTATTCTATATACTGTAAAGTATTAATTCTATGGTGTCCTACTTTTTAAAAATTGCTACTAAG
Source organism: Phainopepla nitens (assembly GCA_013400175.1). Taxonomy (NCBI): domain Eukaryota; kingdom Metazoa; phylum Chordata; class Aves; order Passeriformes; family Bombycillidae; genus Phainopepla; species Phainopepla nitens. Next base: position 1,367,572 of record VXBQ01008102.1, on the reverse strand, counting down.
TGAGCTGTACACATGCAAACACAAACTGCATGGGAGACAGAAAGAGATGAAATGGTAGTTGAGAATTGTATCATACTCAGCTTATCAATGTAAGTACATGTCAGTTCTACATTTCAGTGTGTGTAAAACAAAGACTATTCCATTAATACTCCACTAGCCAAGGGACTTCCCAGACTTCAAAATATTCTGGCACATTCTGAGTAAATATAGCTGAGAGACCATGAATTTAGAATATAAAAATACTTGAGAAAAATAAAAGAGTAAGTGGTTGATCCAAAGATGATTGAAGTTAATAGAAAGCCTAACATGGATTTTATTTGACTCTTAATAACTCCTGGGAGACAGATCTCCCAGGATTTACATTAACTCTTATACTGCTTATCAAAGCCAAATTACATTAGATTTTTAAACTGAAGTCCTTTACTGCATAAGTCAAATATAGTATATACAAGAGGTCAAATATAAAAGAGAATTAGGAACTAAAACATATTAAAGATTTCATTATTTCTGAAAGTTAAACAGACTGTCAATGCTGAGTACATTTACATGGCAGTTTAAAAAATACCCTCTACAAATTTTAAAAGCATTTTGGAAAACAAATGTCACTCAAAAGCCCCTCAGTTTTCTGAAAAAGTCACCAGAAGAATAAACATGAGTAAAGTTAGCCTCTTGTGATGCTGCAATATTAGCCACAGAATGACCAAAATGAATAAATGCACATGACCATTACCTATTCTCTGTTTCTATTTATTTGGTGTCAAAGTTAGGAAGGGGGATAGAATCAAATATCTCATTCTGAACTGGAACTGGCAATGTGTCTTAGTGTGTCTTCCTATGTTTTAGTGATGTTTCAGGACATTAGTTTCAGAGCTGGTAAACTATGTTTTTAAAATCAAATGAACCTTAGCTAAGTTAAAACTCACACAACCTACAATTTGAGAAGATTGGAATTTGACTTTAAGGGCAAATTAGACAAAGAATGTTAACAATTTATTGCTTTGGAAAGGACTAGTTCACCTACCATTCACATATATGAACTGGCACAAGCAAAAAGAAATTATTTTTGCATCAAGAAAGAACTAAAAACATTAAGGCAAATGCAAGAGGACTCATCCCTCTCTGATACTTTTGTATCTGCCCAGGGCTGCAGGCTGTCTCTCAAGATAGAGAGAGGGGTGTTATCTGCTGAAGGGAACTCTTTCCAAACATTCAGCACTTGGCAATACTGCAATAACACTTTGAAACTTTGCAGGGAAATTTCTCCCAGCTTCCAGATTCTGCTCACAGCTTTATTTGGAGTTATCATCCATGCTCTATCTCTGCACAGATAACAAATACAGCCACACAGATTTAAAGGGCTGATTCAGATTTACCTTGCCGTACACTACAGACATGTTTAACGGTACCTCATGAAAGATTCACTTAAGAAAGACTTCCATTTGTACTCTTAGCTACACAGTTGGAAAGAAAACGTTAATAAGTAATTAGATACAGGGGGCAATTTTAGCTTATGCCCAATCAGATTCTCCTCTAAATGTTTACCTGAGTTTACAAAACCTGGCTAAGAACTTCTGAGTGTCAGAGCCAGCAAATCCCTAAGTGTCAGACCTGGGGATTCATTGTTCAGGACAACATCCACCTACCCAGCTGTCTTCAGTTCTCAACCTCTGCTTCCCCCCTCTTGTGCCCTACCATTCACACTAATTACTTATTTTTCCAAGGAGCCTACCACAAGTACTGCCTTTCTTGCAGATGATCCCCTATTTCCCTTGGAGTTGAGGGTTTGGATACAAGTAGAAACAACATTTGTGGCTTTGTCTAGAGACAACTACTTCTAAAACTCAAAGTGATTTTTCATTTCCAGTTTACACCTGAGCAACTATGCACACCTATTTGTACACATTTTGGCAAACACTGCTGATTGTTTTTCTTAGCTTAATTACCAAAAATAATCTTTAATCAACCTGCTAGCCACTTGGCTGCTGCTCACTCTGCACTGTTCCTCCAAATGCAATGTGAGATAATGACATCTCTTGTTAAATAATGTATAGACAGGTACTTTGTATACATTAAGTTAATGATCTAAGGTGTACTGCTGCAAAAACCCCACCGGTATATTAGCAATAGAAGTGTCAGATGACAGAGTTGCTATGTTGGCCATGTTTATGAGAAAATTCCATTTTTTCCCTTGGATGTTTTTTCTGGGATTCCTGTTACCCATAAACACATGCTGGAGCTGCACAGTCATGAACTTATGCAGATAACCCTTAAACCAGAACAATCTAGTTGCAGATCCAAGAACTTAGCATCAGCAGAGCCGCCTTCTTTGTTATCTGAGTTTTTAAACTCTATTTTCAATGTTGCCCGAGTTGTGTTCTTTGTCATCCAACACGTCTTTTTTCTTCGATTTATCACTACGCTCTTCCCTGCCTCGTGAGACGGTTCTGAGCCAGCAAAAGCCCTTCTGCTCAGGTTTTGTTCAAATAATTAATTAATTTCTTCACAGACAGGACTTCAGAATCCACCTTAAAATAAATATCTATTTAAAAGCGTCACCAAACAGGCTGAGATGACTAAACTCTAAGTTAGCTTTGGAATAATTTTCAAAACTAACCTTAAATCTCTCTCTCTTCATTGTTAATCATAAAATCCCCTCTGGGAAATGCACCTTTGTGCTGCAGCATCTAAATGCTCCCTAGAATTGATATCATTGCTCCTTGTGCCATGTTTTCAGTGGAATATTAACTAATGACTTGGATTACGTAACCAGGATTGTATCTTAAATTCTCTATTCAACATTCTTAGTTTTCCTCCCAAACATCCTGCTATTTAATAATATACACATACAAAATTGCAGTTTGACTTCACATTCCATTGTAAATGAAAGAGGTGTTTTCAGCAGTGCAACACAATTTTACCTAGCCTATGATTTACTTAATTGAAACTATGGAAATTATCTAAAATTTAACCTGCTGGAAAGCCCTATTCTCCTATTAGAAGCATGAGACTGCCCTAGAATTACTTTCGTTATCCATAAATTCACTGTCACTGACAACTCTGTTACCATGAGTGCCAAGTACTACTTTTGGCAAGTTGTCAGCTCTTTTAACCACAATATGCTCTTTCTCTGCTGTCACTGTGAGAGGCTACGAGGCTGATAGTAGCAGAGGGAGCTGGCAGAGGAAAACCAGTCTAGAAAAGATGAAAGGTGCCTGTACTCCGGCAGCCATTACTGCCACCTCTTTCTATCCCCTGAATGATCCATGACAAAAGGTGTTAATCCTCCTGTAAATACCACTCCATCATGACTAGCAGGGGTCAAAGAAGTAGCTCAATGTTTAAATTTTGTCAAAGCTTCTCACATCTCTCTTTCTAGGTCTTGACTTTGTAACTTGTTTTGTAAAATATCTCCTCCTTTCCTCTTGTTTTCTTTGTAAACATGTGGTTTGGGAAAAATTTCAGACAAACTAATTTCAGACATATGCAGCTTTTCAGGATAAAAGGTTGTCATATCTACTGACAAATAACCTAGAGAGTTGAGTAAACAATTAAGAAAACTCTTTGTTAAAATTTCCCTGAATCCTTAGGACAAAAGTATCTGCCTTACAGAACTGACAGGAATCCAAGACACTGGATTCAATCCTCAGGCTGTGCCAGTGATTCCTTTTTAAAAATCGCTGCCATAAAAGAGCTGAAGGGTTTCTTGCAATGAAGAAGCTCAGGGAATATGAGCAAAAGAGGTTAGCCCAACAATGCTGCTCTGCCTCTGCCTTGACTCCAAGCCCTGATATCTCCTCCTGCAGGGAAAGCTGCTCTGCAAAGAGCCATCCAGGTCAGTACCCCATGGAAGCAGTCCTCACTGACCACTCTAGCCTGGCAGATGTTCAGTGGATGGCAGTAAAGTGTGTTTTAGTGTCATCAACTTTTATCATTTAAATTTAGGCCTATATATCCTACAGAGAATGTGAAACATTTCTGTGGACTGCTGTACTGCTTGGTGTGTGCAAAGTAGTTCAATGACTGCACAACGTCAGGCCTACAGTGGAAAATACCAGCACTGATGAATTTTAAATGCTAAGATTTGTCCTGTTCTTTGTCCTCTGACAGACATCTCTGAAGAAGAGCATCTCTTAGCAAACCTTGAAGCTTGGGCTCTTGGAACTGTTAAATATTTGCTAAACTCAATTTGCATTAATGGTAACGAGGATTACATATAGTAAAGGTTAAAGAAATATACAACACTCTTGGTGATCTATTAAAGGACCAATTTGAAACTGGCTCTTCTTCAGCATTTTACTGTATATCAGAAAATAAATACAGTTGTGGGTTGGAGGGCAATGGGACATGGATCACGATGCCGACTTGCTTTGGGTCTGTTTGGGCCTCTTTGGGACATGGACAAGCATCTTCACGGAGCCCCCGGCAAGAACCAAAGACCATTTCGTTCGTTTTCTCGCAGAGGATCCCCACGAGCTAGCCCCGGGCAGGGGATGCCACAGCGGGCCGGGCACAAGCCCCCGGCTGCGGCGGCACCAGCGCCGGGACGGGGCACGGACACCGCCTCGGCGAGCCCGGCGGGTCCGGGCCGGGCCGGGCAGGGGGGCGGGCCGAG
>VXBQ01008102.1:1314619-1362884 GCA_013400175.1 Phainopepla nitens | reverse complement strand
GCGGGGCAGGGACGGCGCCGGGCGCCCGGCGCGGAGCCTGCGTGCCCGGCTCTCCCTGGGACGGGCGGAATGTACACCTGGCAAAGCGGGAAGTGCCCTGGTCACGGCGCGCTTGCGGGGAAACCTGCCGGGGGAACTCCAACGCCAGGACCCAACTCCAACACCCTCTCTTCCTGGCGCTCTTCCCCTGCGTGTTGGAGCGCAGGCGGTGCCTTGGCGCATCCTTACCTGGGACCTCTGCTGAACCCGTGTCTGTATAGTTCCAAATTTCGGATAGAAAATCTGCATCGAGTGTAGATACAATAACGTAGTGCCATGAGAACTACTAGAAAACGTTCTACAAACATATATTTTACACTTTCATAAAGGTTATGCGCTTATTTACTACATTTACTACCTTTGCAAAGCACCTCGTAGGGTGTGAACAGAAGTGGTTGAAAACACCCGATCGAATGAGGTTATTTGTAAAGATGTATTAATTTGTGTGTGCTGATTCAATTTTCTTCATTGGTCCATGCATAGGACTCACCGTGTTCCTGTTCCATGGGATTGCAATACTGTCATTGCTACAACATTTTTGCTCATGTTCTTTTATAGGTCCCATCAAAGAAAATGGTATTTTTTAGGTAGTTACAGTAATTTTTATATTCTCCTTTGAAAGTATTACTGTAAAAGGTTGTTCCAGGACAACTTCTTCCAAAAAGTGAAGGTGTTTTTTTTATTTTATTTTATTATTTTGGAAGAGTTTAGATCCACAAATACTTCTGTTAAATTCAGTCATAGTTCTAATTTCTGCCTTGGGACATTGATATGCTGCATCCTTTGCAGTCAGTAGATGCAGGAAAAAGCACATTCACGCTCACTGAAGACACTGTTAGTTTTTCATTAGTTTATTTAGTTTATGGTCATTTGCCAGACCCCAGCCTTTGGGCAGCAGGACATATACACTCATAAGCTATTTGTACCTGAGGATTGCCAGTGCTGCCACTCTGCCCTTGCCTCTCTGCCCTGTGCTGTGACTCCTTATCCCTTCTCTGCTCCAGTTTGTACCCAACAGTCCTCAGTTCCTTACTGTTCCATTGGGTTGGAAGCATTTCTGGACAGGTGGAAAATCATTGACCCCTCTTTGCACATGGGTGGAATAGAGACGTGAGCAGGAAGTTGAAAAGCCCTTTCTTTGAGGAAATCATTTTCCACCCCAGTGCCTCAGAGATAGTCATCAGGAGCCACTTCATATCTCTTTGTGGCAAATGAGCTCCTGTGTTGACTTCAGAAACCTCTTTGACTCTTTGTTAAGGTGCTCAGAGGATCTATTACTGACTCAGTTTACAGCAGCCATGGTAGAAACCTCAACGTGTTTGCAGAGATTTCATCTGTATCTCTCCCAGAAGGCTCATCCTCTAGCACAAGGCTGTCCACGTGTTTGAGATGTTGCAGATTAGGGTCACATTTCTCAGTATACATCAGGACCAAGGAGGTGTGGGATGGATGAAAGCAAAGCTCACTGCACTAATCTTGAGGACAGTCAGGAAAAAGCAAATATGGAATCAAATTCTTCCTGGTGTGCAGAGATAAATTGAAGAAGAGTAGAGAGCCATGTGGATTATATACAAGGTGTTTGTGGAAAGAAGCACAGAATATGATAAATAAACTCAAATGCTAGGGAAATAGCTACATATTTTCCCAGGATGGAGACTGCTTCTTTTCAGCAGTGTGTAGTATCTGCACCTCCAAACAGAATGGGAGAGTTACAACTTTCTAGAAAGAAGTCTCTCCTAATAACCTATTGATAACCTTTTGCATGTATCTCCTCCAGTTTAAATGAAAACACAGGTGCACAATCTACAAAGGATACTGGGTATCACGGTCTTAAGTATTCATTAATGTATTTTATAATTGCAAATTCATTATTCTATAGCAAATATTTAAAATGAAAGTTATTTAATTGCTAATTCATTAAAATGGCCATAAAAATAATTAAAACCAATATTACCATATATATGGAAAGGTTTTCGTTCAAGAACAATCACGAGTAAATGCTAAATTTTGTTAAAACTACGAGATTTCTGGTTTGTGTCAGAACATGTTAGGATATTTTGTGATTGTGGATGAAGTCAAGCCACAAGTAGCTCAGAAATCTTCCCCCAATTTAATGTTCCTCACATCTTGGACAGAGCTGGTGGGTAAGCCTACCCTGTAGGTAACCTTTTTTAGCACTTAGAGGCTGTCAGAACCTGTTTTCAGTTCCTTATAATTTTGTCAGATTTGAATCATGGAGAAGCCTACAAGAAGGATGGAGAGACATTGTTTACAAGGGTGTGTAGTGACAGGGCAGGTGGTGGTGATTTCAGACTGAAAGAGAGTAGGTTTAGATTAGCTATTGGAAAAATACCCCTTACTGTGAGGGTGATGAGGCATTGGCACAGGTTCCCAGAGAAGCTGTGGCTGCCCCATCCATGGAAATGTTCAAGGTCTGCTTGAATGGAGCTCTGAGCAACCTGGTCTAGACAAAGATGTCCCTGCTAGAGTCATGGAAGTTGGAACTATATGATCTTTAAAATCCCTTCCAGCCCCAACTGCTCTATGATTCTATAAATTACTGGGTGTTAGACACAGGCAAAGCTTTTGTGGAGCATTTCAGCAACGTCAGTATTCATCATTCCAAGAATAATATTTGAAAGAATGCTTATATCAAAATCTATTTTTATTTAAGGCATCCTGGATAAGGAAGTCGTTATTTCAGTGGAAAATGTAACCAACTCCCTCTTAAATGCTTCTGGTTGGAGCAGGTCTGTTCTACAGGGGTCATATTTTTGCAGAGAACATGACATTAATTTTTTCTGTGTTTCTCTGTAAATATGATAATTTTATTTGTTTCTGCTCTTGCTGAAGTTAAACAGCACTTCGGTTACACTCAGGTGTGTAAAAAAGTTGTTTTTATTTGTGTTATTGATGATGACAGTTATTTTCAGTTGTTTTGCAGAATGAAAAAAGAAAAAAAGAATAAAAATCAACCGGTGTTATACAGCATAAGATTTTCAAACAATAACTATGGAAATATTAGCATACTTCTAGAAAGGAGAAAAGGATACACTGGATTCATAAAGAGCTGTATGGCCTTTTAAAGTGATATGCATAATAATAAGAAACTTATAATTTGATCTTTAGTAGGATTTATAACCCTATTACAAGTGACTACAGTCAGCTGTTCTAAAGATCTATCAAATGATGAACTAATTAAACTGTGGAGGAAAAGAAAATAAAGACTTGTCTCATGTCTAGCCTGATTTATTAATGGAGAAGGTAACAGATATTAATTGTTTCAGGAGTGATTCGGGTACAGGAAAGAAAACTAATGAGAGTGCTGTATGAAAGGGAGAATTCCAGTAAAAAATAGAGCACAGGAAGAAACTTTCCTCATGGTTCGTAAACTGCTTGTGCTGTAGCTTGCTTGGAAAACATTTCAATAACACACATGACTGACCTGTGATTCTTCAAGGGCTTTTCTCTAAATTCCAGTGAAGGATAAGTTCCCTGTAAGGTCAAATTGTATGGACATGAATAGCCTACAGGCTACTGCAAGAAACTCAGAAACACAGTGGTGGCAAAGTCAATCACACTGACTTCCAGCTGCCCTTAGAGGATAGAAGATAAAGCTATTGTTACCTGCCTGGGTAGCCTAAAGCTGTATCAGATTAAATCTTCAGTCTTTGAAAGACTGTAGGATTCTCATACTGTGCTGAAAGAGATAAAGTCTTGTTCTTTCACTAAGGCATCTTCTCCATTTAAAGGTGGGGAATTACCTGATTTTGAAACTGTTTTATCATTGTGGTTATTGAGAATGACATGAAAAATGTGGAAGATAGTAAACCATCTTATATTAATAAACCACAGTGTTTCTAATCAGTGACACAATTATACCACAAGGAATATGCAACAAATACAGACAAATCCAGGACTGACAGCTGAAGATCAGAGCATTAATATTCAAAGTATAACATTAGACAGCTTTGCTTACAGCTGAATCTTTAAATTCAATAGTAGCATAATGAATACAAAAATTTAGATTCACTGTATCATTCAGTATAACCCAAAATTCTGTCCACAGCTAGCATCAGTTGGTATCCATGTTTAAAAGCAAGGTAAATAGATAGGTATAACTTTTAATATCACTTATGTATAAAGGTTCCCGTACTTTATTTTTCCATTCTTTCATTTCCCAAGCACATTCCTGAACAAGAGTGACTGTTCTAGTATATTGCATGTAAATATGCCGTTAGCCAGAACTTTTGTTGTCTCTGCCTTCAACAGAAGCCAACTCAGCTTCCAGATCAGACTCAGAAGTTCTAGCATTCTGCTTTATTTCTAAATGAGTTTGCATTAAAAAAAACAGTTATAAAGACTTCTTCAGATTTTTTTGATCCTTCATTTTATCTATCAGAAAAATTGAGAGATTTTTTGAGGCCACAAGGTCACTTAGATGTCAAAAAAAAAATGTTTGGCATTTGTATTTTCTCTCTTATAATTTAGTATGACATTCATGCAAATTGACTTAAAATGTGTAATCAAGTATCTAGCCGTTTTAATACACACTTCTGCTATGTTCTGCATGTATACATGCAAACTTCATACAACTATCCAACTATCATCCACTTGAGGGAATTATTAATTTCATGCAGAGGAGTTCTGTGAAGTTGTAATCTATTCTGAAAAGACCTTTGGATAAACCTTACTCCTCCTGAGGTAAGTTTTTTATATTCTCGTATATCTGACGCTCCATTTGTATGCAGGTTTCATAAATATCATTGGAACTAGAAAATCAAAATCCAGGTAGAATGTATAAATGTATTCCTTCCCACTGGTTTTCCATTCAGGGTAAATGCCTGTGTGGTTATTGCTGCATTTATTGTCCACTAAAAGAGAAAAGTTATGGCATAATGAATTTTATTAAATTTCAGAGTGCTAACATGCAAAGTTGTTGTTACTAAGACTTCAATATATTGTTTCATAAAATCAGTTTTACATGATATTGCAACATATCCTTATTTTCCTTTAAAAATGCTTAACATCTTTTCTAAAATACTTGTTAGGCATTCCATCTTGATACTTGAAATGCTCTTGCTCCGCAGTTCTTGAATGCTCTCCTGGTGGACATCAGATCCTGCAGAGCCCTTACCGAAGCGTGGATTTTGATTCATCCCATCTCCAGCAATCAGCTATTCAGGATTTAATCTGTGACCATTCCCTAACACCCGGGTGGTATCGCTTCATGATTTTTGATAAGCCTGCTGAGATGCCAACCAAGTGCGTGGAGGTATCGTTATAAATAATTTCATTCTGAGAAACAGATATTTTGGTGATGAACTTTTCAGTAGGATAGGTATAAAAAAGAATATGATTATGGGGGCTGATGTGGAACAATACAAAGTTCCTGTCTTCTCTAAGTACTTAATTACGTTAAAATTAAGTCTTAAGCATTGAAAATTTTACACTGAATGGGCAATTGCAGAGTATGATAAATTAAATCCCTTTTAGAGCACTCAAAAACTGTAATTTCCACTCAGTGCTAAAGAACTTTTCTCAGTGGCAGCATAGCAGGGCTATCATGTTGTAAATCTGAAACTGTGTGGTGGTCAGTGTGTTTGGAAGGCCATGTGAGAGGAGTATAAAGGCTTGCAGCCACATGAACCCAGTAACTGTAGAGCTTTTAAAGTCATCATGTCACAGAAAAGAGATTACTCTTAAAGTGACTTGAACTAACAGAGCTAATTGAATATTACTTGCCTTGTCATCTGCAAGCCTCCAGATTCAAGAAATACTTGAAATATTTAATACTTCAGATGCCTAGTTCTTTATTTCAGAGCTTATTTGGAGCTTTATTTTTGAGCTTTGTTATGTTCTAAGGAGATACATCTTTTTAATTTCCCCTTTTTAAAACATTTCCTTCCTTAAAAAACCTAAAAATGTCATTAGAATATTGTAGCCTTGATTTTTCTAATGAATTGAAATTTCCTTGTCACAGTCTCTTAAAAAAAATAAGCTAAAATCCCATCAATTAAGTGCTTTTAAATGAATACAAAACAGTTCAAACATACTAATGCATCAGCTGCCCACATCTCTTAGAAGAAATCCAGGAGGTTAGTTGAGCCTTCAGCTGATGGCAAGGGGCAGATAAAGGTGACAGCTTTAACACCTTTAGTTGATACTCAGTGTACTTCTGCTCTACATTGTGTTTGCTGTGCTGTGATAGCATCCACACAGTCACTGTAGGTTAATGGTGCAAAGTAGCTCACTAAGCCATAGCACAGCTCTGAGCTTTTCTGTGCAAAACACTCAGATGTGGCTTCCAGTTAAGTTCTTCAGGGGCTAAATTGTAGTCTATCTTAGAAACAAACACAAATTCACTAGGTTCAGTCAAGGACTTAAGTCTCTTTCGTGTGCATTTGTGTTCAGCCTTGAGGAGGAAAGCCAGCAACCCCTCTGTCATACTGGCTGAACTTTGCTAAAAGCTCGCGCGGGAAATTAATTACATATGTAGCTCTCATTAAAGCACAGCAACAGTTTGATGTAGCATTAACCATGTCCTGATGTCTTTCTCTGGTGCTGAAGATGAATCACTGTGGGACTCAAGCCCCTGTGTGGTTGTCTCTGAGGGAGTCAGAATCCATGCCTCGACCTGGTGAGATCAAGCAGTTGACAGCTTGTGCTACATGGCAGTTTTTCTTCAGCACTTCAAAAGACTGCTGTCTTTTCCGAATCCCTATCAGGGTGAGGAACTGCGGAGGTTTCTTTGTTTACTTACTGCAGCCCACCCAAGGATGCATGGGGTATTGTGCAGAAGGTGAGAAAATGCATGCTCTAACTCAGCTAAGTGTGTGTGTTTATAAGTAAGGGTTTTTCTGGTCTGTATCTGATATTTGGTGGAGTGGAAATGTCAGGAAATAATTTTGCTAAAATTTCTTGCGATCCTTATCAATATTTTAATATTGATATGATAGAAGAAATGGTCTGAAATGGTGAGGTGTGTTCACTTCACCCCTCTTTAACTTACACGTAGCATTTGACTAATTTTCAAAGACCAGAAACTTAGGAATTGAAATTTTCCATATAATGAGATGGGGTTATAAGACACATCTAAAAGTCAAAATTCAGTGTACCAAAATTCAGTGTAATTCATGGCACTCAGACTGTCCAAATAGCTATTAACGAACATGCATAGAATTATGTATCAGAAAAATTTTGTCTTAAGAACTTGAGCAAACTGTGTTTATATCAATTATTATTTAGGACTGTTAGGAATATTTTTGTTGTTGTAATTCTTATAATCTTTCTGGAGTAAATATGTTGCTAGAAGAAAATGCAACACAGAAATGATCTACTGATACACATTTTATTGGTACTGTGAGAAGGGAGACCTTTTGCAATGTCTCCTGTTGTCTTGGGTGCTTGTGCTGCAAAAGCATTTTGGTGTTTGCAGCACACAAACTTCAGTATTTCATTATTCATGACAGATTTTTCAGATAAGCAAGCCAGGGTTAAATCCTTGCAGTTATAAATACTGTAAAACAGTGACAAATCAGTGTAGTAGGAAATTCTTATTAGCTCATATAACACACCATTATGAAAATACTAGCAGTGTCTTCATATATCATATGCTGTATTGCTTGGAGTCATATTCTCTGCTGCTGACTGCTTTCAGAAGCTTAGTAGCACATCTGTCAGTGGGCTTTCTGGTGCCTTGTTGGCCCATCATTATACCTTTAGATCCAATTATTAAGACATTCTCCAAGGGTTTAGCAAGCATGTGCCTGAAACAGTGAAGAACTCCTGCACAATAGGACTTGCATTTACTTTGGATCCTGGTACATTTGCTAGACAGTGAGCTAGCAAATTCTTACTACCTCGAAAAAAAGCAGGCAAAAAGCATAACTCGTTTGCCTCTTCTGAACACTGTAAATCTGAAACACATTTTGAGTTTAAATGCACATATTTAAGATGATGTGGCATGTGAAGAACACCATCCTGTTGTACTGCTTTTTGTATCTAGGTTACCATGTGTACTTTGTTTTCTCTTTAACACTTGACAGCTGTAGATACCTGATGTAAATTTCAGTCTGTCCTCTACATGCTAAGGAATTCAAACATTATACCACTGAAGCGTGGAACAGCAAAGTCTGCTCTTCATTCTTTTTGGTGAATCGATTTCTAGTGCTGCTGCTGCCCTCCTGATGTACTTTGAGTAGGGTGACTAACTGGCATTTTCATGTTTAAGTCAAGTTCCACTTATTTTTCTACGGCATTCAAAATACAAGACAATAGCAGTGCACAAGCACTTTTTCTTAAGCTTCTGTAGGAAAGGTGATTTTTTTCAAAGCTGGTCTGCACTGAATTTCACTGTACAGGGTTACAGTTAAAGAATAAGTGTTCAGATGTGAATTTGGAGAGGCAGAATATATATTAATTAGAATAGCATAATTCCTTTTTGTTCACTAGCAACATGTATAAGTTTTGGCTGAGCACATCAGCAGTAAAAGTTGCAGAGGTGGTAGAATGTTCTGTACCCTTCCTCCTAGGTTTCCAGCACAAGGCATTGTGCTCACTGCTGTCATATCTGTACATGGATCAGATTACAAGATTGCTTCTATTCTGAAAATTTGCACTTCAATTAGTGTTTTGTGACATTTGGTCTATAATCTAAGAGCACTGGTGTTCGTGCTCTGTATGTGTGTGAATATACAATGTAAAAACACTTTATAGTTGTTTCAGATGCAAGGCCACAGACCTGTGTTCCTGAGGAAATGGGAATTGAAGGCATCTGTAGCAGTGAGTATTTTGTTTTGATTTTCCAGGTTTTCTCTGTGTCTGTGACCCAGTAATGTCAACATTTAGTGATAGTCTGACTTGAATAAAAACGTGTTCATGTTATCAACAGTATTGCTTGGTTTGTTGCAAAAAGAGCAGTTTGGAGGTAATTTCAGACAAACTTGGATTACAAAAGTTCTTTCTCAGAATATTTTCTGAATGACAGATTACTTTGATTCTTCATGAGTAAAATATAAAAGGAATCTACATATTGTTTCTTATTCTGTTCCTTTCTAAATAGCCTTTTTCTTTTTCCTTTTTTCTTTTTCTTTTCCCCACTTTCTTCATAAATAGTGAAATTATTCTTCTTTAAGGCACATTCCTTTGCATGTTGCTCTCTCCTGCCTGGTAAAATAATTAATTGCATTTTATTCTCTTGTTTATGTTTTTGGTTTAGGTTTATTTGGATTGGTTTTTTTCCCCTCTTTAGCTCCTTCCTATTGTCTAGAATATAATCAAGAGCTCATAAAAAAGTTTTTTCATTTATTAATTATTAGAAGGAAGATACACATTTTTCTTTGATTCTCTTAAGAAATTATGTAGTATTTGCACATATAAAAAAGGTAAATATTATTAGTGTATTAATTGGCAAAAGATATGTCAACGTCATTGCATCCCATACTGATTTTGCGCAGACTAAAAAGCACAGACCGCACTTCTGTTTGACTAGGTAACCTGGCTCCTACATCATCTCCATCTGTGTCACCACCACTTCCATCTGTTCCTGAAGTTGTAGCAGAGATGATCAAAGGCAGCATCTACCTAAGGTGTACCTTTGTCATTCCTTTTGCAAACAGCTCTGTTGGATTCATTGTAACTTGGTCAAGACTTTCTCCTGAAGGTGTCAAAGAAGAACTTACACGTGAAACAGCAGTTCATACCTTCTCACTTCTAGAACTAGATGGGATAAACCTCAGACTTGGAGACAGAGTATGTTCAAACACTATTGTGATTTCTTTGCATACTTTTAAATATGGCTCAGTACACACTAACAGTTTTCAAAGAGAGGTCCAGCACCTTGCTGTATATTTTTTCTAGGCAGAAGCCTACTGCCTCTAATTATTTACACCAGCTGTCCATATGAATATGTAAATATCACAGAAGTATAATTACCACTGCCTCTGAGGTTTTGAGACTGGTTTACTCAATACAGTGCAGTGTGCCTCGAGGAGGTAAATTTTTGTTAGAATAATGTAAGTTAAGGGGACTTTTGGGTGCAACTGCATCTCAGTGAGAGGCTGTAAGAGCTAGAGGTTGTGAATAGCTGTGTTGTTGATTCATCAGATATATATTTTTTTCTCTGGATGCGCTGCTGCTTGATTTTGTGTCTAGGATTTATGTTACAATCTCTGCCATTAAAAGCAGTGTCATGCCTTAACGTCCATTGTACCAGAATGAAGACTTAGACTCTCATGGTAACTTTGAGAAGCCTGACATTGGAAAACCAATATTTCTTTTACCTATATATACCAAAATACATGTTATTTTTTCCTGGAGAAGATAAAAACAAAAAAACCATGGTTGGTATATTCAAGCCAAAGCCAGGCTGCCTGGATGGCTTATGGATAGCAATAGCAGTTGTTACTCCCCAAAAATCACTTGGGGACTTTGTGAAGACTTGCCTGACAGTGTTGGCTTGGTGGCAGTCTAAAGGAAAGGCACAATCATAAGCTACCTCCTGCTGCTATGAATCACTTTTTATTTCAGGGTCGGAAATACTGTATGTGTGGTCAACACATCTCAAAATGGATACAGCAAAATAAAAACAAATGCCAAAACACCAAACCAAAGCAAAACCACAGTGTCTAGTAGCATGAAACTAGTTCAGTGGAGGGAAATCACACTGAATTCCTCATCTTGAAAAAAATTGTCCAGGTCTATAACATCAGGAAAAACATAATCTAAGATCTGATGGCCACTTAACAGAATTAAAAGGCAAAAACTATGAAATGGAAAAAAAAGTAGTAAATAATATGTAAACAAGTGTAAAATACATTTTCATAGATATCATTGGTTGCAGAAATGCTCCAGAAAACATTTTTAAAGTATTCATTAAATAAGATTTGTATGAAGCCATTAGTTGAAGAAGTCTCTGCAACACTGGTAGAATGTGCCAGGAAAAGATCCTAGGATGCTCAGTCTGTTTCTGTTTTTTTTTTCTTTTGCTGTATTTACCAGTTACCTCTGGCAACTGATATCTTCTGGTGCAACCAGAAGACTGGCCATGGTGAATCATTGAACTGACCATGGTGCCTGAGTTTTGTCTTCATGTGACCACCTCATGCCAAAAATGTATTCTGTTATTCTGGTTTTGCCCTACAGGTCTACTGTAGCAGTTCTTCTTTTTTCATGGAGAATCCAGATGTACAAAGCTCTTCAGTTGAGAGCAAGGAATTTTTTGCTGGAATTAAGGTAACTTTGTAAAAACATAATGTAGTAGGAATTTTTCAGTTTTGCTACAGCAGTCAGTCCTCTGACTAGAAGGCACTTAAAATGTATAAACTGTGAATTAATAGAGCCTGTTTTCGGCTGAGGTGGACTTAAATTTGTCCAAAAGCAAGAGAGTTGCAGTGGTTTGTGCGCTCCCCACATACTCAGGTGCAGGAAGGCTGAATTGGCACCTTGCACACACAGGGCAGGCCTTGGTTTCCAGCAGCTGGAGCCAGCTGGTGCTGTGCTCGTAAGGTTTGAGGGCACAGCCCTGAGCCAGCCTGGTCTGGCCTTGAAGAGGGGTAGCTGGGAGGTGGGCTGTGCTGTGCTGCTTGGTCAGAGGCCAAGCACCAAACTAGTTCTAGTTCCTACTGTGGATAGAGCTACAGGGACCCATTTGCTGGCCAGCAATGGGACCCCAGTCCCAGAAAGACAGACTGCATGTCATTAATTACGTGTTGGGTGTAGTCCTGCCGCCTTAGCCTGAGCCTGTTTCTGTAGGATGGAGACCCAGATTTCTCTCATGGCAGTGCAGTTCTACTGTGTACCCTGCAAAGAGGCAGTGTGGTCTCTTTGTTTCCCTGTGAAGCTGCATTCAGGACTCCACCCAGCCTGCTGAGCTGAGCTGTAGGCTCCTGTTACTGATCTCTAATTGAGTTTTTGATTATACGTTTTTTGGTGATGTGTATTGTAAGCTTGCAGAGAGGAATCCCAGGAGAAATATGGTGCTTCCAAATTCTTTTGGAATTGTTACCTGTAGGTAGCTTCCCACTTGCTTCCTCCCACCCAGACAGTACACAAAGCTGTTTCTATCTTAGCTTCCAAGGGTTACTGATTTTTGTGGTGCAGATGGGGTTTGCTATCTCCCTCCTTTCTAGCTAACCCTTTTTCTTGCCTTTTCCTTATCCTTGCCCCTTTACCCAACTCTTCAAGACTATGGCTGCTGTGTCTGCATCTTCTCCTCAATATGCTGCTGCTCCTCAGCCCATGTAAATAAGCACTTCCAGCTGATTAGGAAAACAGTGCTGCAGTTTACTCACAAAGATTGCATTTTAAGTACAATTTCTTCTGTGCTAGATACGTCCAGAAACACATGATATATCAGAAGATGGGAAGGAATACAGACTGACAATAGAAAGTAGCATTCCTATTCCTTGTCCTGAATTTAGCCAGCTAAAAAGTGACTGCAAAATATCACTAACATTAAACAGTGTTGATGAAGGTAAGTATTACCCTGATTTCTTTACATTTCGTATATTTAATTACATTTTTGTATATTTTTATACATACTGTGCTGGTTTCCTTCCTCGGAGTTATTACACTGTAAAATACTTTCTGAAATGGTAAAACAAAGTATTCGGAGTCTGTATGATGCTACTGAAAATATCTAAGAGTTACTTGTTGAAGTTTGCAGGTATTTTGATAGACATTGATATCAGAGCCAAATTCTTTATCTTGAATAGACAGAATACTGTAATACTTGCAAAGTTTATAATTGAGGTAATTTTGTTTACCTGTTGCCTTGCAAGTATTATATATGCAGTCACAAAGTCATCATTTTTTACTCTTACAGCCGTTTTCTGTAATATTTTCTCAAGCACCAATCCTGTGAACCAGGAGGAGCCTTGCCTATGCAGACAACCATTTTATTTCACATTATCCAGCCTATGATGATTTCCATTTGTCTGTCAAACTGGGGAATGCAAAAACATTGTCTTGGGTGTGTATATAAAGAGGTAGAGAGGAGGATTTTTTTGCATGACCAAACCAAACCCAAGAAAAATGCGTAATTATTTTAATATATGAAAGTGTGTGTAAATAAGTTAGTATCTCTATTAACAGCAGTATGGAGAATGGGGCTTATTTAGAGGAGAAGCTCACTAATGATTTATTTTCTTTAAAACAGGTAAAGAGCAGTTAGGTCTAAACTTGGCTCTTTCTTCTTGCCATGTGGATCTTCTCCAGAAATCCTGCAATAATGGAATCTGTAGTCAAGCTGTAATTTATTTCACTGCTGTGACAGACTTCATGCAGGATGGAGACAGGATTACCAGAATTGAAGCTGAACCTGTATCCAGTGAGAATTTCCTGTGGAATGGCTATGTTCCAGAAAGCACACAGGTTGAAAATCTTTGTGTTAAGATCTGTAAACTGTCCAGAAGTATGTCTGGTGTTAGTGAAGCTTTTATTTCAATTGTGGCTTGCTGATTCACACCAAGATTTCTAAGTGGTTGATTCTAGTTGCTTTATTTTTTCTTGAAATTCTGTGTTTTCATTTGAATTTTTTTTTTTTTTACATTTTAATATTGAAGTAACTACTAAGATTGATTAAAAGTATAATATAATATACTTATTAGAATCTAAACTACTATCATAAGATAAATAATGTACCCAGGTGCATTTATTTCCCAACCTGACATGTTTTACAATTATTTTGTTTTGAAGATTACAGTTAAGGATCTACCCACTGCCTACTGCTACTCATTTACTGACCCTCATATAATTACTTTCGATGGAAGGTAATTACTGGCTTGCTGCTCTTAATTTTAAGTGTGTTGGGAGTTTTTTTGGGTGGATTTTAGGGAGTGTGCTTTATTTCTTTAATTATTTCTATATTTATTCTAAATCTGTGCTGGTGATACAAGTAAGCTGTAATTTCCTGCAGTTGCACTGAGTGTTTTACAAATTTTTTTGACAATAAGGATAAATGTGCTTTAGTTGGTAAAAGCTTGCCAGTCATGATGAGGTTTGTAACACTTGCATTTCTCAAGGCAAGTTTTGGGGTTGTGGCAAGAGAATGAAGCAAATGGACAAGAGGAGTGGTAGCTGTGGAATCTGTTGACTACAAAAACCAGAAATGTTCATATATTAAATATGAACTATAATAAAATGATTGAGTCAACAAAACTGTTAATGCAAAAGTGTTTCCAAACAAAAGCATAGTTTCCCTATTTCTGTGTATCAGTATCTGAATCCCTGTAAGGATCAAGTTACTGGAAGCTCTCTGCTGTCTGGTAGCATTTTGCTGCATTTATTAGTGGCATTGAAAGCAACTTATTTGCTGCTGTCACTTGCACATCACTGGCCAAAAAGGATTTTGACGTGAAAACAGCTTTCTTAGCTACAGCTGGTTTTGGTCTGCTTCTTTCTTACAAGGTATTTCTGATTCACAAAGGATGTCTGAACAAACACAAGCTCCACACCTGAGAGTTTTATATTCTTTGTTCAGCAGAAGCACATTTCAAGTGGCAGAGTGAGAAGAGGATATGTCACCTCCAAATAAGGATGTTCAGCCCACATATGATAACAGAGGGGGAAGTAAAAGTTGTGATTGGTTCTCTGATAGAACTTTGACTACTACTGCTACTAAAGTCAGTGGGCTTATCCTGATCTTGCAGTTTCTCCTTCAGTGGAAGTTTTAGGGATGTCTTAACTGGGCATTGTAACTATGGGTACCTTGTGATCAAGCTTTCTCATGAAGCACTGTTTTACTGCAATGTGATCTGTCTGGAGGTATAATGCTGCAGAGAAAGAACTTTCTTTTTAAGGATAAGTTATGTTGCTACTTTATTTTACAAACTGAGGAAACAAATTACCTTCTGAATTATGGACAATCTGATGCAGTCCCAGTAGTGCAGCCATCTGCAGTTTGTCTGTGGCCCATTATACACAAAGCAAATTGACAAGTCTACAATCAACTGTCAAATGCCATTTATAGCCAAGAGGCTATTAAACTTACAGCAAAAGTTTGGGGGTTTTCTTTCTTTTTTTTTTTCCTATTTCTTTTCTTGAATCATTAAATTGGCTATTTTAACCTTGCTTCAGGGGACAGATGGTTAACCCTAAGGAAAAAAAGCAAGTTGCTATTTATGGTTTTCATCTTAAATTATCATTGGGAATAAGCATTCCCCATCTCCATCTTAATAAAGCACACCTTTTAAAAAGGATGTGACTTTCTAAATCATTTTGTCAAGGGTACTTGTGCAGTTTACAGCAGCTGCCCCCACATGCACACTGCTATGCATCTTATTACTCTTGCTGCATAGTTGTACCATTGTATAAACATAAAAGTTGAGAAGTACCCCTCCATATGCACTGTTAAAATCAAAGAATGGCAGTAGCTTCATGCTTATGTTTCCATTCACAGCCATTGTCTACATATATTCCACTCATGATCCTTCTTTTCTGCTGTAAAAATAAGATTTTTTTTTTTTAGTTTTAATTTAGAGCGGCTCAGAGGAAGATAGGAAGGTGTTTGCTTAGGATAAAGCTGTGTTTTGCTCTGTGAGCTGTACTGTTTTTTCTGACTTGGGAAAACGAGTTTCAGTATCAATGTTCACCAAATATTAGAAATCTGCTTGAAACTAAAGTTGCTGACATGTAGTGATACAGTTATTTCACAACCAAAGTGATATCACGTGCTATTCTTTTGATTCCAGAGTCTACGACAATTTTAAAACAGGAACATTTGTTCTCTATAAGAGTACATCTCGAGATTTTGAAGTTCATGTTCGCCAGTGGGACTGTGGAAGTCTTCACTACCCAGCATCCTGCAACTGTGGCTTTGTTGCTAAGGAAGGAAGTGATATAATTGCATTTGACATGTGCAGTGGTCAGCTCCATGAATCACAGCCACACTTATCTGTAATAAACAGAGACACAACAGGAAGCAATGTCAGAATCACTGAATCCTACCTGGGAAGAAAAGTAACAGTAAGTGGTAGATAATTCCTTACAGAAGATGTAAAATAAAAAAATCCTGTTTCTCATGAGGCTGTCTTCAATCTCTTTATAGGTTTTGTTTTCTTCTGGAGCTTTCGTTCGTGCTGATGTGAGTGAATGGGGAATGAGCATTACGCTCAGGGCACCCAGCTCAGATTACAGACATACAGTGGGACTCTGTGGCACCTTTGATGGAGATGCAGAGAATGACTATCACACTGCGAGTGGCATGGAAATCCCAAACCATGCTAATGTTCCTTTTTCTTTTATTAAGGAATGGAGGTAACAAAATGCTTCTGTTGGTAAATCAAGTGTCATCATTTTTGGTTCTACCTTTCCTTCACACTCTTAAAAACTTGTCAAAATGATAAAAAAAAAACAACAACTGTTTAAGTTTTTAAGTTGATATTAGAGTGTCATATTACATTCCATAATTAATTAAAGAGCAAATTGAAACGGAATTGCCAAATAAGTATTTAAGCTCTATGATGTAAGATTAGTTGGATTAGGTTTAGAACAAAGTACCAAGTTATACAGAAAATATCCACTCATCTCAATTCCTTTATAAGTTACTCTTGAGGATTTGTGTTTTGACTGGTGTTTAAATATAGCTGTATGCTGCAGACTTATGCTGTAGAAATCTGAAACAACAAAGAACAAAAAAAAAAGTTAATACTTCAGTAACACAAAGAAAATAGTTCAGATGATGCGGTTTCACCTTTTCCTTTCCTTACTAGAATTTTACCAGGAGAGAGCTTGTTTGACAAGACACCTGCTTCGTTAACATCTTCCAGAAAAATATTCTTCTGTGACTGTACAATTGAAGATACTGGATTATATCAACCAGCAAACAAACTGGAGACAGCTACTCAGTCAGAACCTCCTCTGTCTTGTAAAGAAAGTGAAAATGGTAGATTTCTTTCTTTGATACCAGGGCTGGATGTCACTGCTGAGTATCTTGGTCCTGCTGATCTTGTCAGGGGCTTAAAGAAACGTTCATCTACACATGAAATGGATTTGTCTACACTTCTGCAGAGGCAGAATAATCAAACCAAACTTTACAAAACATCACTGTTAATCTCACGTCTCTCTGCCACCTCAGTGGGAAATACTGGTACAGAAAGAGAGGGAAGTTCAAGCTTAGACATTAGGAGAAATTCTCACCATTACAGCAGTCATTTTCACAAAAGTCAATCTGCTACAAGTAGAGGGAAGCGCCAAAATTATTATGAATACCATCCAGTATTCATCTTCCAGAGTCTCAGCCAAACAGATTTAGAGGGCTATAGTTATTTTTTCCCAGAGGACCATGCCACTGACACAGATGAAAAGCTCCTTCCTTCTTGGCCCACACCTTCAGGCCTCACTGAGTCTAGTGCTTTGTTCCTGTGCCAGCAGGCAGTAGCTAATTCCAGCATAGCAAGGTCCTGTGGTGCCCTCCTTGGCCGGCGAACAGGGGATGCCGTCGATATGTGCGTTAAAGATTTGCTGCTGAAAGATGACCTCGGCTGGGCAGAAGCTTCCCTAGCTCTGCTGGAGAATGAATGTGAGAAAAGAATTTTGGAAGAAATAAATTACAACCCAGAGGAACTTGAAGAGTCAGTTGAGAGCCTGCTTACTGCATTAAGGTGTCCCAGTCTCTGCAGTGGTAATGGGGAATGCACAGAGTGGGGCTGTGTGTGTTTTCAAGGCTACAGCTCATATGACTGCAGCATACTGTCTGGTAAGCAGGGGGAAAAGGAGATTTACTTCAGTAATGTTCTCAGTGTTGGTGCAAAGTGTGTTTGTTTTGCTGCCTTTCTCTCCTGCTTTTGTACATGGACAAGGGTTCTCAATTATTCAGTTAGTTTACTACAGCTATAATTATTTTTGCATTCAGCTTTCTTGTTTCCGAGGACAAAACATGAGCTTAGTTTCTAATAGGTCAGATTAAAAAAGTCAGTTTGCAATGCAGAGTGTAGCCCCGAGAGACTGGCAATGTTTCCACATGCTGTCTCCTTCAGGGAAAATATGCCACTTTCATCCCTCCTCTAGATTTGTGTAGTTTATGTGATCCTGTTTATTAACTCTTAAGTGGGATGTTTTTGTCTTTCCTGATGATACATCACTGTAAGCTAACTGTTAGATGGGATGGGAGCAGAATTGGTGGTGAAGAAAAAAGAGGTATAGCAAATAGAGCTTAGCAGGGTTTTTTTTTCATTTTCAGTGGATAAGATATTCACTAAATTCAGTTGAACAATTGCACTGGAAAAATATGAACAGTAACACCAAAGTTAAAACTCTTTCAAAATAAAACCTGTTAATATTTTGGTTTGCAGTGGGGTTTTTATTTTAATGACTTATTTAAGAGCAAATACAGAAAGAAGGAATAGAGTAATTAGAAATATTTGACTTCAAGAGGAATAAAATGAGCTGGTTTTACCTTGTAAAAACTGTTTTTGAGTGTTATGATCTGTCAGTTTATTTCCTGAAATACCTTCCATCTGAGATTTTTTTTTCATTTTTAGTAAAAAAAAATTCCCTCTATAAATTATTGCATAACTGTTTCCTTTCCAGTTCCTATTTCTAAGACCTTAATTTCATTTCAGTTTTATTCTGGAAGTCTGATGTAAAGAACCATAGCTGAGAAATCAAAAACATGTATTCACAAGCATTTATTATCAGTTGAAATTTCTCTGCTTCCTAACACTGAGGTTCCAAGAGAAGACAGAAGCCTAGCTTTAAATTTAAAGTGTCAGTTGAGCAATGTAAAATCTTTCTGTTTATGCTTCCCTTCAGCTGGTCCCAGATTTTCTTGTTTACATAGTTTTCATGGTTGGATAGAAAGACAAACATACTGCATAATGTAAATGCATATGAATGAGTTCTCATACTAGCATTTATTGTCTAATCTCTGCTTCCAAGACCAGGCTCCAGAAATTACAGAGCTGGAGAATGCTGGGCTGTGTGATATTCGACAGTATGAGTGCACATCAGTGAGAGTGTTTGGACATGGCTTCAGGGACTCATTGAACCTGAAATGTGAAATCATCAAATTACAAGTAGGTCTCCCTGAATAGTGACAATTACATTTTAAATTTCTTAGAGAACAAGGGACAAAATGTCAAGCATATTATTCATTGATGTGGGCACAGCCCAATGCTTTAGTGGAAGCTAAAAGCAAAGGCACTCAGCACTTTGCAGCAAACACTCAAGACTTTTCAAGATTGCCATTTCCTCCATGATAAGAGAAATACAAAACATAATGGGAATGTTCAGCAGCTGGGAGGGAGATAACAGCATATGGCAGCTATCTATCAGAAAAGGGCAAGGGCAGCCCTATTAGTAACAACCAGTACATCCTTGTATTTTTAAGTGCTTATGGAGAGGAATTGAAGTACCACTTCTTTGAAAAAGGACAGCAAGGTTAAAGCCATTACTAGATTTTTGTCTTAAATCTTATGCTTGAAATAGCCTTTTATAAACATAATAAATCTATTTAGGAAAAGATAAAGGTTATTTTGATATGTTGCCCATTTCCCAGAGGTAGAATACTATGGCTATTTAATGATATATGTCAGGTTTGAGCAGGTTATTAAAAAATGTTTCTCTGTAAATTTAAGGGGAATTTGTGTAGAGAGACTGTTGTTGCTCGTTCTTAAAAACATTTTTCAAGGCAAATACATAAGAAATTTACAAGTTGTAGTCTGGAATAAATGGTCAACAATTACAAATTTTTATGTCATGCTAGACATGAGAACAAAAAAAAGCTAGAAGTAAAACTGTATTCTGTTGGTGTGATGATGGAGGGGGTGAGAGCTGGCAAGGGGAGAACCATTCAATGAAAAATTTTGTTCCTGAGAGAATAGTGTTCCTTAGCTATTTCCAGCAGATGCTGAAATTACTT
The DNA here is from genome assembly GCA_013400175.1 of Phainopepla nitens. Classification (NCBI taxonomy): domain Eukaryota; kingdom Metazoa; phylum Chordata; class Aves; order Passeriformes; family Bombycillidae; genus Phainopepla; species Phainopepla nitens. Next base: position 1,342,984 of record VXBQ01008102.1, on the reverse strand, counting down.
TGACAGATTAGGCAATCCTGGCTATAGACTTTTCTTGAACTCAACATGTATCCACTCAAGTTGACTTGAAATGATTGTTGAGAGTAAGTTTACGCTCCCCTTATATTGAAAGACTTTCAGACCAAACTCGCAGTCAGACAATTATTGGGAGTTCACTTATCACAGTTCGAAATGTCTCAGTTTTAACTCATGGCAAGATACTCTGAAATCTCTCTTGGTGGTGCTGTATTTGGCTCCAAACACAAAAACTTCCTAAATAATCACTTTTAATGATGATCTTCTCACTGAAAAGAGCCATTTTACTGCTGTTAGCTGCTGTTGAGGAGAAAGCTGCAAATTTTTTCTTTGAGAATACAAAAGAAAGGAAGTTTGGGGTACTGGTTTCTTGTTTAGTTTTTCAGGCTGGAGAATTAGTGAATTTAAGGAAATGTCAATCAACTTGCAAAAGAATAGAACTGCACATATTTTGAGATTGAACTTAAATGATCAAAATTTTGTAGAAGAGGCACGTTGACAGAATTTAGAATTTCTTTTCAATATTTTCGCTTTTGAAATGTTAAATCAAATCTATTGTTCATGGGCTGTCTTTCCCAGTTTAGGGTAGATGCTTGATAAGGTTTGGGTAGGAAATGGTCAGGAACCTATGATTACAGAGATACAGAATTTAAAGGTAAAGGAAGAGAATATGTTTAATATCTGCAAAACAAAAATATGGTTTTATTTCCTTCTGTTTTACATTAAACTCCAATTTCTGTGAACATTATGACTTGGAATGCTTAGAGATCTGAAGGTTGTTTCATTGGTTTTTGAAAGGCTAAACTGTTTCTGAAAAAATTGTCTGAACTTGCCTCCAGCTAGTAACAAAAGGTTTCTGAAGAAGTAGGCTGTGTCACATTTCAAAGGTTATAGTACTGAATGCACTCAAAGTTACACATTCAGAAATATTTAGCTTTTATACTTACCTTTTCTGTGAATTCCTTAAATGAGTATAGGGTGAAAGAAAAAAACATGTGGTTGGAACAGAAGTAGCACATATGTCTTTTTTATCAAAAGTGTTTCTTTTTTTGTTAAAATAAAAAAAAAAATGGCAAGGCCAATACAGCAGATGACTCTTCATGTGAGGATTGGGATTGAATAAATGTTTTGATTGGCTTCAGTAATTAAAAAAATATGCCAGCTCAGTAAAAACTACTCAAGCTCAAAATCCTTTTTAGTTGCTATTCTCTTAATTCTTAGTCTGCCTGAATTCTTATTTCCATCCCATTTTATTTATTTTCCATATGCTTATCCCTACTTCCACATCAATGCTTTGGTCAAATAGTATTATCATCCTTATTCTGTTATCTTGAACTCTCAAGGTGGAACCTTGGATGCCCTGTGCTCACAGCAGTTTGGAAGAAAAGTCCATGAGTCAGTGGTATCTTGTTCTGTTGAGCAACCTCTTGGCTTGTACAAGGGCTAAATGACCAAGTGCCAGTATTGCCCTGGCACCCAGAATGGCTGCTGGGCCCTGCCAAAACCCTCGTCTGTTCCTCTGGCTAAAGCCTGTCCTGGCATGGGAGCAGAGATGGAGTGGAACAGAGGCACTTGCACGTCAGATCAGTGGTGTTTGAGGATCACCCAGTGCTTCACCCTGCCATTACCTTCCAGCTGGAAGGGCTGCTCGTCCTTGGCAGCGCGGTGCCGAAGGGCCGTGCGTCAGGAAGGACTTCTCCGCCCGTTCCTCCACAGTAGCAGGCTTAGCTAAAAATCTGGGTATGAAAATACTGCCATCTGATATTTGCCATGGCATTCTAATCCAGACACATTAGACTGAACACTGTGCAATACATTGGGAGTTTTTTCTCTGGTAAAAATGTTTTTGTGATGTATTTCACTGAAAAACAAATTTTCTGTCTTAACATGAAGTATAGTGATAGACAGTGGATTCCTGGAGAACCTCTAACTATGCCAGCAGCCTTCCAAAATGCCGGGACTGTCGACTGCCAGTTACCAAATGATGGCCAGCAGTCTGATGTCATGGATGTGGTTGATGACAAACCCATTGCCAGATGGCAAATAAAGGTACTCTCAGAAATTTCAAATATTCACTGACAAATATTCCTATTAAGATGAAAATGCATCACATAAGTATTATGCTTTGTTTAATGGTACTAAAGGGAGAAGTCAACTTGCTTAACTTGGGGTCTCAGTCTTGTCACCTAAGCTTAAGTGTCAAGCATGATTTGACAGTGTTCTCCTGCAAGGGGGCTGGTAGATACAGCCTGGGTCCTGCAGAGACACACATTCTTCAGGAGTAGAAGTTAAAGGCTGAGTAGTTACCCTAGGGTATTTCAGATGACCTTGGATCCATCTTTGGTGGAACTGAGTCGAGCTCAGCCACATGTAAAAATCCCTGTGAGCAGATCTCTGAGCTCTCAAGCAGATGGAGTCAATAAGGTCAATAGAGCCTAGACGCAATTCAGTTTACCTTTGAAGTACACACCGACGTGTGGCTGGTCAAAATCTGCCTGGACTCCTTGGCAGGTTTGATCCGATTTCTGATGACTGTTGTGAGAATTTAGAAACCTGCACATGGGTGTCTGTTAATGAGTGGAAGCTCATGCTAGCAGAACATGTGGGTGATATATCAATACCTGTATCAGTTAATCCATTTTTACTCACCTTGCAGATTTCTAATGATGGATTTGTTTATAGCAACTCTAAAACAATGATATTATATGATGGAGCCTGTCAGACCTGTGAACCACAAGAATCTGGGTTGTGTACATTAAAGGTATGTGTTTGACTACGCTCTATGATGAAAATATGGGGGGGGTTTAGACTGAAAAAAAAATCTAGAAAAATTACCCTGTTCTTGTTTCTAACAGAGGTTTTTCAATGGACAGAAAGAGGAGGTGGGATGAGGCAATTTTAAATGTAAAAAATCAAACCAAAAGCTCTTTGTATAATTACAAAGTAAAACCAAGCTTACTATCAGTTGTTTAGATTTAAAAACAAGCTTAGTTGTTTAATAGAAGTGCAAAATGATTAGATTTTATTTGATACTTGCAAGTTCATAACCAGTTTGATAATCAAAAAACATTAATGAGTCACATTTTCATTTCTCTAAAAGGAGAAAACCTGCAACATAGATGGACTCTGTTATGGTGAAGGAGACACAAATCCAACCAGCCCTTGCTTGCTGTGCAGACCTGACTTATCAAAGTTAACTTGGTCAGTTGCTGAAAGTAAGTTCTGAATAGTTCTTTTTTAATACCAAGTAGTTGAAAGTCTGAAAAGTTTTTAAATTTATGATAATAGTGATCTAAGTTTAACTAGGTGTTTTGACATTTCTGTTAGTTTCTGAAAATTGTATTATCATTTCCAGACCATATATGTAATATTTTAATTTACTTTCCCTAACTCTCCTGCTGTAGCCATTACAAATAACTAATGAAAATCAGCAACTTTCAGTCTAATTAGCACTTTGGAGTTTTGATATTTAGCACAGCTGCATCCACATATGTTTGTCTTCAACATATAGGTGTAACGTATTTTTCAAAAAATTATTCTGATTGCAAACAAGTGGAGATCACAAACTAAATTAAATGACATCATATTTATTAGACACTTAATATCTGGGCATCATTTACATTGATGGCATGGATACATGGCCTAAATACTTGAAAGTACATCCAAGGCTTCTGTACTCCAGTCCAGTTAGAAACTCACTATGAAGGGAAAACTTGAATCTAAGTTTTTCATTTTCCTTCTCTGTAGTACAAAGTTCCATCATAGAAGTTGTAGCTGTTCTGGTGCAGATTTTAGTATTTAGATATACACCTCACCTTGGTCCCTTCACCAAATTGAATGTCTCTTGGAGTTTTCACATTATCCATCCTGCCAACCCAAGTCTGTAACATCACAAATACAAGCATCCTGTCAGTGTCTTCATGAGTGAAAGACTCATGAAATCCAGACTTTACCTTGCTTAGGAAAGGTCCTGTCTGAATGGTACTTCTGGTGCCTGTCTTGGTGAATCTGCTCCCAGTTCAAACTTATACTGAAAGCCATGGTAGATACACCTATTCTAAAAGGATGAGATGTGAATGAAAGGAATGAAATGAAACTCATGCAGCAGACAAGGAGTTCAATGTTATGGTCGTGTTAGGGACTGGAATTCATTACAGCCAAAGTCAGAAATGAGAAAAGAATGTAAACCAGAGGCAGCACTCCAAACCTAAGGAGCACAACCTCTTCTGCAAGGAGGATGATATTAGAAACAACAGAGTTTAGCAGCTAAGACACTGATTACTCCTTCTTCTTCCTTCATGGCTTTTGCCACAGTGGGTGAATTCCTGCTTGCAGCAGTCACACTCGCTAGTTTTGAAAAAAACAAGTGTTTTTCCTTTGCCATTCAAATGACATTAGAATTTAAGAGAAATAAGTACATGGGATTTCTTTAGTAGAAAGATATGTTCCTTTTAATTTTTTTAAGTATTTTGCAACTTTTCCTTAGAAGAGGAAAATATCTCCTTTGTTGCAGGTAACCAGCCTCCAGTGCTTGAAACTTTTCAGGGTATGCTACAGACATTTTATGGAGAAGATTTTTTATATCAGTTTTTGGCTTCAGATCCAGAGGGCTCTGCTATTCATTTCACATTGGATTCTGGTCCAGAAGGTGCCAGTCTTTCCCCATCAGGTCTCCTTTTGTGGAAAGCTGTGTCAATGAATGTCCATAAATTAACATTTTCTTTGACAGATGACTGCAATGCAACGACTAAGGTAGAAATAGAGGTAATGAATATTACAGTAAAATAACACTTACTAATAAGATATCTAACTTATCTGTTTACAGAACTAATTGCTAGTTCATTAAAAAAAAAAGAAAACTGTCTTATTGGGCGTGTCTTGTAGGTCAATGTAAAATCATGTGATTGCCTAAATAATGGCTCATGTGTGACAAACATTAATTTCCCACCTGGAAGTGGAAGATATCTTTGTGTGTGTGTGGCTGGATTTGAAGGTGATCTCTGTCAAGTGAATACTGATGACTGTAAACTTAACCAGTGTGGTATTGGCACATGTGTGGATGGAATAAACAGCTATTACTGTGAATGTCCACATGAACTTCAAGGTAAACAGCTACTTTATTTCTATGTATTTATCATGTTGAGTGATTAATAGGAGTTTTTAATTTTATGTCTACAATTTCATTTTTTCATTTTTCACTGTAAATAACTTACTGTTGTATTATGAAGAAACTTTATGGTCTTGTGGTAGAGATAGATGACATACTTCAAGATTTTTTTTTGCTTGACTATAACAGTTGTTTATTTTAGTTCCTTATGAAAGCTATTTTGCATTGTTTTCCTCTGCAAAGGTAAATACATCAACACAGGGAAACACAGGAGATTCCTCCTGCAGATAAGCATGTAGTCCCTGAAGCCCATCTTCTCCATATTCTACAATAAGCAAAATACTTGATATGAGATGAAATATGTGAATAGCAAACCAGCTGTTCTTATTAGATGTACTGAAAAGATTGCTTGCACTCTTTTTTTTCTCAGCACTTGCATATATTGTACTTTTATAAGCACACCATCAAAGTCTAGTGACACAGTATTATAAAAAAATTAAATTTGTATTTCAATACAGGTAAAAACTGCCAAGAGGATGTAGATGAATGTGCATCAAGTCCTTGCTTCCCTGGAGTATTTTGCTTCAATACTTTTGGTTCTTACTATTGTGGTCCATGCCCAAATAATCTGCAAGGAGATGGGAAGTCATGTCATGGTAAAATTATGAAGAAGAATGCTGTTGTTATATTGTCATTCAGATAAAATATCTTTGATTGTGCTTCATGTTTCTAACAATAACCTAGAACTCTTTCCAGTAGTCAGCAAAGCAGGGCTGTGTCTCTACTGATGGCAGTATTAGACTGTTCTGGGTCAACACAGCTGTAAAACATTTCTTCTAGTGTAGAAAAAACCAGATACAAAACACACTCCCATTCTTTTACATCAAAGTAGCATAATACAGTGGAATATTTTTGGCACTTTTTCTTCATTATTTTCATAACATGATAAATTATTAATAAATTATTGAAAAAATATATTTCTATTAGATTAGTTAACATAGAATTGTTTACCCAAGTCAAGGCAGCTGCCAAACATTTATTTACATGCAATTACTGAATAACTTGTATTTTTAAAATACTCTGTTAAAAAACTTTTAAGAAACATTTTTTAACTTTTATCTACTTTCTGAATTTTGAGTTGTTTTTATGTAATAAAATTTTACCTCTGTGTATAATTTGCTTAAATTTAAACAAATGTAGCTACATCTGTGCACTACTAATGTCCCTTCACATCTTTTCAGAAAGTTTTGATGACACTGATGTTGAAAGGAAGGATTCCATGGGAGAAGTTGGAGGGAATAAAGGTGATTTTTTATTCTGAAGAAAATAGAATTTCTGATTCACATACTAAGATAAGAATATAGCTGGCAAATAAAGGTTCTAGTCAGTTTTGTGCTATTCACTTTATTTTTCAGTTTGACACAATTTATTAATTACTGGGGTTGTATTCTGATCAGAGAAATGAGACTGAAATGTCAATATCAACAAATCCCTTGGGCCAGTCAAGGGATTTTATTAACAGTGTGATGTATGGCACTCTTACAGTTGCCCTTCGTTTTAGTGACCAACCACTGACATAAAATAGGTAACATGGGGATAGGGACATCTGTTATATGAGATAAACAAAAGTTTATGGCATTATGCTGAATGCCATTTTCCTACTTTAACTCAAAGGAGAGGTGAAGGATATGGCAAGTGAATGTCTTCATTCTGAAACTCTGTAAATGCTGTTGCTGGCATTTCCAGGTCTGTGCCTGCCGGGGGTTTCTTTGTAGGAGAGTCTCGTGTGTCTTTTCCCTCTATCTCTGAATTGTAGTTGTGGGGAAGGAAGACTCTCTCACTGCACTGCTAATGCTGGATAATTCTTTATCAGCTGCAAAATGGTTTGCTTTTCAGCAGTGGGAGACCACACTACATTACAATTTAATAAAATTTAGCCTTTTGCAAACCATCTTCTAGTTATAAATAGGTTAGAGTTTCATTCCTCCACTGCCCCATAATGCTAAAACCCCATACACAGTATTCTACCAGGTGGGGTAGAGTGCTATACTTCTTTCCACAAACCACTCACTTTGCCTGGGCAGAACATGGAGAATTTATCATTCATTTTGCGCTCTCTTAAATGAGGAGACTGAGTCAGTCTTTGATGTTTATTAAAGAGTTGAAACATCCCACTACTAATACCTGTGCAGAAGGTTTAAGAAAATTGATTAAAAAGTTTGAAGAATAAAACATGGTAATACTTGTGCTACGCATTGGTGGCTTATTGCCCTAGAATACTGTCCATGGTGCATCAGTGTGTATAAGCATCTACATACATGTGGTTTTATCTCTGTTTCCAGTGTTTAGACACACTGATGAACCATATGCAATATCTTCTCCTTAAATTCTTTCAGTTACCTAGTTGCAAGCAATATATGGAGCTGATAATCTGCTGACAGTAAATCTGTTTATTGACCTGATATGGGAAAATCTCTGCTCCTGTACATCGTGCCTCCTATAAATCGTGCTTTGTCCTTATCTTGCAGCCAAGAAAAGGCCACGGTGTGGGCAGGAGAGGTTGTAATCAGAATGTCTTGATCTTCTGTAATTCTCCCAGTTAGGTTCTACTGCATACTTGCAGCACAGAATGAATGAGCTGTATATTTATCTGTTCAGAAAACATTCCCCACCCTCAAAGGGAAAAAAAGTCTGATGGTAATCACATACTTCTCCCCTCTTTCTTTCTAACATACTGTAGGTTTTCAACCATCATCCTTTGAGAAGGTTTTAAGCATGCCAAGTTATATTCCCAGATCTACAAATGTCCCAAAGAGATTTATTTCTACAGAAATGGTCAGTAGCAGCATGCCACCTGCCCCCACAGTAAAAACAATCACTGCCTGGAAGACAGCTGGTTCTGAGAGAAGTGCTTCTGTACAACCTGTGGTTGCTGGAAACACTGCTCATGCTCTAGGCACCACCAGTGGTCACCTTGCTGACGTGGAAAACAGTTCTTTGGTACATGCTCTAAAGGCTGCATCTTCAGGGAGCCATGCTGTATCACCTGAGAAGAAAACAAGGGCACAAGCTGAGGCCTTCAGCTATTCTGAGACCAGCAGGAAGACTTCCCCTAGCAGCAGACCAAGTATAAGCAAAGGACGTCCTTCGCCAAACAAAGCATTCAAAGGTGGAAATGCTCAAAGAGTTCTGCACCTGTTAGCTAAGCATAAAGCAAGTCATTTACCTTTTACTCTTGTTGAAGTCACTGTCCCACCAAAAATGCTTCCTGAAGAACTGATTGAAACAGTCATTCCTAAAGCAGTGACCTGTTCTGATTTGCCCTGTTTTCCTGGTGTGCCCTGTGAGCTGAGTCAGGATGGAAGTGTCAAGTGCGCTCGTTGTCCTTATGGTTATTATGGGGATGGCTTCACTTGCAGAGGTATTACAAATTATTGCACTTAAACACTTTGAAGAAAAGTATCTTGAGATGTCTTTATAACTTGCAAATATATTGTTACTGTATTGTCAGTGGAAAGTGTGGTGTATTGGATTTTCTCATTTTCATTATTTACATTGGCATAGTCTACAGACTTTTGGTTGTATGGATGTACTTAAAATTACTTTCCTGAAGCATCTTAGACTCTGTATTTATGGGCAGTGACATAATGGATTCTCTGTGATCGGTTCACTACATTAGGCAAGACACAATGTGCTGAAATGCCACTTTCATTTTCCTTATTCCTTTGTTTTCTTCATTGCCTTTCAGCAAGATGTAGACAACCCTGTGGCAAAAATATGGAGTGTGTGGCACCCAATATTTGTAAATGCAAGCCTGGCTATGCTGGTTATAACTGTCAGGCTGGTGAGTATGGCCTGTTAATTTTGCCTGTGGTAACTCATATGTGCAAATTAATGATTTGCAGAGTGCTGTTGATTTTATTTTACAGCTCTCTGCAGACCTGATTGCAAAAACCATGGGAAGTGCATCAAGCCCAACATCTGTGAGTGTTTACCTGGATACAGTGGCTCCACCTGTGAGGAAGGTAAATGTAGCAGTTTTTGCTTTTAAACCTATTTTTAAATCTACCCAAAGGTTTCTGTGAACAACTCTCATGACTATTCTGACAGTGTGAAGGTGTGTTCATTTTACTGTCACTTTAACAGAACTCTTGAGTTACATTTTGGTATATGTCCTGATTTTCTTGATATACAATGTAAATGTTGCTTATGATTGGATATTCCTAAATTTAGCTTTCACATTAAGTAGAGCAGTTCACCAGTGAATGTAGTTGCCTCTAAGCTAAACTGTCCTGAAGAGTGGGAAGCACTGTCTGGAAATTGTCAGCTTTCTTTTATTCAGGGTGACCACCACTGTTGAGACTGTACTATGGAAGTGAAGTTGTTCTTGTTACTCATTCTTGTAAAAAGGCATTGCATGTATCTCCTTATTTTATTTCCAGTTTTTTGCTTACTGACAGTTATTAACATTTCATTTTTTATAAAGCATAACCAGTCCATGCATCTTTCTAGAGGCAAGTTCTTGAACATAATTCTATATCTGCAGCACATTGTAAACCATCGTGTCAAAATGGAGGCACCTGCTTGGCCAGAAATCTCTGCACCTGCCCATATGGTTTTGTGGGACCAAGATGTGAAACACGTAAGCAAAGGAGAATAAGAGAAAAATACGCAGCATTTTTCCTGGCTTCTCGAGCAAGAAAGCAAATTATGGTTTAAGTTTTTTATACCTTCTGTCTAATGCTAGCAAATGACATAATACCTGTGCTTCTTTGAAGGTTCCCATCTCTGGGTTTTTTGAACATTAGGTAATATTTGCACATAGCTGTGAAAACATAATGCACTATAAAAGCTGCAAATAATTTATATTTTGTGATTCACAAACATGGAAAAATTGAGTACATTGTGTATGTGATACTACCTTTAGAAAAACACCCAGATGTTTCAAATGTCCTGACAGCTTTTTAACTTCTATCAGCTCAGACCAATTAGATACTGGGGTACATTCAGAAGCTGGTGCCAGTGAATGGTGTGTCAGAAAAACTGGGATACAGGAAAATTGAATTCAGAACCACATTATGGTGTCTTTTTTTCCTTTTACCTGGCCTGAAAATTGAAAAATTTGTTGTGATCATAGCTGAAAGATCAGAATTACTTTGCCTCCCATTAACTGTCTTTTACATATCAAATCATACATGCTGCAATTTGGTAACTTCAAATTTTGGGGGGATTTTACATGGGTAATTTGTATCCTTCAGAGAATCCAATTTTAGACATGCGGTTTATATATTGTTCACCTGAATGTGCCATTGCATTATTGACCCTGAATTCAGAAAATACTTTGTCTTGTCAAATTCCCAGACTTTTGGTTTTCAGTTTTTCTTGTTCTAATTTCAATTCTAACCAAAAAAAAAAAAAAGCTGCTCTTTGTGAAGCAGTACTAAAGAGAATGAGATGTTTTCCTGAAGAAGTGATTAATGGTTTTCCCCAGCCATGACATTTAAATGTCCTTGCTTGTCAGTCTCATGTTCCTGTGTGTATGCAGCTGCACTTGCATCATGTAACAGTCCATTTGTATCTTAGTATTGCATTTCTCATTTGTTTTAGAAATTTTATTTAAACTTCTACATTTTTAACACTAAATATAACCAGACCATGGATATTTGCATGGACATTTTATTTACCTTTGTCATCTGTGCTTGCTGTTATGGGTTTGTGAATACATTACTCTGTTTAGCAATTCCTCTTCAGCTAGGAATTGCATCTTACTTCCAGCGTTAATTTTTGGGAAAGAACTGAAGAACGAATCAAGAATAATTTGTGATGTATATCTTTCTCTTTCTTGTTCTCACACCCCCTGTCTCCTCCCCTACCTTCTCCTATGTTTTGGCCCACCTTCTTGGATGGTAGTGGTTTGCAACAGACACTGTGAAAATGGCGGCAAATGTCTCACTCCAGACATCTGCCAGTGTAAACCTGGCTGGTACGGACCTACCTGCAGCACAGGTAACACCCCTGCAACGTCCAGGTTCCTGGGACAGCGTCCACAGGACCTCCCACTGTTTGAAATTTGGAACTGCATGGCTCAGGTGGCAGCAACGGGCAGCTGCCCTCTGCTGCAGAGTCCTCACACTCCCCTGAGTCTCTGCATGTTAGTTCTGCTGCCAGCAGCACCTCTGGGAAGTCTTATGCTGGTCCTTTAATTTGGGGTAAAGCTTCTATGGGAATGACGTTACCTGCAGTTATCTTTGGTGTTTGATTCCTGTTCATGAAACAGACACACATAATTTATTTGGATGTCATGCTTCCCACTCTTCCTGACCCTATTTCTGCAGCAATGTGTAATCCTGTGTGTCTCAATGGTGGTTCCTGTACTAAGCCAGATGTTTGCCTGTGTCCACATGGATTCTTTGGTGCCCGCTGTCAGAATGGTAATATTTACTTTTTTCTTCTCCTCACTCCTTAGTTGCCATTATGAGGAAATCTGTGAGAAAACATTAAGACACAAAATTAACAATCAAGTCATGTTACCTGAGAAGTAGTGTGAAACAGAGATTACATTATTTTTTTTGATTTTATGGCTGATTCAACAACTGTCCTAGAAGAATGAAACTCAAAATTAGTCTTGTATTCCACTCAACATTTAAGCAGCTTTCATCCAGTTCTATTGTATGTTTTGTGTAGTCTAGTTACTTTTGTACACATACAGTTGCCAGCCTGGACTCCTTTTTATCTGATTTTGTCTTTACTGTTGATTTTTACACCAAACCACATTAATATGGTTTTTACAAGGCAGGCCTGATAGAGCTGAATGTCCATACAAGCTGTCAGTATCTTAGTGGTGCACTCTTGTTTTCCAAAAGTATATCACTAAGTCAAAATGCAAACTACAGCCTTTTCCTCCTGTTTGTATCTTTTAGCCATCTGCAGCCCTCCTTGTAAGAACAGTGGTCATTGCATGAGAAATAATGTCTGTACTTGTCCTGATGGGTACTCAGGCAGAAGATGTGAAAAAAGTAAGCCAGTGTTAAAATCTTTCTGTGATCCAAAGATAACCAATAAATTATTCTGTAATCAGTTCAATGTGTTAAACAGCAGATGTTTTTGATTTAAGGTGTCTGTGAGCCAAGGTGTATGAATGGAGGAAGATGTGTAGGCCCAAACGTTTGCTCCTGTCCTTCAGGATGGAGAGGAAAAAGATGTAACACTCGTAAGTACCTTGTAGTTACCAGGAGAATACCTTAAAAATAACATGAGACTCACGGCAACTCTAACCACACAAGTAATACAAATTAGTGCCAAAGAACTTAAGAATATCTACACATTGAAGAAATAACTTGGCAGCAAAATTTAGGATGGAGAAGTAATACCATGCAGTTCTTAGGCTAAATCATGGGACCGAAATATCTGTGAAATTATTGTATGGCAAATATTATTTGTTTCTTTCTGAATTCTTTTCTAAATAAAAACATCTGTATTTCTGCAAAGACATGAGTCAAAAAAGTGAAAGAAATCCATTATGTTTTACTTTAGGACATAAAACCAGATATAATAGAAAAATAAGTTTAGTGAAATATTGGAAAACTCTGGAAACAGTTGAACATGATGTGAATAAATGATGCAGTGGGCACAAACTCTCTAAGACAGGTAGAAATCGGACTGTGATGGTTGCACATCTGTGGGTCACGTATATTATTAAAGATATTGATGGTGCATAAATAAATTGTGGCAGCACGGATAAAAGCACAGTCTGCATGAAAATCAGCATGAGGATGGGTAGTAGAAGTCCCATAGCTAAAGTGTTAGTGTCTGTCAGAGTACCCACCCAAGGCTTGAGAACTGATGTGGGCAATGAGCTCTCTAATGGCATGGAGGAAAAATAAATTTCCCTGTATTACTTTCTGTAATTATTGGAAAGGGGTTTGTGTTTTGAAAAAAATAGTACCAGTATTTACAGGGATGAGATATTCTTGGACACTGTGGAAGAGAGATTTGATTATCAAATAGTCAGCTATGAATGAATGGAAGTAATGATGGGTTAGATCATGGCTTAATAAGCAGGGACAAATGTGCAGACAGATGAGTCATAGAAAATAACTTTGAATCAAATATTCTTGAGTTGATTCATTTGGGTGTTCAGTTGAATGACAGACAAAAGATCTCTCGCCAAGGTATATGCTTTAGAAAGGTAACTTTGGAAAAAAAATAGAGCTCTTTAATGGTGCTCTCTTAACTCAGTATTTCAGGATTTTGTAGCAATCTCTGACACAGCAGAGCCTCTGAATATGGGTTTTAGTTGGGCTTTTTGTTTCTAGTTGACTCTCTTCTCTAACATCCTGTTGGCCTTAGACACATACTTGAGTGAAGATGATGTGACTCTTGTTAATGAAAAAGCACTCCACCTCTTGTGAGCATCCTGAAATCTGAATAATAACTCAGTGCAACCACTTGGGTTATAACCATACTTTGTGATGATGTTTGTGCAGCAATCTGTCTTCAGGAATGTAAGAATGGTGGGGAGTGTATTGGACCGAGCACCTGTCATTGTCCTCCACAGTGGGAAGGAATCCAGTGTCAAACACGTAAGAGTGAAACACGTGTCAAACACCTGAAACCTCTTGCTTCTGCACAGCTCAGAATGCTTCAGCCATGCACAGTGCAGAGAAGTCCTCCTGTACCTGTGGATGTAGTTTATGCACATCTGTGTCAAAGGCAGGATAAAGAGCAGAGATTGCTCTGCCCCTTCTGAAGCCCTCCAGGATCTGATGGCACTCTGGGCCAGGGCAGTATGTGTTGGTTTGCTCCAGTGTACGAGCTGGTGCACAAGCCCTGAGAGGCCATTGTGATAGATTGAAATAGCAAGACATGCTAAGAAACACCTCACTCACGTTCTTTGCTCAGTCTCATTCATGCCCTCAGCATGTTCTCAGGTTAAATCTGCATCAAAGCAAAAGGGGGATGGGATAGACATAAGAACACGGCTGGTTCCACGTGACCTTTTAATCTCCTTACACTGAGGGGTGTTACCCTGTGAAAACACCTTCCAGGGTCTTGGTTCCTATAACAAACTGAATTAAGTATCTAGAGGTAGCATCCACTTTTCCTTCACCAAGATGTGTCCGTGAATAAAGCCTCATATGTACCTCTCTTGTTTTAGCTGTGTGCAGCCAGAAGTGTCTGTTTGGAGGCAAGTGTGTATTGCCCAACGTGTGCTCTTGTCGTCCAGGTTATACTGGAGTCCTCTGTGGGAAGAAAATTCAGGTAAATGTAGAGCCAAGACACATCACAATACAGTGATTTGGGAGTTAATTAACTAGTCCAGCCATGTCCATTGAAGCAGCATGACATACACCAAATGTCTGTTTTGTCTGATTTCTTCCTTTCACTCTGCAGCGAGGGAAGATTAATGGAATTCCTAAGAGCTTTTCCAGTAATTTTTGGATTCTGATACTTAGAGAATTGTTCTCGGCACCAAATGTAAACTTCCTTTGTTTCAAATTAAGCTGATTGTCTCTTGTCATGCAGTAGGAATTGATAACTATCCTCTTCACAACAACCACTATTTTCTTTTCCAGCATCTGGCCTCATTTTAGGGAAGAGTGTCCTACTGGTGACTTTCTTAGCTTGCATCAAGTCAAGCCCTGATCTTTTCCCAGCTAACTACACTTCCAGTCAGTTCATCAAGTGTAACTTGGGAATAACTTTACTTTTTTTTGTATCAGAGGGAGTGATGACCATTTCTCAGTTTTGTCATGCAATTTTCTGTTGGATTCCCTTGCCTTAGTGCTGATGCTTACTCACTGAAAAAATTTGATTAAATATTTTGTTACAGCCAACTGTTTTGTGATGTCTGAAGTAAAAGTGTTCTGCTCTTCTTGGATCATCTATAGTGTTTCTCTTCTTTTAGTTTCAGTGCATTTAAACACATTTGTGCTGCCAGCAGAATTGAGAGATGAGGTAGATGTGTTTCAGAAATTGAAACAAAGAAATGCTCATATATATTTTGAAAGTATGCAGCTACACATCCTATATCAATAAGACTGTAATGTTTGTAATATGGGTTTCCAAAATGTGACCCAGAGAGAGAAATAATTTTGATTTAAAGGTTTTCATAAATATGTCCTGCACAGAGTTAGTCTATTTTTACTCTAGAATATATATAGTCAGTCAATCAGTCAGACAGTGCTGTATCATACGCTGATCAAAATGGCACATTTTCTTAATGAAGCAAAAACACTATAAGCACAAGTTTAACTTAATGTTGTGATTCTGTATATCAGGCAAGCAGAGATTCATTAAAATTGTTTCATAAACTTTATCATAAAAATGGGTTGCCTCATTAAAGTCTGGTTTTAATATTTGTTTTCTCTCTCCAAGGTACAAAGACATCATGGTTGAAGAAGTGTGGCAATTCAGTTGCAATGCGGCATGGATGTGTGAGACTTGAAAATAGCAAAAGGGTTGAAGGCAATTACAGAGTTCATTTAAATGAAAGGAATATTCAGATGCCTTATTTTAAAAGATTCATACTAATCACAAGTGTTGGTGAGCTTCAAAACAACCATCTTATAATCATTAAAACATATGTATATTCCTGTAATTTTTTTGCTACCTCATGTATAATTCCCACAGCCTCTGATGTCTTCACTGAATTCCCAGATCTGATGATTGAGCCCAGAATTCGGCAGTTTATTCATGTAGTCAACGGGACTATGGAATTTCTGTTGAGGGAACAAGACTGTAGCAGCTGTTGGGTGACTCTAGCAAGGAAGGCAGCACTTCTGCACTTGTGAATGGTACCTCCTGTTTACAAACACTGCTTCCTTACATAGTATTTGGCTGTGGAGGAAAAGCAGAACTGCTTTTTCTTGTTTTGTATTTACATCAGTCTTGTTGTAATGACAAGCCAGCAAGGAAGGAGGGGAAACAAGAACTGAGGCTGGGCTACTAACAATGAAGGCAAGGCCTCCTGTGCTGTTAACAGTCAGCCAGATGCAGAATGACTCTCATTTATCTATGACAAGACTTTGCAGCCAGAAGCCAGACCCCAACTTTCCTGTTTTGACTTCATTACTTACAGTCACGAATTTGAAGAGCCAGCTACTGAATTATTCCTGTTTGTAGATGGCAATCTGTATGACTTTTATGCCCCTGTCTGAGATGACAGTCAGTAATATGAGGAAATTTTGTTCCCAAGACTCCTAGAGAAATTTAACAATGCTTTCAGTAATGCTGAATCCTAAAATAGGAACTAAGAGGAGAAATTTGATGCACATCATGCCATCAATACTCATCATCAGACTATTTGTGAAGACTTCACAGAGGATTTTTTCCATTACCAATTGCTCCAATGAAGTGTTAGCAGCTACCAGCTGCCTGATAGTTTTTGAAAAAAAAAAATTCCAGTTTTTCTGAAGTTTCCTACAGAGGACTGCTATCTTCTAGAGCTGTGAAAGACATTTCAGTTCCTGCCATAACAAAGTTAGCTCTGATAATAGACACAAACATCCCTTTAGCTAAGCTGAAGCTTACTGCTTTGGTTTTTTAAGCCAAAAATAATCATCACGACTTCCTGTTTTCCTGAGCAGCATTCAGTTTATATACCCTAATTTTGAACAGGAAGAAAATAGAGGTAATTTTTCCATTTACTGCCATTCTGGGATGCTGATTACCAAATCATAGCTGTTAGCAGCTCCGTGCCTAGATTTCTCCTCACCTTTTGGTAGTCTTAAGTCATCTTGCAAAGTAAGCTGGCATTTTTAGAGCTTAGCATCATTCCAGAATGATAATACCTCATGGATTTCCAACTGCCTGACTGGTGTATTTAAAAAATATCCTATTTCCCACTTGCATTTTAAATTTCAGTGTTTCTATAGTTTCTTTCAATCAAGCATCCACATGGCTGATAGCCTGATGATCTGGGAACCGTTACATTATTTTAAACCTACTCCTCTTGAACATTTCCTCTCTCACATCTCACAACGATGTTGATGACAAAATCTGACTAGCTCTTGGAACTGTTTTGGTACTGTTTCAGTACAAGGTATTGAAAATGTTTTTAGAGTACAAACACACCAGTATCACACAATCTGTTATTGTAATCACTGCTGTTCCATGTGTCAGTTACAGAGGTGCTGTGCAAAAAAAAGAAAGATAACATCTGCTTAGAGCACTGCTAATAGTACTTTGGTTAATGAATTTGTGCAATCCTTCACTCACAAAACTTCATCAATACATATGTATGCATTTCTAGGATTTCAGGCACAATAAAGGGTTTTTTTATTATAATTGTTAGTGTTTGCTGTTTATTTTCAGTGGTTTTAAAGGCAGAAATTATTTCTTTTACATTTTTCAAATGCAAGCTGTGCGAACAAAAACACATCCAGAATTTTGCTACAGTAGCTAAAAAGGCTCAGTGCTAAGCTGTGCTATTTTTGCTATTTTCCAACAAGTACATGATGCAGAAAAATTATTAGTACATGCAAAATGCCAGACAGCTACTTCAAAACTGCCCAGTAATTATGTGATTGGCTGACACTGTTTTGTTACTACAGTGTCCATCATACACATGCAACAGAATTCACTGTAATTAGAAAGCACATGGCAACAATACAGTGAAATTGCTCAGTGTAACAAGATGTGGATTTACATAGAGGGGTTGTGTGCAGAGGTTAACAGAACTGCTAAAATTGTAACCTGCAATCAGGGCCAAAAGAGTTAGGGGGTGTGGGAGTGGGGAGAAGGGTTGGAGTTGACACAGTTCCACTGTGAAAGAATGAAGGGCGACTTCTAACCAACTGAAGATTTTGCAAAGATTTTGCAGTGATTCTTACCCCATGATGCACAACACCATTCATTGGATTTTCTTGCACGATTTCTTTAGACACTAAAGAGTGCTGGAAGGTACCTATGTACATCATCCATCTATTAGCTGGTTGCACTACAGTTGCTCTGCAGGCCAGCAGAAATTCTCCCAAGTGCACATTGCCCCCGAAGTGCACGTTGATTTGTGCCCCTGATCTTGAAAAGATCTTTTAAAATGCAGTACAGTGAATGGTCTCTGAAGGAAGGGCTTGTATCACAGACGATACCGCAGATAGACGTGTTGGCTGTGATTTAAAAATAAAACCACAAGTGGGCCCTATGGGAAAGGCTCTTTCTTTTTTCAAAATTTATTTATGTATTTTCATAGCTGAGAAAAGAAAGCAAGTTAAAATTTTCATGTACCAAAAGCAAACTCAAGAAGAAGTATTAGCACAAGCCCTAAAGTAAAAAGGTATAAAAACTGAAGCTACTTGACAAATTGGCTATACCCACTCCATTATTTGTCCAAATGAAAAAACCCAAAGTTTAAATTCTCAAAGCAACATTGGGGTAAGTGTAGAGGTTAGAAAGTTTTGCAAATAACTAAAGTTGTTTATGCAGTTTCTGTCATTCAGAGGTGTTGATATCAAGTCATTTTACCCAACTTCTGCCCACAACTCAGTTTAGGTAGCAAATGATATTTTACAGCTAAACCAAGTAAACCCATTCTTGCCAGAAACACTTGGAGCAGAAGAGGAAACAAATGAAAATGTACATGCAAGTAAACTGAAAAGAAGAAACACCTCACCTTTCCATGCACACTCAGAGTATCAAAAATGCAACCATTGGAATACCCTTAAATTTTTTACAGTTGTTTTAGTGAAAACCAGAGTATCTGTATAAGATGTTACAGTTAGCTCTAATGAATAAGGGAGCTAGCATGTTCTGCGTTGCTTTTCTTGACCTTTGAGCTGCATGCATGACTTCTCCACCCACAGGAAGACATAGCTATCTCCAAAAATTACATGCTGTAACTAGTGTGTTCAGTGCTCCAGTGAGCAGAAAACAAACAAATGACAAGAATTACTGACTTTTTAGTATGTTTAACTGTGAAAATAATAATCTGGGGACACAGACTGTCATTATTAATGCATTCTAAGATTGTTTGACTCTAACTAGAAAAATCACTTCTAAACTCACTTAAAGTTTAATTGAATAAAAGCAAATATTTCTTAAAATCAAAACAAAACAATCCACAAAGAACACTGTAGCCAGTAGATGGAGCTACGTTCAAGTAGTATTTCTGAAATATGCCATTGCATTATGTGTGGCATCAAATTACTACTTACTTCAATCATTTCTGAACAGGAAACTAAATCAGCATTTGTTTTGGCCTGTTCAGAAACACCAATTACAGGTCTCTCAATGACTGCTTCTGGTCTCTTGCTTTCTGACAATGCCAATATCTCTTCCAGCTTCCAGTCACTATTACTGTCACTTTTGTCTTTATTAGTAGAAGTCAGTCTTTTTGGGAATGATACTGAGATATTATGCCTCTTTTTATTTACATAGTACTGATTATTTATTCTAAATTTTGGGTCTGGTGCAAGTAATTTTTTCCCCATCCATTCCCCTGCAAACAGTATGTCACCTTAGGTATTCAACCTAACTCCTGTATTTCTAAATTATGGCATGATGTAGTGGACTGTGACACAGAATTATATCATCATCATCATCATCATTATAAAACTTGAGAACCATTGATGAAATCATCTTGTTCCACACATGAGAATCACATTTTCACCAGCAGGTGTGGAATAGCCAGTGTATCCCAGCAAAAGCAGCACAAAAAAAGGTGCATTCCTCTTATGTTGTGCTCTGTCCCTGCAGGAAATCCTCCACAGCTTCTCTGCAGCAGGTTTCCTCTGAGCCAAAGGCAGCAGCCTCCAGAGCAAGCACAGGAGAAAGCTTGGCTATGCCACGCAGCAATTGCACATAACAGGAAACATGAGTCTCAGGAACTAAACCGTTGCCTTTCAATTGCCCTCTGCATGCTTGGGCACTCTCTTGTAGAGAAGATTGGTGACTTTGCCTCTTTGCTCAGTGGCTTGCAATCCCAGGAGAAACAAGTCCATGTAAGTCACTGCCCACGAGAGCTACATGTTCTGGTAGTTAAACACAGTTAAAATGTTGTTCCAACAAATGGACTAAAGTAATGCATAGCTAAAATTCTCCCAGGGAAAAAAAAAAAAAAAAAGCCAGTTTCATCTGGAAGACAATGAAAATCAGTATCTCAAAAAAACAAAACTTTATCTGAGCATCATTTGGAAAGTTGACTGATTTCAGTTGCGTGTTTTGGCAAAACCTTCCTCAACAGTACCATCCAAGAAGCAGCACAAATGAGACAAGGAACAATGAACATAGGAGACTCAGCCCATTCTGCAGCCCATTCAGAAGGCTGCAAAACCTAAATGAAGCTGAACAGGAACATCTCCAGAAGACAAACATCAACGTCCCCCCAACATTTGTGACAGGATTTTCCTCAATGTAGTCTACAGCCTCCCATTATACTGCTCCTGTAACAACACAGTCTTGAATAAGATAGAGTTATCAATGTCTCCAGAAAAAAAATACATTTTCCTGCCTCACTGGGATAAGGAAAAGAAATAATTGGAAGTTGAGAGATGATCAGATAATATGACTGTAGAAGTAGTCAAGATAGGGACTCTTAGAGTACTAGCATGGATTAAGCTTTTAGAAGATAATAGCAGGATTGTCTGAACAAGTATTGGCAGGGGAGTGGTGTTTGTTTTTGTTGTTTTGGGGTTTTTTTTAATACTGTTTAGCTGATTGAGATCCAGATAAGATTGGAGGAGGAGGGACAGGAAGCAGACATAAAGTGATAACCATGATTTAAATAAGATGCTTTGCAGTTTGGTAATATTCCAGAAAGATGCAAACTCTGCAAGTTTCCTCTTGCGACTGTTTAATTTCAAATAAGGCAAATTATATTTGATCTAACATTCACTTCTGATGATCTGAACTGAGGGCTTTTTGTTTCATGTGCTTTTTAAAAATGTAATTATATAACAAAATAAATCTAGTCAAAGGGGAGAAAAATCAAAAAGAAGAGCATAGATCTATTCTGAAGTACTTGATTTGAAGAAAATTTTATTTCAAGGTCAACTGTATCAACCAAGGCATAATACTTCTGCTTATGAAGAAAAAATGAGGAGAAAACATCTCATACACTGCACACAGTTGGATATTTGTAAAAACTTTCCTACAATCAGCAATACCTTCCTTTCATACAGAAAAGCATGTACTTAATATAGTGAGGACAAAAAGCTGCCTGAAATCAAGTTACCACGTTTATTTTACCACTGCTGCAGACTTCCTTTCTGTATAGTTATGTGAAAAAAAAAAAATGCAGCTTATCTTGGCTGAAGTTGCTTCATTCCTTCCTTTTCTTTGTACACTGTGGCCCAGAGTATGGCAGTCGGCACCTACACACATTTGGAGCGATGCATTTCCCTCCATGCTGGCAGGGCAGTTTGCACACAGCTGAAATGAGACACCAGACACACAGCATGTCTTCAGCACAACACAGGATCATTTTTCTTTTTGTCTCACTGCAGTAGCAGAATTGTTCCCTGGTGACTGCACTGGGACAGTATAAATAAAAGCATAATGGAAGAACTGAAAAGCAATGTCTCTCAATTTATGGCATCGTGGCCTTCACTGGAATACAGGCACAGTACGTCTAGTCTTATTCACGCTCCATTTCCCTTTTAAAATACTATAATTTCTGTTGTTTAAGGCACAGGCTTTTTTTGAGATGGATGCCCCCATAAAAGTGAGAGAAAAAAAAAAAATTCCTGCTGAAACTTATTCAAGCCAGTGCTTGGATCCACACCTGTGAGGAAACAGTCACCTCATGCTAGCAGTATCTCACACTGCCCTCTTCTTCCCCCACAAGAGCAGAGGAGGGCTGAGTGGGCACAGCTTCAGCTATCCCCTGCTACACACCCGTTCAGCTGACAAGCCAGGGGCTGCAATTTGCTTATGAGCATGTACTCCAAAAGAAGTCAAACCTGATGCAGCTCTAGTTATTTTGGGAACAGTGCTTAGTTTGACTTCAAGAACCTGAACACTCTTGCCATTACTGCAGCTGCAGGGAGCTAAGCATTCTATAAGTTCTCTGCAACTCCCACACTTGGCTTTTAATATCACCTTCTGTCTCAATACACTGATGAATATAAAGGATAAGCATTTTGAGGGTCAATGGGAATATGAAAATGTTACTTGCTAATGTTTGCTTGACCATATATATTGTAGAAGAACTAACACTAGCTGATTTAATGCCATAGCCATGCCCACAGCCATGTGAAAATATCAGATGCAGAGGGCTTAATCCAGAGACCCTGCACCCACAATATCCAGTTCAAACAAAAAAAATCTTTCCTTTTGTAGTCTCAGGATTATTGCCTTTAGCTTCAGGGCGGTGCTGTTACCCAAGAAGTGTACATTAAAGACTTTATATCATCTGCTTCTGTGAAGCAAAGTTTGTGAAAACGGGAGTGGTTGTTCAGCAAGAGTGTCAGTACTAATCCTGATTACAGGCAGCTTTCAGAGTTCTAAGAACACATGGAATTGATTCTATCAACTTTTCCTCAAAGTGAGAAGCACGTTTCAATTTCACATATCCATAAAATTTAATGAAGCTTCTAACCCACACCAGTAGCAATAGTAATTCTGAAATTTTCTGCTCCTTACACTGGGGTCTCAGTTTACAGACAGTATTTCAGAAACACCAACAAAATATACCAAGTAATTAATTTGGTGACAATCAAAACCTGAATCTCTTTCAAAGTGGAAAAGTTCTGTGTTTCTGACCAAATTGAACAGCCATCTATTCCCAGTAGATGTAAGAGCCCCAGTATGTGGAAGCAGCTCTCAGTTACTATTCTAAGATACTTTCCCTGGAAGCTTTGTTAGGCTCTGAAGATTTGAACACTTTGATTGGCAAATCAAACAAGCAGAGGAAAGGATAAATGAAAAATGCCAGAAGTCATTTACCTAAGTGACATGCTCTGCCGACCCATCCAGCTGGACAGCTACAAATCCCAGGAGCCACACAAGCTCCATTATTCCGACAACCTTGAGGACAAATTGCTACAAGAAAAAGAATGGGTAAGTCAGCAGGATTTATAAAACTGATGTAAAAGAATCCTGACAGAATGAAAGATTCAGGATGATACAAGTCGAAACGGCAAAACACATTTTCTTCTAGGCCAGATATTTAACTGGTGTAACTCCAAAAGCATTTCCAGGACCATGAAAACGGAAAAAAAGTTATGAATCTTGGTTTACTTGTGAACAGTTGTACACCTTAATGTAAAAATATTTTCAGACAATTTTATCTGTGTTAAGTACCCATAATGTAGGTCACTCATTTCTGTAGCAATGCAAGGACATTTCCATACTTATTAGTCCCTTAATACATTTAAAATGTTTTTCTTATTGCAGTTTTAGAATTAATATAAATATTTGCATGAATGGAGACACGCACCTTCCTGGCATCTTGATCCTGTCCAGCCAGAGGCACAAAGGCACTTCACGACTCCGTTGACAGAGACGCATTCCCCACCATTCTGGCAGCCTCCTTCACAGCTTACTGTGGAAGACAGCGTACACCAGGCATTTCAGAAGCAGCACAGGACTTCGAATAATTGTCTTTAAACAGCTCCTCTGGCATCAACTATTTGTTTTATCACATCTGCACAAACTAAAATTTCAACTGTTCAGAGCAAGGCACTGTTCTACTTCTCACCAGTAACACCATTGTTCATCAGCTACACCACAGAGTTACTAACATGCATATTCATATCAAATTTGCCAAATCATAAGCCAATAACATGTGGTTAAGGATTCATGTATTTCCTTACCTGACAGGACCTACGTGTAAAAAGAGGAAGAAGTAGAAGCTCATTACTTTGACAAATGAAACTACGACTATAGTCAAGTTAAGCAGTGCCTTCCCAAAGGCCAAATACTTGAGTTAGCCTCCTCATTTCAGAATTGTTCTACACATCAAAGCCCTGAAGGCCTCACTAATGAAGCGTTATTTATGCCAGACATATGATTGGTGTCAACTGTGGAGATAACAATCACTGTTCTGTACAATCAAATGTTTCCTTTCACAAGTAGGAATGTATATTATATACCACCTTCACTGTATTGAAAAGAAACAACTATCCTTCATTATAAAGATGGACTGTTTGGATGTCTGCTTGATAATTTGTAGATAAAATATCCAAATCTCTTGTTCAACCACAAGTATTGAGCACAATTTCAGCTAACAGATTTTTGGCACAAATACTGAACATGCAAGGACATAAAAGTCAAATCCAGCACAGCTAGAAAAGCTCTTCAATGTTTGTTTGTATATTACTTTATCACACAATGTAAGTTAATGTATTTAATATTGATTGTATTTGATTCATCACGGTGACAGAGAGAAGTGCATGAGGACTGGATGAAAGCAAATATTACTCCAGTCTTCTAGAAGGGCAAGCAGGACCCAGGGAACTACAGGCTGGTCTGCCTCACCTCAGCCCCTGGTGAGGTAATACAAGAACTGACTCTGGAAACCAGTTCCAGCCACATTAAGGACAAGAAAATCATCAGCAGGTCTTCACAGTGAGGGTGACCAAAAGCTGGTACAGATTGCCCTGGGAATTGTGGAGTCTCTGTCCTTGGAGATAGTCAAAGGCCATGAAGACATGGCCTTCAGCAGCTGGCTCTAGTAGCCCTGTTTGAGCAGGGAGCTTGGAAATCATGACCTCCAGAGGTCCCTTTGAACCTCACCCAGTGATTTTGTGAGATTCTGTAATAGCACATTGCCCCACACCACAAGTTTGTACATGTACAACAATGTTTTCTTGGATTGCCTTTTCCAATACATGCAAACATTCAATAGGCTTCATAAAACCATAAAAATTGGTCTGTACTACTCCTTCTCTGTCATCTCCCATTAACACTCAACAATACATTGCCACACATATCTTCAGTGACTGGCCCTCAATGTTACCATCTTGCAGATACTACATAAAAGTTTCAACCACTTAGTGCAGAAATATGTATCTATACAAGCCATCTCAATAAATTATTTAGAAAGGATCTGTTACAGAGCTAAATGGAATATTTACATAGCACATAAAAAGAGTATTTTCCAAGGCAAAAAACTCGCTCAGATTCTCACAACACATTTCATCACGTACTCCATCCCACCCTCCTGCAAGCATGCAGATCCTCTAGGCCATGCACGTCTTGGTAGTAAGGTCAGAGATTTACAGAATTAAGGTCATTATTTCATAGTGCATTAGATCTAGGTCTTGAGGTATCCTAAATAAATTTACTCTGTTTTCAAACTCCTTGTCTTTCCAAGCTGCCACTTCTTTGGGTCTTACCTTTATGGCAGTATCTACCCCCATACCCAGGTGGACATCTGCATTTTCCAGGTCGGAGGCACTCTCCCCCATTTTTGCATTTTGGATAACATGTAGCTGTAAGACAGACAACAAAGAAAGGTTGGATAAATATTGGTGAATCTTACTAAAGTTACTACCTAAACACAGAAGAAATTTGCACATTATTATATTTTCTTCAGTTTGTCTTCATATTTTCTAAGATGTATCTGCCATGTCACCTTACATTGCTGATAAGGTGAAATCATTTCTCTGCACCTCCACCATACTAAGCTTTTAAGCACTCAAAACTAAGGAATGTTTTTGGGCCTGGACAGAAGAGGCAGAAGAAAGACCCATATTAAAAGGAACACAGCTGGACTGCCAAAAAAGCTTTTAATAAATGAAGTGGAGAAATTACAGGTAAGAAAATAGGTGATAAGAAGAAATGATTCAATAAAAAGATGTTGCAACATGAGAGGCATCATGTGATTCTTAAAATGAAACCTTTACTGGATCCCTATGTTCCTTTTCAGAAAATCAATATGCTCTGTTCCTTTTATCTCTTCTCTAAAATGTCTCCAGAAGTAATTCAGGATTTCTTTCTGCCCCACACTCTTTTTTTCCCTTTTTTTTTTTTGCTTTAGTTGGCTTTTCAGAAACCTTTCTGAAATGTACAATGTTTCTTTAGCAAGCATCTGAGATAAATGTACTTTCCTCACGAATCTAATCATCTGTTGGGAGAAAAGCATCTATGATCATCACAAATCCTGCAACTTTTTCATTGCTGACAGTTTGGACAGGTTTGATAGGTACAAATCAGAAACTTAATTTTGCAAAATTCTGGATAAATCCAGTCAGACTGCAAATAAATTACCTATCACATAGACTCTTTGCTAGTCATAATCATCTCTGAATCAGCCCTGCTGTCTGAGAAAATATTTGTTTGTTCACACACAGGTTTTAGAAACCCATGTGTTTCTGGGAGTCTCATGTGAGTTAGCTGCTGGTGCAAGATTAGCTCTCTACTTATTCTTCAACTGGATGGGTGAAAAGTATGAAAAATAAGGAAGGAAAGGGAAAAGATGAACAATGAGTAACACCACCTGATTTTGTCCTCAAATACTTAATGCACTCTCAAGAAACCCAATTGAAGAACAGAGGACTTTTTACCTAGTACCTGCAGAATGAGTATAAGCAGGCAAAGAAAGGACAGAGGTGTGTAAAAAAAGCAGCCAGTGCTCAGCTCTCTGTAACCTTTACCAGATGCTCTCACTTCTTTGGAAGTGCCATGCAAGAGCTCCCAATTTAAGAAAAATTCTTCTTCTGTGTTACTTCACACAGTTTTCAGATTGGTTTTCTTGACAGAACAAGGGATGAAGCTTCATTTATCCGTCTTTTTTTTTTCCCCCCCCCCTACATTGATGACCTTATAAGCACAAGGATTCAATGGTTTCCTTAACAATTCCAGGCAGTTCACCTGTCTAATTCGAGAACCCATCTGCCTCTCCACCAATATTTCACCTCTCCCCTAAACCCCAAAATGTCTATGAACCAACAGTTTTTGGAACAGTTCATATGGCATGGTTTTTAATCTCCACTACACAGGACATTAGCTATACATGATTTGTCACCACCTGCTAGCCTCAGCCTCAAAATGAAACAACACTCCATGAATGATTACAGTGCTGAATGAAATTTCAGCACCTCATTCCAGAGTTTAAAAAAAAAAATCACATTTTAAATGAAAGACATTGACAGTTAGAACAAATATTGTACAATTGTATCTCCTCTTCACTTAGAACAACATGCAAAGCAAAGGAAGTCCTGACACTGAGTAATTTTTTAGTGTTTAATAGCCACAAGCTCTTCAGTTAAACTTTTAAACAGGAAAACTAGAAAATTAAAAATCTAACGTGTTACATTGAATAGGGTTTAAACTAAAATTCTTTGTCATGGCACTTGCTTTTGCATATTAGGTGGCATTTTCAAAAATACTTTGCCTGTCCATGGAAACCAACAGGAACAGATTCCACCCTAGTCTTATGCCTCGCCTCCTACAGTGGAAATGGGATGTACAAATGACCCTGTGTGTCAGGTAACATCCAGGAAGTAAACGACAGTACTTTTACAGGCATAACGTATTCTAAATAAAAAGAAATTCAGAAAATAACCTACCTTCTACCCACTCCTTTGATGTTTTTGTTAGTGACTAGTCCTGACTAATTGTGCCTGGAGATACTAGTTAAAAGTTGGTGTGGCTTAGAATACTGTCAAGACTCTAAAAGCATTCAAGAACCATCTGGATGCAATCCTGTGCACTGCACTCTAGGATGACTGCTTCGGCAGGGGTGTTGGACCAGATGACCTCCTGGTCCCTTCCAACCTGACTGATTCTGTGATTCCCTAAATACTTCCAGGGAAGTATTTAAGCATGCAGTTAGAGCAGTAGGAGGAATAAAACACCAAAGCCTGTCCAGCGAGTGGCCTCTTAACCCAACATCCAAGTGGCCAAAAGCTCTCTGTGGACCCACGGCCATTTCCGACAGCGGGGCATGCCTACTAACGTGAGGTCGCCACGCTGGCTCTCGGCTGCGCTCCATCAGCTGGCTATCGCTGCCTCTCACCTTACCAAGGAGTGTCTTAACTCTCCTCTGCCACCTCGCCTTCTCTACGTCCTCCCCGGCCCCTCACCACCCGCCTCTCACACCGGATCCAAACCCGAGCTCCTCAGACCTTCCCGGAGGGATTACTCGCCGGAGGGCTGGCGTGACAGAGCGTTTGTGCCCATCGTCCCTGCGGGCGCTGGCAGCGCCCCGGGGCCGGCGCGTCCCCCCCGTTACCGTGCTGGCAGCGCTCGCCCTCGTAGCCCTTGGAGCAGAGGCAGGAGCCGTCGGCCAGGCAGAGCCCGCCGTGCCGGCAGCGCGGGCTGCAGGCGGCGGCCGGGCCGGGGCACAGCCCCAGCCACAG
>VXBQ01008102.1:1266214-1314325 GCA_013400175.1 Phainopepla nitens | reverse complement strand
CCCGCCCCGCCGCCCCCCGTGCCGTGCCACGGGGCCCCCCCGAGCGCCCGCGACCCCCGCGGGTCACCGTGCGCCGGCAGGGCCGGGGCTGCGAGAAAAGGAGGCTCAGGGGTGACCTTATCGCCCTCTACGACTCCCTGAAAGGAGGTTGGAGCCAAGTCGGGGTTGGCCTCTTCTCCCAAGCAACCAGCGACAAGACAGGACAAGAGGACATAACTCTCAAGCTGCACCAGGGGAGGTTTAGGCTGGACATTTGGAGGAATTTCTTCACAGAAAGGATGTCTAGACATTGGAATTGGCTGCTCGGGGAGGTGGTGGAGTCATCATCCCTCACGGTGTTTTTAGGAAGAGACTGGACGTGGCACATAGTGACTTAATGGTGGTTCGTCCATAGATTGGACTCAATCTTCTCAGAGGTCTTTTCCAGCCTGACTGATCCTGTGATTTTATCTGCAGGTACAGAGGCCTCTGACAGCAGAGGACCAGCCACCAGGCAGTCACACTGTGTGTTGGACAAGGAGTCCACCTTAGCACCCGGCCTGCTGGCACGCGCGACATCTGCTGGCCCTGCCACCACTTCCAGGACAGCACAGCTCTGAGCTCCCGCCCCCTGTGAGACCCTACAGACCTGTGTGAGACCCTACAGATCTATGTGAGACCCTACAGACTCATGTGAGACCCTACAGACCTATGTGAGACCCTACAGACTCTGATGTCTGTACACTTCCATCTTCAAAGGCCCCATATGTGAGTAGCATGATGCGATATTCAAAGGATGGTTTCAGAGAGGACTGAGGGACTGAACTCACTGCCATCTGACAGAGGAGAGGAATGCGGGTCTCACAGAATTGTAGAATGGCTTTTTTTGGAAGAGGCCTTAAAAATCATCTGGTTCCAACATCCCTGCCATGAACAGGCACATCTCCCACTTCAAAGCCTTATCCAGCCTGGCCTTGAACACTTCCAGGGATTTGACATCCACAGCTTCTCTTTGCAACTTGTCTTAGTGCCCCACCACCCTCACAGTAAAGAATTTCTTCTTTAAATCTGATCTAAATTTACTCTTTTTCAGTTTGAAGACACTTGCCCATGTCCTGTCACTCCATGCCCTTGTCAAAAGTTCCTCTCCAGCTCTCCTGTGGGCCTTTAGGTACTGGAAGGTGCTCTAGATTCTTCCCAGAACGTTCTTTTCTTCAGGATGAACAGCCACAGCTCTCAGTCTGGCTTTATGGGATAGGTACCCCAGCCCTCTGAGCATATTGACTGCTCTTGTCTGGACTTGCTGTTTGCCATGCTGTCTCTGGGAATGGCTTGAGTACAATTCTGTGACAAAATAGCAATACATTTCAATTTGATCATGAAAATATTTCTGTTGCAAAGAACACAATCACAGATGATCAGAAACCTTTTCTTCTCTCATTATTTCCAGTATTTCACAAGTATTTCCTATAAGTTCAAAAGTTTCCCAAAGAAATACACGATTTCAACACCAAGACTCAGCCCAACGAAGCATTTTCAGATGAGTTGGATTGGCCAGTAATGGAAAAGAGAGGTTATAAGCACCTACGCAAAGCATCTACAGAAAAGTGTGATAAACCTCATGCCTTTTGAAGAACTAAGGGAAAATCAAGTCTTGTTTTCAACTCTGAGACCTGACCTTGAATTACTTTTGTAAGTGGCATAAAACAGCTTAATTTGCTTTCCAGACGAAGTAGGAATATGCTTTCACTTTGACTGGAAATTAAAATTTGTGCGATTTACTTGCAATTGACAGAATAAAAGTCAAAGGTACTTCTGCTGTAAAACCGGTTTTAATCCTTTTTTACGCTTACAGAGCATGGAACATACAGTTCATAGCAGGAGCAGAATACAAGGCAAATCTGCTGCCAATAGCATGAGGTGCTGTCTGGCTTCTTGCAAAGGTTAAGGCACATATAACATTATCTTTTCAAGACTGCATTCAGGCTTTCAAGTAGCAAAATACCATTAAATGATTAAACAAGGGCAACCCGAAAGTACAACCCTGAATAATTGCCTAAAACGTGCACAGTTCCCTCTTCCTTGTGCCCAGGCAACCAAAGCAACATTTAGAGGATACACACAACACAATTACATTTGTCCTGTGCAAACCCACATAGCAAATATCCTTTCAAGTAGTAATGATGAAGCAAAAAGCCCCAGAGATTTAATCACTCATGCACAAGTTGCCATGGTGTGTTGATTTGCCATCTAGAATAAGGGCATCCAAAGCCCATTCCTATTGCGGCTCCAGCTGTGGTGAGGAGAACCGGGTCTCCTGTTGTCACACACAGTGTTCCTTCTTGCAAGGACAGGAGTAACAGTATTGTGCAGTGATACTGCTTTTAGTAAAAGTACTACTTGCCAGAAATATATTGTGGAATAAATTCTTCCCAAAAGGAATAGCTTCCTTTATGCTATCCCCACAAGAGCAAAATGAGAGAAGAACTGCAGACACTGACTCTGGGCTGTATTGTTCTCTGGGGCTATCATAATTTTGCACCTCCTTGACTTCTGCCAATAATTTGGTGCATATTGATTTCTTCACAGAAATATTTTTTCCATTACTGTCTTTCCTCTATGAGACAGTTTTATGTAGAAGTGTGCCTTTTTGATATTTATGCCTAGCAACAACTCCTTCATATAGAATTCTTTTCAGATTTTAAGAGCTATTCTTCATTATTCATGATTTTTAAGGCACTATTTATTTTCAGTTCCATATCCCATCTTCTCTATTCCAGAAAGATGACTTTTGGTGCCTCAGGTTAATTAAGACCCCCCTTTTTTATTTCTCTCCTGGTTTCCTTTGAGGATCTTAAAATAATTAATACCAAAGAAAATAATCATATTTTGAAATATGGCCAGTGCCCTGTCAGAGGGGATAATTAAATGTAAAGACTATATTAAATAGGCTTGCCCAGGTGTTCCATTGAATGAAGTAAATTTGTTTAAACATTATTTTCTGTAGGGAGGATTAGGCTGCTTCACCATTTTTGTGCATCCAAATTCATCTCAGGGCTTATCAAATTTACTGAGTGCATGTCTGCATTTACAAATGATTGAATCATGTTAACAGAAGTTCTCACTGAAAACAGAAATGCTTCCAGGCATCCATCATGCTTTAGCCTTAGAAGCACAGTCTGATTAAAACAAAAAACCGAAACAACAATCCAGCAGGTAATGAAGTTTTTAAAGTAGAAAGTTAGACAAAGAGGACTTAGATTCATTTATTCTTGTCATAATGGTCATATTTAATATTTATTTTCTAAATAAAACCAATATAAGGCAGTTTTAGCAGCAGGACATTCACAGGTTCATTTTTTGTGTCAACATCCTCGTGATATACCGTATCATAGCAATATGTGGTAGCCTCTGGAGGGACACTGCTGTGCAGTCCAAGGAAGAAGAAAGGGAGAAATGAACTCCCTATTATAACCAGAATTAAGGTTCTTATTATATAATAATACATATAATAATAATTCTTATTATTAGAATAAGGATGCTCATCTGGAGCCTGGGATTTTGCTCCATGTAAGGCAAAGCAGGTACAAAGCTGGGGTCCCCACCAGCCCTGTGGGAAGACACCACTTCTGGCAGCTTAGAGCATGTGCATGTGTCTCTTGCCTATTTCAAAGTCTTTCATTTCATTGCAGTGTAAAAAATATTCAGGATGTACAAGCTCAGATCTTCACATGCCATGGGAATTTATGAGCCAGCCAGTTGTAATACAGCACAGCCTCCTCTCAGTAGCAGCAACTTACAAGAAAACAATAAGCTTAGAAATTGGGATACAAAACCTTAGAGGGTGCTTGTGTGGAGGTGATGCTCAGCCATCTAATGAAATGTCAGTATCTCAATAATCCACTGAGATTGCTGGGATGAGAGGTGATGTTAGGAGGTGTATCACACAGTTACCTCTTTACTAGCCCTGTGCAGCATGTGCAGTTCCAAGCTCTGGCACTGTTACAGCTGCACTGGGCGCTGTACTTAAGTACATCTAAAAAATGTGTCATGCAGAGACGATGCTTTGTTTGTCAGTGTCACATCGCAGGATGCAACCCCATTTATAAGTGCTTTTCAGCATAATTTGGTCTCTGTTCTACCACGTGTAGATGAGCCATCAATGGTAGAGTTAAGCTGCATTGATCACAGCTGTATCTCAACTCAAGCCCACATCAGGGCTGTCAGATAATAGGACTTATGACCAACATCAGTCTTCTTTGTTGACAGCTTGAATACTGATCTCTCTTCCAGTGCAATTGGGCTCCACTGGCATTTGAATGAAAGTCACTCTAGTTCTGGTAAAAGAAGGAAAATGATATATGGGTTTATTTTTCAAACATGCCCATGTGTGAATTAGGTGAGCAGAAATATTGTACATGGACAGGCTATGTACAAACATTCATCCACAACTGCTAGGCACATCTCTTCTTGGTGTCCAAAATTAGGGGCCTCTGAGGATTGCATGTACAGATTGTCCCCATTAGTGCACCTAGCCCTGGTTCCACAATATGACACCCTATTTTAATTTATATGAAATGAATCCGTTAATCCAAATGATGCCAGCCCTGTATGCAACTTCAAAACCATTATTCTAATAAGTAATTTTCTTCACACAATAACAAACTCTCAATACGTGATCTTTAGTCAACAAGACTGATGTGCACTGAAGTTTCTGTTCACAGATTTATCTTGCTTACCAGCTAGAAATATGAAAAAGGTATATATTAGTGAGATATTTCAGAATTAACACTTCAATCATTGCAATTAGTCATAAATCTCTCAGATTGCCATGTTATGTAGGCATTTGCAATTAGAGTACAGAATAAATCTGTGCCTGTGGACTCTGGGTAACCCAAAGCAATACAGGACTATTGTCAAAAGACCAGTCAGCCTCACTGGGAGCAGTTTAACTCTGTTTGAAGATTTGTTCTGTGCAAGTCAAGGTCACTCAGTCACTGCTCCCTCTTTTGAATCTTGCATGTAAATTGCCTGATGGGAAAAGAAACAACATTTCTTCTGCCTATTAAAAGAGTACTGAGAAAGAAGATCAAGGCTTGTCTTGCTGCTTGGCAAACAGCACAGCTTTCAGCAGTAACCTTAATTTGTTGTTGGATCTTGTTCTGTCTTTCGGGATCATTTGGTGATGTCTAAGCTAAGAAACCTTCCATTTCTACAGAGCCAGTAGACCAGTGACTCTTTATCTGATTTCACAAGCCTAAAGCATTACTTCAAAACTGCAGTTTTATAAAACAAGGCCCTAATATTCCAATGCAGGCCACCTTGGTTAGTCACTGCAACCAGGAGAGACCAAATATCTGCACAAATATAACACACAATTTAGCTTGAAAGGTAAGGCAAATATCACCTTAATTAAGAGATTTTCTGCTCATGCTAAAGGTGTTGAGATCAGCCCCATTCTGTAGATGCACACTCTGAAACATGCTGAGCAGATACCCACCAGTGGAACCCCAAATCTATGATTAATATTCAAAAATTACTCTTAAGGACCAAAGTCCAGGTAAAGCCAGACCGCAAGACACTAAAGTATCACATCCAGCTTCTTTTAGAGCCATCTGGAAACCTCCTAATTTTTGTCAGTACTATAGTATCAAACTCTATATTCTGGCAAATAAAGGACATGATACTGCAAGGTTACCTGCAAGGTTATCTTGAATTTCTATTTGGCCTGAAGTTTAGAAGACTCAATATCTCACACCACCATCAAAGCCAAACTGAAATAGTCCTCACCTGCTTTTCTTTCTGCATTGTATGAAGCTGGCTTGCAAGTAATTGAAAATAATTTGATTTTCTTACCACTCATAGACTCTCAGCCATGTCTCTCAGAAATAGATATGGGGTTTTGTCGGTCATGGAATCTTAATTTTTCCCTCCAAGAAATTTGGCATAATATTCAGTGAAAAGGGTTATTGAATAGTACTGGATGCAACTATTGAGTATAACTCAGATTCACTACTGTACACAGTACAAATACCAGGAGTCTAATGTTCTGTAAATTAGTTGAAGTGGAAAGTCCGTATTCACAATTCGTTCTGATTAACTTGAGGAAAAAAAGCAAGAGGCTAAATGCTAATTCTAAGATAGGGTTTTTTTAATATTGAGTAGTGAATTTTGCAGAATTCAGCTTTACATCAATCAAATTCCTGCAGTATCAAGTACTATTGGTGATTTGATATTTCTGTAGTTGTTACTATATCATAATTCCCATACACATTTATGCTGCTGTTAGTCAGAGCAGACACAACTGAAGTTGTCCCAGAGAAAAGCTAGTGTGAGTGGAAGCATTCAGAGAATCATCCTTAAGACATAAAGATATCACTTTGTCTGCCACAAAAACGCTGCCCGCTTTAGGGTGAATGTGGCTACTGTTCAGCAGGGCACAGCAACATTATCCAGCAGTGTGAAACAGGAAATGAATTTAAAAAAACCCCACATCTAATTGATATTTAAATATGGTAGGATGTAATTACTCATGCTGGAATTCATTCCAAGCATCAGCACTCTGAATGCTCCCTTATTAAAAAAAAAAAAAGAAAAAAAGAAAAAAAGTACAATCAGTTCTTTACTGTCTGCCAACAGAGAACTTAGTTTGGCAGCTGATTGTTAAAAAATTGGTTCAAAACATATTTCTCTGTTTTTCCTGTCACTATTATGTTTGTTATGCTTCAAATCTACATCTGAACAAAGAAAGTGGTAGCTCAAACAGTACTTAGAAGTTTAGAAGCCCTGTATGAGTTTAAAATTAATTGTAAATGTTTCTAGCTTGTATTCATTTTTACAGCACTTCTGAGGGAAAATTAAACAGCAGAACCACTTTACAAATGGGGAGACAACAAAAAGTGTTTTGGCAACTCATATTTAGAGATAATAGCAAGGCTGAAATATACATGGTATTGTTTGGCCCCCAATTGAAACATGACAGCATGACTAATGCAAATGTTTCTTCATGGGATCTGGGGTTGTCTGGCCAGGAAATGAATATGTGAAAAGAAGGAAGTCTGATAATAATTTATTTCTAAAGAGCTCTGTCATTCACCTAAAAAGCACTGGCAAGCATCATCTTTCCTAATTGCATAGGTATGAGCATGTCAAGGGAGCACACCTCTAACTTAAACAGAGCTGGAATCTGAGGCCTAGAAACTTAGAAAATAAGAATTCCTAAACATAAATCCTCAATGACTACAGGGCAAATGGGTTGATACTGAGTTAAAATTCTTGTTAGCCAACAAACAAAAAAAGGGAAAATTATCATTAGTACCAATGAAAATATCTCAATTCTACTCTGACTCATATATGTGTAGGCAAAAGGTGAAGGAAATGAATATACCCAGAAAATTTTAACATTTGTAGAAAAAAATCTCCATCTTTGTCATTGTCCCTCTTTAAATGTCACATTATGTAGGTGATCTCCAATTATTTGGCTCAGCTCTCTCTGTCATTTATACACCACTGAGCTCCATTTAATCTCAACCCCTTGATGGACACTGACTCTGAGGGACACTTTCGTCTGCACTGATTGAGTTTTAAAACTTTTGACAAAAAGTTAAGAACGTAATCCTAGAAAACTCAAGCAGATAAACTTAAAACCAATTTTTACACTATGATTTCTATTTGTTTTATGTTACTATTTTTTTGTGTGTGTGTATCTTTAGACCTCCTAGGATACATAACAATGTGCTTATTTCCACTTTTTATAAATGCAAAATAGCAACTTTGTACACACGTGCACAGCTGGGAACGCATGTTGGTGAAACAGAGCCTGATGTGGCCTGGCATTCTAGCACAATTTGAGTCCAAAAATCCTGAAAATCAGATTTCCAAGACAAAGATTCTCCATTTGCTGGTTTAGACATCCCATCTGCAAGCACTAGTAGTGCAATCCCTTGCATTACCTGAGGTGATTTTGACATTTGACATTTTTTTAAACCAATTTCTTAGGCTATATCACTTCTGGGAAGCTTCCTTCTCTTCAATACAAAATTAAAATTGCAAGCTATATATGAATATCGAGTATGGAGAGAGGACAATTCTCATTTTATCACCAGATCATTTCCCAGCTTCTCATTTTATTCATGATTATTCTTAAGTGGTTTAAACCCAGCACTGATCCTGATCCCCACAACTGGTAATTCAATGTAAATAAAAGAGAGATCTTTCTGCACATAATTCCCATCCACTGGGAGACTTAAAAGTCCTTAGGTGAAATGAGCCCCATGGGCACAAAATGATCACACATCTCTGGGTTGATCCTGCCCAGAGCTGCATGATGGAAGCTGCACCACATATACAAAACTTAGATGCTAAATAGAAGAGCCCAGAGCTGTGGCAAACACAGCTCTGGCTTGAAACACAGTAGAAGAAAGCTCAACAAAAATGTTTCAGACAATTTAAACCAAAACACTGACTGTACAAATTTAACTGAGTGCACTTGATGACGATGAGATTAATAAAAGTCCAGCTGCTTAGCACTTTTGACTTTCAGCTCACACTGCTTGTATGCTCGATGATTTTGGTTCCAAACTGAATGTTGTTGGCTGGAGATTAATAGATAGACTGAACATAGGCTTGCTGTCTTGTTTTAGGAGAAAAGAATAACCAAAGTTGAAAATGTGAAGTCTGAAAATCAGCCTCAATAATGCAAACAGATCTTAAGGCGGCCTTTTCCTCTCTGCAATGATTAATATTAATGTTAAAATCTTTCGTTTTTATGATTTCAGTGATGGAAAAGTCCAGTCCTGTATTACTTAGCCTCTTCTGTGCCTTAAACAAGACAACTAGACAATACCAAACAGACCTTCCCCTTTTATAGGTTTTTTTACATACTTTCATTAAGGGACTTAGCGATTTTTTTAAGGCAAAACAGAATAAAACAGCATAAATACAATTTAGTTAATACTGTTAGATTATGATATCTCTGCCCTCTCTTTAGAATGTTGTCCAGTGGAAGCAGTTTTCATTTCTAAATAGAATTTTGTACCTATATTTTTATTTTACCACAATCAAAACCAGTAACAAATATGCCACCAATACTATTTGCCAGCAAAATCATTGAAAAGGTAGCATATCTGCATAAAAAAATGTGCAACATTCTCATACATATTTGCTCATTTTTGGAGACATTGAGTTCTGTCTTGAGACCCTATATTGCTGACTACAGAGGTTGACAAAAATACTACAGTAAAGGATGTCAAATGTTGCTCTGCGAAGTTATTTTAAGGGCCTGTTGAGGTGGATTGCAGAATTAACGTAGGTTGCAGGACCCTGTTTTAAGACAAATCATTATTAGAGTGTGCCTGACTTAATTTTTACAGGGCTGATATTTTCATGCTTTACACTGTATTAGCTTATGGGCTAAAATAAACCACATGGATGATGAAGTAAATATGAAATTTGTTTTTTGCTGTCTAGTAGAATTTCTAGAGTTGGTCACTTGCTTTGAGAAACTTGGTGTCCTGCTGCCCTGGCACCTTAAATTAAGATGGCCTTGCACGTGCAAATCAATCTATATTTGCAAGGAAGAAAGTGACAAATCAGGCAGGCTCTTTTCTATAAATCGTGCATCCTCCAATTCCCTTTCTTTTTAATGGCACTCAGAGGAGGACATGGGCTGCAGATCCCAAATGGGGGGCCATCACTTCCCTCCCCAGCCAGCTCAAGGGTGGTATTCAAGTGTTCCAGATGCAATTCAAACTGCATTTCACACTTAGTAATCAATATGAAACATCACTAATGTTTGAATCACTGTTAGAAGTGGTTTTCACACTGCCAGAAGAAGATAAGGCTAATGGGAACCTGCAGTATTCCAGTGGCTCCAAGGACTCTGGGTCACTGCACCCCTTCTTAGCCCTCTGAGTCATCCAGTACCAGCATCCTACACAAATTAAAACTCCCAGGACATAAAATCAATCTCTTGAGAAAATTGTGTTTTTTCTCAGAAAGAAACCAAAATATATGAAAGACATTGTCAAAGCTCTGTTTGCTTAAACCTGCATGGAATTATATTAGTGAAAAAACAGAGAAGCCAAGTAACCCTGAGACGGGAATGATTCCCATCATAAAGAAATATCCCACCAGTTGAGCCTGTGAGAAGGAAATGAGGACATTAGCTCCTCTAAAGCAGCACAATCAAGCCCAGGTAGCAGTCATTCTGCCTACTCAAAAATCACCCTGTTGGAGCCCTCCCAGTGCCAAACCAGTGCTATGGCCCAGGTACAGGCCAACAGCAGGCCAATGCACTATTCCGGGATATGCTTGTGGATATAGTTTTCATGAGTTACTGTCATTGTCCCAATGAGGCTAATGACAGAAATAAAATAAGCAGTATATAGCCAAAGCCAAGCAAGTCTGGTTTTAAAGTACTACCAAACAAGGGAAGTGGCAAAAATTAAAATTGTAGATGCACGTGTTATATTTCTGCTTTATAATAAGAATAAAAATAGTAGCCTGTAAAAAGGAAGTTTTATTTCCTATTTTCAGTGCTAAGAACACCTACATTGAATAATTCCATATTCATAACTGTT
Organism: Phainopepla nitens; assembly: GCA_013400175.1. Classification (NCBI taxonomy): domain Eukaryota; kingdom Metazoa; phylum Chordata; class Aves; order Passeriformes; family Bombycillidae; genus Phainopepla; species Phainopepla nitens. The sequence continues at coordinate 1,303,766 of VXBQ01008102.1, read as the reverse complement.
CCTCCTCTACAGCTATTATCTGTAAGCTGACATGGAAGTCAACACACAATACAGTCTAGTGCAGTGAATGGAGTTATTATGAGACTGTAGGACCTTTTGTCTTCTTTGCAATCCTCACACTAGCTACTGCCCATTATGCATTTGCAATAGAAGGAGACGACCCAGCAATCTGCACAGCCTACATAGTGCATCATATTGTCTCACTGGGACTTGTGAGCTGTTCACAGATTATGGATACAGCACAGCTGAAGTGGAGTGTAAATACCTTAATGTCTTCCTTGCTTATGTCATTCCTGAGCATTAGCTCTCCATCTGTAGAATATTGTCTGAGCTGCGACAGATATGTCTATTCAAATGTGTCTTAGTATTCAGCTGACTGTGCCTTTTTGACATGTCCATTCAAATAGCCAATAATGATGTATTTTTTGGCAGTCCTAAAACTGCTTCCCATGTCTCTCAATTACTTGCCCCCAGCAAAATGGCTGCAGTTATTAGCTTGTGCTTCACTGTGTCATCACTTGTGTTATTCTAGTTCGATGTGAAGTATGACTTCCTGCCACTTACTTGCTGATGGCAACTAGCTGCCTTTCCTTCCCCCCTGAGGTTTTGTTTCCCCTCCATAACATACTAGATGTTTTGCTGGCCAGAAGCATAATTATTCTTCACTGTCAGTAAATTCCTCAGTTTCTGTTCTGTTTAGGTTCTTTTCACATCCAGCATATAGGTACTATACTTACTTAGTAACAAATAAACTTCTAGAGTCATAATTAAGGGGTATTTTCAAAGTACCAAATCCAAACAGCATACAATATGCTATATGACATGGTCAAAAAAAGGACAGCCATAGAAAAATTACTTGGAACTTATGATTATAATTTTTTGGTTGCTGTTGTTGTTGATCACCTTGGATTGTAGTCTTTGACTCCAAAATACAATTTCATGTTAACATACGCACAGTAATGCTACAAACTGCCTTGGCAGAGGTTTTTAATTTGGTTTTGTGAAGAAAAATGAGCGTTTAATTTAATCGGCTTAGAATTAGCCAAAAATAAAGCCCACTGAAAATCATTCCTGTCTGTGTTATTTCAATTTGTCAGAAGAAAATAACAATTTTGTAGATTCTTAAGATCCAATCTCTATTAAACACTGGTTAAAAAAAAAGTCTTTTGTCCATTTCTGGGCATCACACGTAGTTATCCTAGAGTTTCTCATGAAACTGGTGGGGGATTGTAAATGCCTAACAATGAACTGAAAACACATACAATCCAAATAGAGAAAAAAATTCCCAAGAAACAAAGAGCTGAAGTCAGGATAAAAGCCAGTCAAAGCATGGAGGCAACAAAATCGTGTCTATCCCACATAATCCCATGTTCTGGCCTACTTCGTTATTCCCTTTACTGTTTTCTGTACATTGTATTTCCAGACTGTGCAATTGGATGATTGTTTGTTGACTGCACATATTACAAGTGGTACTTCAGCATTCTAGTGTTTCCTGATCTGTTTAAATGGCAAAGTGTGCCCAGGCCCTTGTGCACCTCCTTCCCCTCCACACTCTACATGGCAAAGCAGCAGTTCTAATCCTTCAAACCACAAATGGGTCTGACCTGATGAATTTGGGATGTAGTGAGCAGCTAGAACAGATGAACAACAGGAACAGATGTGAAACCAGCACGAAGAGCATGCCAAACATGTAGGTTTGCAATAAACTGTGCCAGGGACTATCACTGGGAAAATGAAAAATTCTGTGTTTCAGGACACTGTTCCCATGATCAGGCTGGTCCCTGGCCATATGAGCAAGTGTTCCCACAGGCCACCCCAAAGGACACTTACAGGGATGAACTCCCTGAGGACCATTCCCAGCAGGCAGGGTGTGCCCCACCATGTTGCTTTATAGCCTGCTTACATGGGCAGGGTAGATCATGCCTGTCGGTCTCTTCACCAGCAAACAAACCTTAATACTTTTAATGCCCTAATCTAGATGTAGCTCTACAGCCCTAGCTTCCCCTAATGTACCATAGGGGTATCTACCCCAGACTCACTGTGTTAAATGACTAATATGTCACTGTATTAAGATTTGGACACAGGAAAAACCACAATTTTGTGCTGTTTCCAACTGAAAGAGCCTTTTAGTTCAGTGGAACAGCAGCCAGTAGTTTGATTTTGTGCCATATGGTATTATATTTGTATATACTGGGTTAGATGTGTAAAGCATTAACTCCACATTATGTTGTCAAGGAAGAATTGCTCAGCATTCACTTGATATTATGCACAACGTCAGATTTAAAAGGTTTAGGATGAGAAGTGTGAGAGAAAGTGATATAAACAGATTAATAGAGAATGTTTAGACAAATTTCATAAGGTGTATCATCAAAACAGATATTTGCTTAGTTATTATTTATACTGTTGTTTATTTGCTACAATATTCTTCTCGCGCTTTTTGTTTTGGTAGAAAAAATTCAGCCTCTGTCTGGACTATATTTTAAACTAGATAGTAGTAAAAATGTTCAGACTATGTTTCTTCATTGACTACTTTTAGAGGGACTCCAGAGCTTGACATGATTTGGGAAGAAGATATTCACAAGGAAGCTTGTGGAAGAATGAAAGACCTGTCATTTAGAGAGACCGGCTATTAACCTGAAAATAGAGGCAGGGAGAAAGCACCATTGGACTGTCTATCACAGCTTTTTAATTCCCACTCTTCTCTCACAGTAATACATATTCATTGCACTTATGATTTGCTCCTAAAAGCAGGCTTACAGTCTTCAGCCTAACATAGGCGCAACACAGAAATAATTGCAAGCTTTACAAACCAACACAAATTGCTTTTCACAACATTAATCAGTTGTCCTACATTTTACGGGGGAAAAATCATCAGCACAGACAATCATCATTAAAAAAAGGAAACAAATCTGTTTCTCCATCAGGTTCAATAATGCTAAAAAGCAAAGAGATAAGAAAACAAAACCAAACATTGTGAAAACTGTTTATAACCAAGATAGATGGTAAAACAAGCAATTTGAATACATTCTGGAGGCAGCAAATGTCCCTCTAAATTGCCTGCATCTGAGGGTTCACATGTATATGCAATTCACATAGAAATCAATGTAAAGCTCTAGCTATACTTTCTCTTGCTCAGCAACCCAGAGAACCTTGGCATGAGTCCCACAGAAGAGAAAGAGAGGGTGATACTTTTAACTTGGCACCTGTAATTTAACACAAACCGTAAAAAAAAAAAAAAGGATAAATTTTAAGGTGTTTTATATTTGTTCCAACAACATCTGAAAAGAAAGCTTTGTAGACTTCAGTTTGAGTTCATTCCTGTAAAGTGCTAAGAAAGAAATCCTGGTGTCACCTCAGACACAGCTTAAAAAAATCATCATCAAAACGAAACCTCACATCCACCACCTTACATGTTCTAGGACAAGGCTATGTATCTCCTCTGAAGTAAATGCAGCAAAAATTGGCTTCTTTTTTAGCACAAGAAACAAGCACACGCTGAAAAAAATTCACCCTCCTTATCTGTATGTGAGGAGTTCGCAGACCTTTAAGCATTTCCCTGTAATGGTGCCAAAGGATTGGTTTTGGTAAGTGATTTTGAACAAGCTCCTCTGAATGAAGCCTGCAGAAGCTAATTGCAAGCCATATTAAGAGAATCAGATGATAAAGTGGGGATAAGTTAAATAACTGTAAAGCTACAATGGAAGGTTTGCCCATTTCATTAAAAGTTGCTATCTGTATCTGCAAGGGATGAAAAATCTAGTTTTCTCTTGGCAAATAATTTCAGCTTCCTAGGCAAAGCTCTTTCTTAATTAAACCAGGTGACATACATGTAGCCTTTGAAGTCAGGGTATCTGCCATCAAGGATTACTCTGTTTCTAAAAGATTCACTGTTGATTAAACAAACCTTTTAGGGCTGGGCATTACATAAAACAAGAAGTAGAAGCTCCCCGGCATAGCTCTGTTGCAAACAGCTTTCAAAGCAGCAAGGTTTCAGCCAGAGAATGTACCATTTTGGTACGGGGTTCCAATGGCAAGAGGGACAGGTAACAGGGAGGGCTGAGAGCTGTCCCTGACTGATGAGTGAAGCACTTCTCTGCTGTCTAGGAGGCCAGCAGAAATTGAGATGGTAGCTTTGGGAACCAGCATGCCTGTGAAATGGCTACAGCTTCTCATGCATGCAGCAGAGGCCTCTTGTACCCCAGCATGTCACAGGATGCAATTGACAAAGTGCTGTGTACAAAATGCACCTGGTTCTCATCAGTGCTCTTGGGCACAAAACAATGGAAGGGCCGTGAAACATGAAAGTGAGATAAGGAAATGAGTTTCCCAGTTTTAACTGCAAAAGGATTTATATTTCCCACCACTGGCACTTACTGCCCTGCAGCTTTGATGAGACTTTAATGTAGTTCCATGTGACAGTCTCACTGTGAGGTGAGGGAAACCTGCTAGGGGAGCTGGAGTTGCTGTGGGGTAGGGCAGAACTGGTGAGAAACACCTCAAGCCCTTTCCAAGAGCTCTTTGGCAGAGTGGGAGGATGTTTTTCACAGGGTTCATCAGCACCACAGCCTAACCTACATAAGAAGTTTAGTCTGAAGGAACTCAGCTATCTTGAAAGATGCGCAAGAATATCCGACATAAGTAAGGTGGGGAAACAGTGGGATTTTTTTATGTCTGGTAGAACTTAAAATAAACAAATAAATAATGTTTTTATTTGTGTTGCATGTTTTGGCTGATGCAGTTCATGGTTGTCAGCATCTCGTGACACTGCAGAAACAGCTCTTGTGACTCTATAGTAGGGTCCAAGTGACAGAGGTGACAGTAAGCAGTGTATTTCAGAAACCTAATGCTTTGCTCAGGGCTGCTCACTGCTTCAGCCCCTAGCACAGCACAGATTGGAAAAGCATGGCTGTACCCTAAACCCACCTTAGCCCACATTTCCTTCAATCTCTCACACACATTCCAAGCAATCTAGCTTCTCCTCTTAATACCAAAATTGTGATGGGATCTGATTTACCTGCTCCTGGTGGATTCAAAGCAGGCCCAGCAGCTGTGACTTGCACAGTCAAGAAGAAGGCAGGAAGTATCTTTCATGTTTGAGGGAGACTGTATCTTTATCTGAAGAAGCTGGTATTTCTGAGCTCAAAAACCAAAATATGATGCCATGAAAAATGTCCATGTCCCACAGTATTTGTTAGATTTTCAGTCCCTCCAGGTATGCAGGAAACACTGTCAGTCCATTTACACCTTTGTGACTCAGTAATGAAAGTCTTTTGTGAAGGAAAAAGAAAGAAAAGCCTAGAAGAGCTAAGCATAGAAGCTAGTTATTACTTTTCTTGTCGGTTGCTAGATCTCAGTGAACTTTAGAAGTAATTTATGATAGTCCTTTTTGGTTTCCTTACTCCATGGCATAGTGGGACTGTCCATTGAGACTGTGATTCCTTGTTGGGCTTTACAAAGAGTCAATGGTTGACCAAGAAGAGACAAAGGAGGTTTGTGAAGCTGTTGAACTGAGGGGCTATTGCATTTTTAGCTAAATTTGAGAGGAGGAAAACATCATCTAAAACAAAAGGAGCATACTCAACCCATATGTCAAAGCCTAATAAATCCTGTCTTTAATTTTGGGATTGTGAATGGATCAATTAAATGGATGTTACATCCCTGAATGAACCCTTGTAGTTTTTATCCATTTGTAGCATAAAAGGTTTTTCCTGAGTGGTAACCAGGGACTCAGAAACAAAGGGCTCTTGAGCCCACTTTCATTTTCTTTTCCCAAAGAGCTCAAATCTGAAATACTCTTCAGATTAAACCAGAAATGAGGAGTTGACACTTAAGCAAAGTAATAAATGAAGCCTCTCCACAACAGGGGCACTTCTGGCTAAAAGATAAAATATGTAGACAAAAGCTTTTCATTAGGAGCATTTCATGAGCATATTTCTAAGAGGTAAGAGCACTTCAGAAGCTGAGAAATGTTTTTTTCCTCCCTTTCACAAGAAATAATTCTTCTATAGAGCATATAAAGTGGCAAGGAGCATAATTTTCCTTCCCACTCTGGGGAAGGTGATAGGCTCTCCTCAGAGCCAGGAAAAGAGGTGAAGCCAAAGGCTGACATCGTGCCTGCAGCACCAATTCACCCGTACAGAGTTACTCCACAAACTAAGCAGTCACAAAGGCACAGATGAGCATGCCAGGACCAGCATGACTTCACCTTTGCATGGCCAAAATGAAGAGCAGGCTTCATCCAGTGCAACATTGCCCAGAGGTGAAATATGTTTAATGGAAACAGCTGGGAAGAAGCAAGGAAAAGCAGAGGGCATCACAGACAAGGGTCTTGTGACACCTGGTGCCATGAGCTGTGAGCTGGGTGTGCTCTGCCCCAGCTGCTGCCCTGACTCAGTGGGTGTGCACAGCAGGTCAGAGAGCCACACTTTTCTGAAATGAACCACCAATGCAGCAATCCCCAAAGAAATATGTCATTAAAGACAGCAACCATGCTCCTGGCACCATTGCAGTTTCTTCCTGCTCCCCACAACTGATAACATTTATCAAAGCCAGAGATTTCAATTCCTGATGGTTTTTGACACTGCAGCTTCCACTCTCCTCCCAGAGATTCTCAAAATACCAGCTACCTCCTCCTCATCTCAGAGCTAAAGTTAGTTCAGCATGTGAATATTTGCTCACTGCAGTGACAAACAGGAAAAGTTAGCTTTAATTTTGTCTGTGTGACGATCTGTTTGCCTGTGTGATGTCATTAACAACCCCTGGGATCTGTAGCTCCAAAAAATCATCAAGAGAATAAAAAGTTTCAGCACTTCCCACAGGCTGATCAGGCCATTAGGGAAGAAAAATTACTTATAACTTGCATTTACACAGGGCTCTTCCTTAGTGTCCAGGCACCAGAAAAAGTGGGTTCATTTTCACCCTTCCTTTTTCAGATGTGGGAAGACTACAACATTGAGAGAGCAAATAACCACACTGAGGTCAGTCATCTGTGGAGCAGGACACAGGATCTGGGGCTGATTTATACCATCCTCTGCCAGCAACACACAGTGACTCAGCAGTGAAGCCAGTTTCAGAAACCAGAAACCAAATCAAAGTCACATGAACTGGAGAAAGACGCCTGTGCATCTCATGAATAAGCTTGTTTATTCATGCTCCCTTCATGACCATGTCCCTCACCTGCAGGGCGTGGTGCAGAGAGATTGTCAGGTTTTTCACATTCACCTGGCACTCAGTTATTTGATTCCTGCATCACACAGAGTGCCATTTACATAAGGAGCTTTGCAAGGCATCTCCAAATCAAAATCACATGAATCAAATCTGGGGGTGAAGTAGCTAAACAAGTCTGTCATAATGGAACATGGAAGATTTTAGCTTGCTTCTAAAGAACCAAATAAGCATACACACCATCTATCTGCCTGACTCCAGCTTGCCTATTGTCTTTGAACCTGCTCAACACCACCAACCAAACACAGAAGCAAAGACAACTGAGATATCAGGCCTTTGCAATTGCTGCAAAAATTCATTGTCATGTAAAAGAGAGATGTCAAAAGTACTTCCATTGTAGAAAAATCCACCTTTTATGGACCATAGAAGACTCCACATAGAAATGGTCCAGTTGAAAAATATCTAAAGGATTTACTGATTTATCTGACAGCGTAATTACTGTAAAAAAAAAGGGAAAAGAGAAAGTTCCTGACAGTGTAATATAAGTTTCAAAGAAAGAAAAATTAGGGGTGCCTAGATTTCCAGACACAGCATCCCTATAAGAAATAAATCCCGAATTAGTCAGTGCCATAAATAATCCCCTAAGAGCCCATGCTTCTGAGATTCTGGGCTCAATTATTTTTGTCATGAGACTTAGAAGAGATTAAGCAGATAGGGGCAGAGCATGCTGATTAAGGAAAAAGTGGTTTGCTCAGCAGATGTCTTGTCAAAACCACATCCTTTAATCTGAAGTACAAACACACTAAGACCAGCATTGCAAAGATCTGTTTTAGCCATTAGAGTGCAGAGTATTCTGGGGCACAGCAGCAGGGAATATGAAGGAAGTATGGTCATTAGGGTGCAGAGGAGCTATGCGGTAAATGTCTTTCTGCGGAAGGATAAACGCGCTTGTCTCGGCAGTTTCCCACCAGGAGGAACCTGGGCACAGCCCTCCCTCATTGTTAACGCTCAAGCCATGTTGTGGTGCCTGAAGATGCACCAGGGATGGCCTCATCTCTCTGCCAGACCTTTTTCAGGAAAAGGATGCTCCGTGCAGAGCCCCTGGGCCAAGCAGCACGCTGAGAACAGGACCAGTGGTGTGACCCCAACAGAAACCACCCCAGCTCCTGGGAAGCTGGAGGCAGAATAAGCTCATCTCTCTCCAGAGAGCACTGACAAATGCAGAAGACTAACTTGAGCATTGAGCTCAACACCATGGCTGAAACTTGGTAGTCTGAAGAAATCTGTAGCTGGAGAGACTGAAGATGAGGCTAAGAAAGTGGAAATGTGGTCACTCACGTGACATGTAAACTTGTCTACATGAGAAAATCTCCTTTCATTTTCATGAGCTCTAATAAAGTGCTTTAAAGCATTTGCTCACACAAAACTAAAAATAGCAAATTTTTTTTATCCAAGTGGGGGTTAGGTTCAACCTGCTCTTCCACAGTTCAGGGGAGACTTTGTGCAAACAGGAGCTGTACAGTCAGGAGCCAGAGACTACAGGCAGTCTTTTGCAATGTTAGTTCACAGTTCAATCATAACCACAAGAAATGTAACTTTTTCAGCAAGAGACTTTGGATAAAAAGCCCATTGACAATTCTAGGGGTTGGCTCAAGCTGGCTACAGTCAGTACATTCCATCCAACTAGCCCAAGGAGGGGTGGAACTTAAATTTTTCTGCAAACTATTAGTCTAAGAAATACCTTTGTTTCTTCCTCCTAATGTAATTAAATCCTGTGTAGGATTTGTCAGAATTTGCTTGAAGGCTTGAATTTATGATGGGACACAAACTATTCAAGCACATGTTGTTTAACGATATAAAACAGCACGGGAACCATGTCTGCAGTATGAATCCCCCACAACTCTTTCATTTGTCATTTCTGAAAATGTAGATACATGGCAAAAATTGTCTTCTGTATAGTATTTTATCCATCATATATAATATTATATAAACCTTGTTCACCTGAGACTTCAAAAAATAATGAGGGTTGTCCTTTGTTTTTAATCTGTTCCATTTTCTGAGCATTAGTTTGGTGGAAATCTTAATAGGGTTTGATTAAATATTAACAGTGTATTAGCCACACATGTGTTTTTTCCAGCTAAATGTACAATGACCCAAGGGTGCAAGAATGTGAGTGTGCATATTTGAGGGAGTAAACATGTGCACAAAGCCATTGCCTTGAATGTGGGCATGAAATTAAGATTAAATAAACAAACATCTTCTGTCCACGGACAAGAAATCCCCACGCTGATGGGGTCTGACAAGCAGGGTTTGTCACCCAGGGTGTGGAGGTTTCCTGAGGAAAGGCTGGAGTGACTTTGCTGCAGGGTACACACAAGCTGTGTAAGGGAGCACATCCCTCCTGCCACCCCCTGTCCGCGGAGCACCTGCAGGCACATGCAGAGCGCCTGCTGGGACAAGGCAGGGGCGTGCAGAGCCACGAGGACTCAGGCACAAGGCACCAAGTGGTGTAAGATGTACCAGAGCACCCTCCTCACGGGCACTGTGCACCTGAAACTGAAAGGACACTGCCAGCCCGGCACTGCCACCCTGTCCCTGCGTTTCCAGCAGGGAACGTGACTGACAAGTTCACCAGAGGAGCAGCTTGAAGGTATATCCAACAACCACCAAGCTAAGGGCTATTTTCCAGCTGTCCAACAGGACTGCCACATCCAGTGCACGAGCAAATGGAATGGGTCAGAGTGTCCAGACAGTACTTCACATTACATTACAACCTTTGGATATTATTTGGATCCAGCAGCCTCTCCTGTTTAACTCCTCCCCAGTTCCAGCTCTGTGCTGCTTCTGAGCAGGAAGCGAATGTTATTGTAGCTCTAGAGGTGTCAGCCTTTCCAGATCACATTAAAATCCTTGGCAGAGTGATGACTGCCCAAACTAAAAATTTAAATAAGCTCATTTTCTAATTTACAATATTCATTTTTGCTTTAAAAGAAAAAAAACCCAGCTTCTTGTGTTATTTAAATTATATTAAAAATTTCAGGAACATTTTAACATAACATTTGACCAAAGATCTCAACAAAATTTCATAAACTTCACAAAACTCTTAATGAAAGTATTTAAAAATCAGATACCTGATAAAAGTTATCTTTAAATACGTAACCAAGTACATGAACAAAATTTAAAAAAAAAAATTTCCTTGATTCAGCTAAACTGTGCTCCAAAATCCCAGTTCATGAGTCTTTCTGCTGACCAGATCAGGGCTTACACCTAGTCCATAGCTAGTTTCTAGTAGAGCAATGAGCATTTTATTTTGCACTGACCGTTTACCTTGGTATTTGCAGAATGTGACACAAAAGGATATTTCTGAATGAATGCTTTAGGTTTGCCAGGGGTGTAGAAATAGGTTTTGCTAGGAATTTTTTTTAATTAATATTATTGGCCTCATACTGTTCATGTTCCTTGCTGCAGATTCCACTACAATCTGATGTATAAGTCATGTAGTCTGGATACCTGCACAGGCATATGTATTCATGAGAATAAATAGAAACAGACAGTATGGAAAACAATGTGTTAAGCAATCTCCAGCCAGCAAAAAGAGGCAATTATTTTTGCTGGGAACAGCAAAAATTTAATGTAAGAAAATTAATCTCGAGATGGCTTTGTTGGGAAACACCCCAGCACAGACGGGAAATGGGAGATTAGAAACCCAAAAGGAGGAACTGATTTGTGTTCTAATTTCCTTCCTTCTGGTCTGTCAAGTATTTACTCACAGAATATAGAAGATTTTAGTGTTTGTTCCTCCCTCCTTCACAGTCCCACTCCAGCTGCTGGCCTGGGCAGCCACTGGAGATCTACTATCAGCCGATTCACCTTTGTGAGCTGGGCACAAAAACTGTACCTAGATAGGACAGTGTAAGGACTGTGAGGCTGTAAGGCTCATTTTATACACGAACAGATGGAAAGTTTTGTCCTGAATATCCCGGGAAAACACACTTGGGTTACTTGTATAAACATCAACTTTACTATTCAGTTTCAATGCATCTCAAATGACAGTTAAACTAGAAACTGTATTTCCAGCATCATCCACCTGTCATGTCCAGGCTTACGGCTTCCAGGCACCATTGCGGTTTTTGCTTAATATGCTTTCAAATACAGCCTACAAGCCAGACACTCGTATCACACACATTATGAATGGATGCTGCACCATTTGAAGGCAGAAATTAGGACAGAGGAAGGCAGGAAAGGCTATTGAATAAGCTATGTTAGGAAATTATTTGAAAAACAACACACCGAGGAGAGGTGATGTACACCAATATGCAGAATCTGTCTTTAGCTTGAGATACTGTCATATGAAACCTTCAGTCTGTATGTCAATTCAGTTTGAGCCATTACCCATTTTTCCCCAGTCACCCTGCTCTGGAGGGAACATCTCTCTAGAGACAACACTGGATGACACAGTCATTATTTATCATCATGACACCGCTCCCGGGACTCTTAACAAATGGATCCTGAAAATCTGTCAAGACCATCAGTATATTACAAAGATGGCAGAGATAGTCATTATATAATAACTCTTCCAGAAAAATATGGTTTAAACAATGTGATATGAAAGCCTAATAGCCTATTCATTAGCAAAAAAACAGAACATTCCTTAGACTCAATGCCCACATCAGTGTTTATATCTATGAAAACATCCATGTCTTCTATTATGGGCCTTCAGAGCTTATTAACTGAAATGTTTGTCCATGTATGTGCGTACATACACATATACACACCTCTTCTTGTGCTGGAGGTGGAAATTACAGTGCACTTTTATGCATAGAAGAGAGATAAACCTGGGGGGTGGAGGCTGTCAGAACAGCAGTGGAACTGGTACCGCATATGTCTAGTTCATACTTTTTAATTGTTTTCTAGTAGACAAATCATTCACCAATCACTGGTCTCATATTGAGGTCTTTATCAAATTCAAATGTCTCCATTCCTGATCTAACCAATTTTAGGTGCTCGAAACCCTGGGTTTAGCTCTACTTAGGAGATTCCATAGAATCTCCAGTGTTTTTCTGTAACCCAGATCCTGAACTCACAAACCACAACAGAGACTGAAGCCGCCTGTGGGACCCTGCTCCTACAGCAGAGTAAAATACATTACCTGAAAACCTGGTAGTTTGAGTTTCCAAAATATATTTTAATCAGCCTTTTCCAGGCTTCCTGGAAAACTCCTGATTTTTCTTCTGATTCACAATAAAATGCATTTTTTTCCATGGATACCAAATATCAGTCCGCACTGCTGGTTTAATGCTAAGACTTAGGCAATTGAGTAGTAATTTGCAAACTTCTCTAGATTATACAATCTATAAAAAGAAAGATCAAGATATTAAAATTACAAAAGCCAAATGTGTCTCTGGAAAATTGCTTTGGACTTTGAGTGCTGTACTTCATTAATAAAACAGCTCTTCCTTCCTGATTGTTTTATTTTTCCTTTTAATATAATTAAGTGTGCAAGGGATAAATCATACTTTAACCCCACTAGGAAAGAGCAGTGTATCTTTCTATCCAACTATTTGGAATTCTACTAACATTGTCTTAATTACACTTTACTTCTTGCTACATTTGAATGACTGCTTTCCTTATACATGGCACATTTAATATTTCATTCGAAGGATATTTAATTTTAAAATGACATAAAATTATTTGTTTTATATTTTTAATTTAATGATTAAGTTGACAAAGGAAAACACCAGTGTATTTGTAAAAGGCAATGACAAAAAAACCCCTACTACATGATACTTATTTCTATTTAAAAAGAGAGAAAAAAATTGGAAATATTCTTCTCAATCTGAGAAAAAAACAGCTTAACAAAGCTGTAAAGTTGATTTTTATATCTACTTTAGCATTCCTCCCTCTGATACCTACATACAGATAGCTTTGTTATGAGTGAGCTCATTTTCCTTTTGAGGATTTTTTTAGTTAGTTCATTGACAGTGATTCTTTGAACAATTTAATTTCCCTTGGTTCTGCTGTTTCATATCACTGTCTGCCAAATGGAGAAGTACAGAATCTAAATCTATTAAATAAGAAGTAATATTCCTGCCCAAGAACAAAGCACAAAAGCCAGAAGTGCACTGAGATGCGTATTCATTCATCTTTGAAATGAATGGTTTCATTTTGGAAAGTACAATGCCAATGCAAATCTCATTAGCTGTCCAGGGGATATTTAAAAACCCATCCACTTTATCAATGTATCAAATATAGATTCAGCATTTCAGTGTAAAGTACTAGCAGAAGTAACACATTTGTACTTATTGCCTGGTAATTTCTATTGGGATACACACACACACACACACATATACATATACATATATATATATATATATCGGATTTTTTGTGACTGTGTATGTATTACGTGTATTACCTAAAATAAATATTATATAAAGTATTTGAACATTATTTATATGTTATATATTACACATTGCATGATACATTTATTTTATATATAATTTACTTTTTAAACTTTTTGCTTTCCAATAGGATTCACCAGCACACTTATTGCACGATGTATCGCATCAACTTCAAAGGAGTTAATTTGCCATTTAAGAGGATTTTGTTTATAAAAACTTAACATTTCCATAACTTTGCACATACTTATATGTCCAAATCTTTCCTAATTATGACTGTGCTTTTCTAGTTACACAAGTATTCAATATTTGTAATGTTTAATGCTTTTTTTCACAGGGACACTTGAAGTTATTCAGTGAAAGTGCTCACTAATCTCAAGCTAAAGTTGCAACACTACATGGCTAATGGTGATGAGCAGAAATAAAGATCTTCTGTGACATCATCATTGTAAAATGCACTCTAAACTAACCTGATGACATCACTATTTAGCATTTGTGGAATATGAATGTTTTCCAGAGCAGAATTTGTTTACTTGAGCTACAGGATAATCACAGAGAAAACACAAAGTATTGTGTAACCTTCAAATTACAGACCCAAAACCATCCTTCTGTGAACAGCCTTATGCTAATGATAAGATTTATTACCATGAGTTTTCAGCTTAGAATTCACAAGCACAAGGGGAAAGCTGCGAGTGCGATGAATCAGAAGCCCTCATGGGAAAGCGTGCCTGTGGCACGGGCACATAGGCATGCAAGCTGAGTCACCTCATCTCATACACCTCTGTAATGAAGCAGCTGCTCTTCTTGACACTTGAGATGAGGTTTGGGTCAGATTCTGTGTCAGGAGCCCCAGCTTAGGTCTCCTGGCAGTTCCCTGCAGACGCCTGTGCTCTGCACACCCCTGGGATGGAGCGGCCGCTGCCGCTGCAAAGGAGCCAAGCCGTTTGCAGGATGCTCTCCCTCAGGAACTCAAACCCCAGGAACCTGGGTGCATTCCTTTGTAAATCTCTACAGTAGCTAGTTCAAATGGGCAGCCTTGGGTAACAAAACCAACAAAAAACCCCTGCAGTGCTGCATGACAGCAATTCACCAGAAGTCATGGCCACAGCGTCTGGCAGTGTGACCACATCTGCTGGAGTCTCACAACAGAAACTGCCAACCCAGATCCAAACTGTCCTGAAAATATAAGGGCAAAGAATTGCAGTCTAGATTGCTGGGTATGCTTAATCATACATATGTGGACTGCTGGTGTTGAACAATTATCCTGAAGCAGTAATGCATGAGTTTCCACCCACTTATGTTTCAGTTTCAGTATAACATCATCAGTAGCTCAGAAATGTTCTCCAGAAGACTTTCCTAAAATAAAACAGGAATGCCAGGAATGTATTTAGTGAAGCTAATCATTGTCAGATGAAGGCTCCACTGATTACCCTGTAAGGTAATACTGCTAATATTTATTATTCAAATAGTTCAGAAGACTAAGAAAAGAAATAAAATGAAACAAAATGCTGTTCTCATCAACCTAAAATCCCAGACCAGTTTGTTGCATGGTAGCTGCAAATATATTCTGCAGCAGCAGAGATGTTCTGTAGTGCCTTAGAGATGCAAAAACTATGGAGGAACATCTGACACACTAACAAACCTGATCACTGCATTTGTTGTTACACTAAACTTTTACATCCTTCCAGTGAATTTCTCCTCCCTCAATTACGAAGAGATAACTCATTCACCCCAGGCTATTTTTTGGAGCAGATATCCATTTTTTACAAAATTAAATGTCTACACAAAATAGATGCCACTCCAGATACACTGGTACGTGTAACTCTCAAATATAGTCTTGTTCATAGAATAGGAAAATTGCTTTTCATATTCTGATTTGCCTTAATAATGATGATTAACATACAGTTCTTGAAAATGTTGCATCCTAATCAGTCTCACTGTAATAAAGGAGTAAGAATATCCAAATTTTCACAGTAAGGCAGTTTGCTTTTTTAAGGTCACAATTCAAGAGCCTGAGAATGGATTCAGGAATTTCTTAGTTTTGAAAGCTGGTTCAAGCCATTAGGCAATATGATATGACTGACTTTAAATAAATTTCTACATACAAAATTTAAGTCTTCTATGTGAGTGTGCTAAAAATGACACAGGGATGCATGTCTGAGAAATATGATTTTCCCAGGCATTATGTTAGAGACCAAATTTGGGATAAGTTTCTTAGTGTATTGTTAACAAGTCACTAGCTAAGGATGATCATGTGGTAAAACCCTAACAGTCTGAGCAGGTACAATTTTATTTCCTTTCCTAGGTAGCAGAAAAAGGTACTTTTTGATGATAAATATTGATTTTAGGTACTTTAAATAACTGATGAAGACATCTCAGGAAGAACAGGATCAGACATTTACACCAAGAAAGCACACTTGCACAATGAAAAAGAGATTATTTACATATGAGTACCCTCTAACCCAATATGTATTTAAAGCCATCTCTCTGACAGTGTTGAGAGAAACGTGCAGAGGGGTAAGGTCATGGAACTCTCTTGGTAATTGCATATGTGGCCTGGGACAGAGTCTACAGCTATAGTTTTTAACCAAGACCATCTCTCAATGGTGTTTTCCTAGTCCAAAGCATGAACAGAATATCTCAGAGTACCTCTGTGTCTAACACACATTTATCCAATTCTACCTACACTCGTGTTGCTATAGTGGTATCAACTGCTGTGCCAGTACCATCCTCTCCCATAGATTTGCAGTGACCTTGCACAGGTCTAGATTTAGGAAAAATTCAAACTGACTGAAATCAGAGGCAGCTGAGGCTCACAGTTTCAGTAGGATGTAAAGTAATGTTAATTTACAGAGAATTAAAATATTACTCCTAATAAGGCCGAGCCCTACAAAAGAGGGGTTGGCTGGTGCTGGGTCAGTCAGAGTCTGCTGGCCCAGCTGAGAGGAGGAAGGGCCAGGTGGCCAGGAGAGGAACCGAAAGGAGCTGGCTGGTTGTGCAGAAAGAAGAAGAAGAAACCTGTAGGCTGTGTGGGGCTGCCCAGGTAAAGTTTAGTCCTCTGAAGGCTGTGTGGTGCTGCCCAAGGAAAAGGGCTGAGTGATGCTTCATGAGGGAAGTTTAGCACTTAAAACAATATTTTGAGCATCTTGACTACGACATACAGCTGTGACGTATAACTTATGGTTGCGGGCAACCGCAACACTCTCTTCTAGAGTAATCTTGGAATTCATAACTGTATAATGAAAACGTGTTTCTTGATAGTAGAAAAGCTTCTCCAAAAACTTTCCTTCTGCCCAGCATCTTAAATTCACTGCTTCATTCCTCATGTGCTGGGCCCCTCGCTGCCATTTGACAGCTGTGTACTCACCCCCTGCAGTTCTGCATCAAGGAGTACTGGGAGAAGCAGTGGGTGACCTTGCAAGGCCCATCTGCCATTTTTGAGCCTGTGGAAATCCAGCTACACAGACACAAACAGGGGCTGCTCAAGATCTTTCACTAAATTAAATGTCTCAGCATCAACATGATTCTCTCCACTACTCAACACATATTCAAACCTCTTACATTTTAAAATCCAGAATAGACCTCTGAGGGAGTATTTCACATTCAAAATGAAAGTCATACTGGATTTATTAGATTGAAAGTCCATTTCATCTGAACAGTTCAACCAGGACAGCCCTGCTCTTTTCTGGGAGGTTATTTTTGCTTCTGGCTGCACTTAAATACTGGAGTGGGGTGGGCAGTGAAGGGCTGAGAAGTAGAAGCACATTTTTAACCCTCTTTTCTTCTTCAGAGAGCACATTTCAGCTCCTCAAGCATCACCTGAACTATACCCATGTCACAAAGGAGGCTGCTGCCACTGGCACATGCTGCAGTCTACTGACCTCACTGATGGAGGGAAGGCAGCAGCACCTTGGCACATTAGTTTTTCAATATTAAAAAAAACCTTCATTCTATTCCTTTCCCCTAGAATGAAAACTAGAGTGCCTCAGACTGCACTATAAATTACATATATAACTATATATATATATATATAGTTATATATACAAATTGTTAATAATAATGGTGGAGGGTTGTTTGTTTGTTAGGCTTTTTTAGGGGGTGACTTAGATGCCGGGGGGCTTATTTCTGTTTTTTAAATCAAGGACCCTGCACACACCTTCTCCTGGGTTTAGCTGGTCTCATCAAGGTTACTAAGTAACCTTGAGTTGTATTCAGCTTTTCTACTGTTCTTTTGAGAATGAAATTGAATACCTCCCATGTTTGAGAAGCCCAGCTTTTAGTTTAAATAGGATTTTTCAAGTATTAGCATATCAAGCAGTATAGTTGACAGCAAGCAACATAAGATTAGCACATTTTATGTTTTCTAAGTCTTAGCTTCCTTCTGTTCTACTATTTTGCATTTTTAGTGAGAGCAAACCAAAGGCAAGCTTGGTAACCATCTGCAGGAGCAAGACACCAGGTATATTTACACAACAGCTTAGTTTGCCTTCAGGACTCAAAGCATGGCTTTAATCTGCTGGGTCCTCCATGAACCCTGCTGGCCCCCTGGCAGTCTACAAGACAACATTTCAGCCCTGACCCCTGAAAATATTTACCAGTACTGAAGAGCTGGATCCCAGAAAGATGTTAGAAATGTTGAAGAAGCCAGGATCCTCTCCTGGTCATAAATTGTTCAGGGAACATGCCAGGTCACATAGTATGTTAAAGGGAACTTGGAAATAGCAACTCTGCCCCATCTCTGGATTGGCAGCAAGCAAAAGTGGTTGTAGACAGTATGAGTTTTAGAATCTACATTCTGCAGCAATGTTTTGGGCTTTCAAGTCTTATTTTAACATTTTGTTGCATATCTGATGAAAAGCTCACAAATTTAGTGTCAATGTGGAAAGTGAAATAATTACATTGATTGTCTCAACATTTTTAAACACACTGAATGAAAAAGTTAATCACAGGTTTATTGTGGATATGGATCTCAATGCTGACAGCCACTAACATTACACAAACATAAATGATTTGAGATAGATTTCATAATTAAGAAATATTATATATTAGTAGCATATAAGCCTCCAAAACTCATGAAAAACACAGTAGGTCTTTACCTGCTTTTTTTCAGATATTGCTATCTATATAGGTAAGCCTTATATCACTTCTCTGACTAGGACCAGAACAAAAGTCTTGTGGCATAATTGTCAGGAGAAAAAACAGACTGAGGAAAACTACATTAATTCCTCAACCTCAACTATATTGCTAGGGCTACTAGAAGCAAAACTTCCTAAAAACCTCTCAAGTATGACATACATCATTACCTTCCAGGTATCCATAACTGCAGTCACTGAAATGTTACATTACGGTGATGCCAAAGCTCCTTAATCAAGTTCTACTTTTCCTGCATTAAGTGATTCACTGGTTCATGAAAAAGCAGCTCCATTATGGAGCAAGGTCAGCTCCACCGTGCCCATGACAGCTCATTAAACTGTGTGGCACCTGCTACCCATCCACAGGAAAAACACCTCAGCTCTGAGGCTTAAGAAGCAAGGATTCCTGAAGAAAAACAAAAAGAAAAAGAAATCACAACTGAAATGTAGCAGGATCTTTACCTCATCTGACATCAAGAGATTTCTAGCAAAATTAAATGTGTGATTTGGTATTCCTTAAGTTGCCAGATAGACATCACCTTTACACTGGAAGGCAATTAGTGTCATTCATAATCAGTGTACCCAGAGTACTCCCAGGTGAACACATCCCAAAACCACATCCAAGTGTATGCACTGAGTTACACAGTTATATTGAGATCTGTATGAATTTTTGAGAAGTAAAAGAAAAGCAATGTACAGACAGCCAGGGAAACTTCAAAATCTTTCAGAAATTTCTGTCAATTAGGTCTTTGAAACTAGTCTGTTTCAAGATGTCAGACCTTTCAGTAGTTAGATCTCAAAGTCATCTGCTTTGGGTGATCCAAAATTTCTGGGTCTTTAAGTTTGTCCAAATTCATATTTGATTATTTATTCTCATATGTCAGTACATTTATTCATTTTTAATGTTCTTTATACTCTCCAGACAGGCAAAGTGCCTTTTGAAATTTACCTGGTAGGATTTCACCTTTGTAGTCCCCTACCTGTTTTGAATGGGAAAAAGAAAACCAAGCAACACAGAGGAGGAATCTAAATCATGTAGCCTAAAGTTTTTGGATCAAATAAAAATGTTCACCATGAAAGATCTATTTCTGTCAATCCATCTCCAGATCAGTAGAACAAGACAGAAGCAGATCTTCCCATTTCTTCAAGCTCTTATTTAAACAAAGGAAAGTAGTCCTTAAAGGTTGTTGTTCTCCCATTTGCAGTGTTCCACACAGGGCTTGGACTATTGTAACAATGGTTATAACAACTCTGGGATGGAAAAATGACTCTATGAAAAAGAAAATAGCAAGTATGACTGTAGTTATTTTCTCATATGAACTTAGTTTAAAAAAAAACAGACTTTTTAAAGAGATTCACAAGCTGAAACAAAAACCCTCTACACACAAAGACCCCCATTTGTTATCCAAACCAGAAAACTGGTGTAGCACTCATGAAAATACAATAGGTTTCTCCAGGACAAACATTAAAAATATCCCAAAGTTGTTCCAAAACATCTGTTAGGCTATTTGTAACATTGGAATATTTTGAATGTCATGTTCTCTGTTGCTCAGTTTTTAAAGATTCAGGTTTTTCAGCAACAACGGTTCATTAAAGTGACTTTCCAGATGGATGTAACTGGGTCTGTCTGGGATGGAGTTCATTTTCCTTACATCATCCCAGCCACACAGCTCTGTGCTTTGGGTTTGTGGACAAAACAGTGCTGATACCACACCAGTGTTTTGGCTACAGCTGAGTAGTGTTCACACAGCACCAGAGGTTTCCTTTGTCATTGGCTCTTCCCCCTTTGTGTCTGCCCAAACCTGCGGGGCCTAGGCTGGGAGTGGTTGAGAAGCTGGGAGGAGACACAGCCAGGACAGACGCTCCCAGCAGACAAAAGGGCTATTCCACATGGGATCATGCCCAGCAACAAAGGCTCAGGAAAAAGAGAAAAAAAGGCTAATCAGGGTTATGGGGTTTATCTTCCTGTAGTAAATACCTGCTTGCTGCTAGGAAATAAATTTCTTATTTTGTTTTGCTTGTGCACGCAGCTTTGCTTCTCATATTAAAATGTCTTCATCCTGACCCAAGTTTTCTTGCTTTTGTCCCTGTTCTCTCCATCATCTTACTGGGAGGGAAGAGTGTATGAGCAATGGCGTGGGGTTCACTTGGTGGCAGGGGCCAACTCACCACAACAGCCCAAGTCTGAACTCAGTTCAGTAGTTCAGCCAGACAACACAAACTCATTCACATACCGTGTTCAGCTTTCTGATACTCAAGTTTATTACAGACTTAACACAATAAAACATAGTATATAAAAAAGTAGATTGCAAAGTCTTCACATCATGGAATGCCAAGTTACAAAAATTGAAGTCATATCCTTGAAAATACATGAAAGCTAGTGGGAAAATATGGTGAGATAGAGGGAAAACTTGTGGGAGACAGGGGAGGAGAAAAGTATAAAGTCAGTTAAAAAAAAAAAAAGATATACGTGATCCAAACTTTTTAAATAGAAAATTTAATATCATTCTTTGAGTCAAACAATCCTGTCTAGAAACATATTAATAATGAAGTTAGGTCCAGATTTTGAACCTTTTCCAGATTTTGAACAAGATTCCTTGCACCCCAGTTAGTTTACATTAACATAGCTTCTGTGTCCTACAAGTCATTCCAAAATACTTTTTGACTTCTAGAGTGTTTATCATGCTTTACTGGATAGATTGTTTGCTACACAGTTACAAGAACATCTTCAGTTACAAAAATAGTTATCACTCATTAGTATTTCTATACATATCTCAAGCTATTATATGCACACTCTGTACAGTGGATGTTAACAGCAGTTAAATTTGCTTCCTTAAAACAAACAAAAGAACTAAATCACAGTCAGTCAGACCCAAAATACTCGGGCACCATAATCCACTTACACGTGTGGTACAAAACATCCCTGCCCATGCAAAGCAAAAGCAGTTTCAGTACCCAGGAAACACATGCATCCAAGTTGTAGGACCCTTGTGATGGCTGGAGGAGGAGAGTATGAGGATCAGGATGTTACTCCCACTGAACAGTCTCCCACTACACGGCAGGGCTCTCCACACGAAGTGTGCACATCCCACACAGACTGTTTTTCCTGGCCAAAGGCCTGCCCACCCACGGAAAAGCAGATTTACACGGCAAAAGATGTAGGCAGTAGAACTACCTCAAAATATCCCTCTGGTAATGATCAGAATTCCCGAGCTAAACATAAAATAGGAAGGTGACTTCTGAAATGGAACAAACACTGGGTGTTTGCCACAGCCAAATAATTGTTCTCAACATCTTTTGGGTGGGATCTATTCCTCCTTTCCTGAGCCAAAAGAAAAAAATGAGACTCTTTGGTGTGACCAGGGCCATCACTAACAAATATTTTGCTGGTTGCAAGTAGTCCATTGCTGAAGGATACTCGTTGCACCTGCATTATTTATCCTTCCCTTTCAGCAGTGGAAAGCCTGGAAGCATTACTAAGGTTGTGGCATGTTGTTAGGCAGGCAAGTAAAAAATTGAGTTCTTAGGGGTAGCATTGCCAGTCTTTCTCATCTCTTAACTCTGCAAATGCAGTTCAGCTGATGTGAAGCTTCCTGCGGCTGCCCAACTCTGGAACAAGGCACCCAGTTCAGAAGGTGCTGTCTGGGAACAGACAGATGCCTTGCTATTGAATAGGGGAGTGGGAAGAAAAACAAAACCACAACTACCATCTCCCAAAAAAAGGAGGAAAAAAAAAGGAAACCTTAAATGCTGAATAGGAAATAACACTA
Source organism: Phainopepla nitens (assembly GCA_013400175.1). Taxonomy (NCBI): domain Eukaryota; kingdom Metazoa; phylum Chordata; class Aves; order Passeriformes; family Bombycillidae; genus Phainopepla; species Phainopepla nitens. The sequence continues at coordinate 1,281,305 of VXBQ01008102.1, read as the reverse complement.
CTTCTCTTTAAACATTTTCTGAATATAGAAATTTCCCTCATAGCACTCCGGCACCATCCTTTCCATCATGAGGGTACAACACTTCAGTCAGGTTAAAGACCCTCATGGTTCAACCCAAGCACTTAGAGGTTTGGTGTTTGAATGGTTCCCTTTATATACCACATGCTAAAAAGCCCAGGCACATTTGCAATGCACTACTATGAAAAAATATATTCACTTGCAGAACTTCAAGGACAATTTGAAGCAAGGTCAACTAAAATATGTACTCAAATCTGCCAACATCAGGCTGCAAAATATAAACACTACAATGTTAATATCAAGGTCATGCACACATCAGAAGTGCATTAAGAATTTCTAAGTTATACCACAGAGGAAAAAGATACTTATGGTTTGTCTTCACAAAAGATTAGGAATTAAGCAACCACCCCCATGACAGTGAGATGTGTAAAGAAATTACGAATTAATTTCTACAGGCTTTTTCCCACTCCAGGAATTCAAGAATGTCAGGTATTTCACCTTTTAGTAAGAGTGCTTCCCTTTAAATCTCTCCAAATATATATTTGACAGTTAGATCTTTGATGGTTTAGATCTTGGATGGTTATTTATTCATTCTTTTATTTTTAAAGCAGTGTTTTAGAAATGTACAATAACTTTGTTCTCCAATCGCCAAACAGTCAACATTCTTTTGCATTTAACTGTTCCATACTTAAGTTAAAATTTTGAAATTTTACAGTTATTTTAAAGAGAATACATTAAGCTGATTTTCAATAGTGCCATAACAGTGCAACATCTGGACTATATTTCTTACTGTTTTAAGAAATTACTAACAGAGTTTCCATTTTAAAGTGCAACAGGTTTTGGTAAATGATTTGCTACAAAGTATTCAAGTGAAAAGAATTCTACTAGAAATAAACACACTGCAACACCAGTATAAAAGTATTTGATAGTGTTTGAAGACTAGAGCAAGTTACAAGTGAAATATGAATCACTTCAGAAGACACACATAAGATACACCAGGAAAAAAATTGTAACTTTTCAAGCTGACTTTCTGGAGAGAATTGTACTTATTGTATTTACTGACTTACAACTGAACTGAAAGGCTTGCCTTTTTTTTTTTTTTTTAAAGATCAAGATAAAATGAATGTGAAAAATGAAAGGTCTGGCACTTGGATCTATACTGATACCTTGTTTATAAAGCTATACAAGTTAATAGTGATTTCCCTTGCTCCCTTAGCAAGCTTGGTCACATAATGCAAGTACAAGTTAGATATTCACGAAGATTTTTACCTGCTTATCTGATGAGATGTTATATTAAAATCAGTAGATAAATTGAAATACTTGCCTTATTTGGTTAGTAATATGCTGACAGTTGTGCAAGGGAATACTAGCACTTGGAACCTTAAACCTTTTATGCTCCCGTTACTGACTTGAGAATTCAGGATTATCTTTAATCCACAGTTTGTTTCTTAAGATGAGAACTCTTCATCATTCATTAAGTCTATCACAAACTGTTTAGATATTCTAGACGAAAAAAACTGAGTTTTATCTTCTCCCTTCCGACACATACATGGAAAGAATAACTCCACTCAATTCTTTAATTTAAATCAGCAAATTCCAAGCACTTCACGCAAGGTTAAGAACCACAGATTAAAGTATTGATTTTGCTCAGCATGTCCACCAAAATTTCAAAAGCCAGTCTGAGTCTCAACATTGCTTAAAGTGTAACTTCCCCCCCTGCCATGCTTGTTCAAAAGCAGCATTCACTACTGTCACCAAATAATTTGATCACTGTGCCGCTCCAGTTGTTTTAGATTACTTTCCATCCTTGGAAGAAAAATTTGTTTCAAATCAATATAACTACCTGCCTACAGCTGTTTTCTTCTTTTTCTATTTCAAAAAACCACAAACAACAACCCCCAAACAAAAACAACACTCTAGTGTGTAAATATTTAAGCCTAGAAGAAAAGAGCCTGTGTCACTTGCTGGCACTCTTCAGTTCTGATATGATTTAAACCAGAACTGTCTCCCTACTCTCCATTATCAGCATATCTTTGTACAAATGGTATCAGGAGTTTACACCTCTCTGCTTCTAGCCAGCTCCCCACTCTCCTGGTCTTTAGTTATCACCTGTATCTTTTCAGCCTATCAGACAAGCTTATGAATGAATTTTAGCAGCTACAGGAGTGAACCTCATCTAAACTCTAGAAAGGTGAGTCAGTGGTGAACTAGTTTCTCTCATGACTGTGAGCTGTACTAAAGAATGTTTACTTTTAAGGGCACAAAATCAAGAATAATCTTCAGAATATAACTACAATAAGTCATGTCAATTGACTACTCCAGTTACAGAAGTTGTCTAAAGGCAAAAGATGAAGTCTTCATCTTGTCCACAACTATATGAAACTGACAGTTGAGGTTCTAAAAGTTTTCATAGACTCTTGGAGTAAGTGCTCATAGCAATTCAAATAGAGGAGGGTGGGGGTTTATTATGGTTACTTAATGTCTTACATCACCCACATTTTTTCCCCCACCCACCCCCTTAGGTCCATCTAAGAGAGGCCAGCAAAGAAAAGAATAATGTAGACATGTATCTTCACTGAAGTACTGGAGCATCAGATTGTTAGTGGCACGTTACTCAGAAGCCTTTTTCTATGGTGTTTATTGCCAATTCATTTTGTGTAGCTTATTTCCAGGAGATAGGCAGCATAAAACCAATAACATCAATTAAAAAAATACATTATTCATGACAATGCAACAGTCTCAATAGTACCTTCTTACAGCTGCATTTCACCTAATTCAGAAATAAAACAATCCTGATCTAGCTAATTAAAACGTTAACCCTCAGAACAGTCAGCCTTCAGGACTCAAACAACTTTGGACCCAAAGTTCACAATCATCATGATTGACAATTACCCCAGAAATTGACATGTGCAAACTGTGCTACAGAAACTATTTCATGTCAGTAATCTCACAATTATATCATCATTTACTCCTACAGAAAGAATTGCTTCATCTTCCCTTACGTAACTTGGATGTGACCTCTGAGTGCTCTGGAGGTACAGATAATTACTGCATTTGCTTACTGAGCCTGCGCAAGAAATAAACACAGCTCAACATATTAACACTTAAAAGTTGCTTAGGTACATAATATAGTAAAACAGTAAAAATCAAAAAAATCACACCAAGCTCTCCAAACCCACGCTCAAAGCTTCCCACCTAGTTCCAACTGCGCAATCTTGATTTTAATACCTGTTCTACAAAGCCTACTAAAAAACAGGCTGGTAAAGTCTTGTTCATTTCTAGAGTCTTGTATTTTTCCTTTGTCAGTTAGTTGTTGTGGGGGTTGTTTCTTGTTTAGGTTTAAATCTAGCTTTAAATCTCACAATATATATTCTCCTTGTAACATCCCAGAGGTAGTAAGAGGGAATATGAATGAAAAGATGCTGGATTCTAGAAACTGCACATTCAACTACAGCGCCATCCAAGAGAGCTTTTGTGGCTTTCATAGACTGCATGTCACCTCTAACCATGGATAGCAAATAAAGTGTAGAATCCAAAAATAAAGAGCTATTGCCACTGGGTTACTAATCAAAGCTATTAAAAGAAGTACCCAGACACCTCAAAGTAATCTTGTTATTTAAGTAGTAACACTGCGTTTTCAATAGTCAAATATCAAGAACTGAAGTATAAACTTAAAATTTATGAGTATTATTTTTTAAAAATGCTCATTAGTGACACATTTCACCTAAACACAGACATACACACAGTTACTCTAAGTTGATGTACCACACCGTAAGGAAAAATCCCAGTTCTGTTCAAGAATCTGATATTCCCCCTCTCCCCCCCACCACACAACTTGACAGAAGTGCTTACAGTAACAGAAAGCAAACAGAAGGGGAAAACACAACATTTAACAAGTGCACCTATTTACAATTTGCACCTTTCCCTCCTTGCATCTGAAGTGTACAGCTCTCCACGTCTGCTACGCTGTACATCGCGCATACTCTCCACTCCATGGTACCACCAGTTCTATCCAAAGGATCTCTGCAAGCACCAACAGCAGTCATTCCACACCAGCCAACAGGTGCTTTTACTGTGGAGGCTGAAGGACATTTAAATACTCTGACTGGCCCAGCTGGTAGGTCGTGTTCCCTCCACAGTCCACATACTGGTATCTCTCCTGGGATATTTGCTCAGGGTGGCCTAAGTACGAGGTTGTCACTGTCACTCTTAAAAAGACAGAAGAGAAGAGATTTTGAGTTTCCTATTCTGAAAATCATTGTTTGTATTACTAGGAAAAGGATTTGAAACAAAATACGTTTTAAATAAATTTAAGAACATTATGATTTACCACAATAGATTTTCTCCATGAGGGACATCTGGTTCCTTTTCCTAAAGATGCTAAAGCTGAGGTTTACTTGTAATATCTACCCCTATCTCTTGTTTGTCATAAGAAAGCGAATTATTAAACAACCTACAAGCCATGCTATATCTAGTCTAAAGACACACCCCGGTCCCTCATCAACAAAAGATCCCACCATACTGAAATTTATGCAATGTCACAAAAAGCAATCTCTGACAGAGTAGTAAAGCCAGGAACTCCTTCAAGATCAAAGACCTCAGCAAGTTTAGAACAGTGGCTGATACACGAAGTTATTTTAAAGTTTTTGAGACATCAGTAGCTCCATGGCTACAGTCCAGCTGCAGAGCAGATACAGTAACAATGATTCTCAATCCAGTCTTTACACCACCAGAACTGTCCAAAGACACAAAGTTCACTTTCTGTAACTATAAAGCTACTACACTAGAAAGCAAGTTGACTTCATTTTATCTATGATGCAAAGACTCCAGGATTAAGTACTTGAGTATTATTTTAATGAGAATTATATGGCTTCTGAAATTGTTTCTCACACACAGGAAGACTACCATACTTACTGCATCATCACTACTATGTTATGTACTTTGATAGATGGTAAAGTACAGAAGTCACTGCAAAAAAGAAGAACAATTGTTAGATTTACATCAAACTTTTCCAGGGTTATTATCTAAAAAGCAAGACTTCTGGCTTCAAATGGAAATTCTGCTGTCTGTATATATATAGACTACAGAGTTGCTGGCAATGGCAACATAATCATTTGCCAGTGACTGTATGCTGGGCTGGACCCACTTTTACATATAGAGTCTTACTTTCACAGGTTTTGTCTTCACATGTGTTTGATCTCATGTAATGCTTGCCAACAGAAGTGTCCTCAGAAAGTGTTCATTCCATCTTCCAGAAACTAACCAAGGTTAACCTGAGCCACTACATTTAAAGTCTGTCAGTATCACTTTGTCACCTTTTTTTTTTTACACTCATGCACTTCTATACTACGCAAAGTAACCTTTAACCAACATAGAGAGATTCCAAAGTCAAGGTTATTGCTCTCTTGCAAGATAACCTTTTCAGACTCACATTTTCTGACACATGCCTACATACCAGCCATAAAGAGCACCATGTAAGTGCATACTTTTAACCCCTGCTTGTTAAATCATTGCTCTTGGTCACAAATTTATCAGCTCTAGAATGAAAAGCGTGTGATCAGTGCAGTAAGATTGCTTGTCACCTACCTACAATATTTGCATGGCTTTGTCATTCTTTCCCCCTGCACCAACAAAAATAAAATATAAATAGTCAGTAAACTCAGCTCATCCAAACTCTAAGAAAATACAGCACTATCATGAGTTCTATGAAGGCTATTTATGAAGCTTATTTATTCCTCATGCATCCAAAGAGTGAGCAGATCACAAGATTCAGTGTTTACATAAAGCTAACTTACATACTTTTAAAAGGTGAGAGGGTCAACATTTTCTGTTGATTAGAAGTTTGTGCCTCTCTTGGCATTTCACACTTACTCCATTTTACTCCAACACTTCAAAGCAACAAGGTTTTCTCCCACCCCAAAGAGGCTGCCATCCACTAGAAGTGCACACAGACCTGAAGTCTCAATAGCTAACTCTTTCTGTTCAGTCTGGATTTCAGTGTAACAGAACTAAAACTGGGGCTTGTGACCACGATATAATGAGGTAACAGTCTGTTGGACAAATGAACTTTCAGAAGCTATGGATAAAACCACTCAAAGGGCAGGCTGTAACCACTGCTGTACACATAATGTGCAAAAACAAGTTTCTAATTTGCACACCACTAAATACAAATTTCCTTCTACTGCAGAGAAAGTTGCGGCAAAGTACTGGAGGACTTGTTAGGGGAACACATCTGCACTTTCACCCCCTAAGGCAGCAGTCCTAACTAGTGCCAAGGCCTAAAATACTGTAAGAGATACCATTTAAAGGCTTCATAGCTAGGTACAGCAAGCCACTACATGAAACTAATCAAGCAATTGTGGTTTACCTATCTTTCAGTACTACTGAACTTAAAGAAAATGCCCCAGCATCTTTTCAAACTTTTCAGATTCCTGCTAACCTTGCAAAAGGTTGTTTTTAACACCACTGCAACTTTTAGTAAGATCCATATGATATTTACAAGTAGAGTACACTTACTACATGTAGCTCATTTCATCTTGTATTACTGTGGGCACCATATAATCAATCTAAAAAAAAAAAAACACAATAAAAAAACAATGAAAACACAAATGAGTAGATTTATATATGAAGATTAACACGTTTATCTTCAAAAGCCTAAGGCACTCACCTGTTTCATATCCAGAGGACCAATGTTGGTGATGTTGTTTAACCGTGCTTTGCCAATAACTGTTTTTGAAAACTGAACTTGGGCTGTGATATTTGCCACTTCAACAGAGTAATAGTTGTTATTTGTTATATTAAGCGTGTTCTGAAAAAAACAAACAAAACAGTGATAGCTATCCATTCTGTGTATCTTGATAAGCAAGCATTTTGAATCTTGTGAAAAACAAAGTAATATCAGAAATATCAGAAATTCTGCAAGTAAATTTTCCTGCCTGTGAGGACTGCAGAGAGGAGTGGGGTCACAGACTTACCTCCTTTCTGAGTTTGTCAGTGAATATATTGAGTAATACAAACTTCTGCACAACTTTCCTGGTAACAATCCTCCACTTGAAATACTGCATTTCTTCCTATCCTCAATTATTCCTTCCAGGAAATTTAGTTATCAAAGGACCGCTTTCTCCCATGGCGGCTTTGCTTTATTTAAAATGAAGAACTCTACCAAAAGTCTTTGGGCAATCCTGTATCAAGGTCACTACAAAGAAATCAAGAACTATGTGGGAAGACCTCCTTTAAGTTTTAAGGTGGATAAGAAAGTATTTTTCCTCAACATCAGTTTTGAAAGAGGCACGATACCAGGGCAGTAGCAAATACCATTCCTACATACACACACTACATTTCAGACATATTCCAAAAGTAACATTGAGAACTCCAGAGTCACTGTCCCCTTGAAAACCTAGAAGACCTAGAGTCAGCTTGCAACTACACCTCTATTAGCTGTAGCTACAGGAACCAGCCACAGCAGGCTCAGTTACATTTTTCAAACTGGTCACCGATTGTAGCTCTTAAGACACCGACTAAGCTTTTCGGGCAGACCACAGTTTCTAGGTGCACTGAACTCTCAGAGCAGCATCTCCTGCTGCATTTTTGCATTACAAACACCCAAACAGTCAGACTTACCGTAATATTGAGATAGATTATCCGCCTATCCTGCTCGTAAGTGACGTACACCGACTTCACACCAACGTACTGAACGTCAATCGAGCGAGGAAACAAGAAGAATACAGCCAGCCCAGAAAGCAGTAAACACACAGTTACAGAAGCAGTCACATAGAGCTTTCTGGAGGAAAAAAAAAAGCACATTTCAGAGTCAAAAGCATATTACAAAACAGTGACATGCTATTTTCTTTTAAGTGGTAAGGAGCAGGACTAGTCAATACAACTAATTCAGTCTATTTCTAGCTTCCATTAGCTTCTAAAAAGGGAAAAAAACCTATGCTATGTGTGTCACAGCTATGTCTTAAACAGCTGTTACTCTTGCATACACATCAGAAATCACATTTCAAATCATGTGGCTATCCTAACATTTGTAACTTGGAAAGGAAGATGGAGGAGGTAAATATTTATGTGCTTTGAAACAAACCAACTTCCTCTTAACATTTATTTATAGCACAACTTCCGTAATTTTGTGGAAACCTCACAAAAAACACCCAGAACACAAAATAAAGCTCTTGTGACAGAGAATCCCGACTTCAAGGGAAAGTGTCAGGACTTCAGCTAAGGAGCAGGAAATTCACAATCAAGCTAACACAAAAAGGTGCGTTTTTGTGGGTGTGGCTCTGTGTGTGTGTGTATGTGCTTAGGAGGGTGGGGTGCTGGTAGTGGTGTGAGAGATAAAAAAACCCTCCACAAATAAAAAGATCTACTTCAGCTCCAATTTTGTCAAGATTTGAACACTAGAGTAAAATGTTTCATATTTGTATTACCATTACATCAGACATATTATCCAGAATAGTATTATGTGAAGCTAATAAATTTCTTTTTCCTGGCACTCATTTCTGTTTACTACAAAAATATCAAAACATTAAAAAAAATGAAGTAAAAACCAAAACGTCAGAACAAAAAGCCCTGAGCATTGCAGTGAACCCCCTAAGTAGATCCTAGGAAAAGAAATAAATATGCTGTACCATAAATTGTTGATTTTTCTAGCTGTAAAAATCAGAATGTTACAAATTAATTTTATGTGATTTATTTTGTAGTAGTGGCTCAAAGACACTACTGAGTAACTCAAACTCTAACAGTGAAGATGTGTCTGCTTAGGTCACTTAGCATGCTACAGAGACTGAGACATACTCACATCATTACTGTAAACATGTACATGAATAGGTTATACAGTATTCCTCAGCTTTGTACTAAGCTAAGATGTACTGTGATGAAGTATGCACACCTGTTAATAAATAATTTTCCAAGAGTTAGAGGTTAAGGCTGATATTACCCACAAGCCCTGCTCTTCCAATAATGAATGCAAGAAAGCAATCCAGTCATTTTTGCTTGATTCTTCTTAATGCTATCTCCTTTGAACTGTTTAATTTTAACTAGAAGAGAATAATTAATTGTAGATTCAGGTACCACAAACAGCTATTGACTTACGTTCTTCTTGGCCTCAGTCTCTGATCACTGTATGGAATTAAGGCTACCAGCTGATTTTCCTGCCCTGGAAACAAAAACACCCTTTCAGAATTTAAACAAAGCATAAGTGTTCTTGCAGCTCTTTCAGACAAAGAGCACCCGTTGCAACTTAGTGGCACCAAAGAATAAACACTAAAGATAAACATTTAAATTACAGATAAGGACCCAGGTCGAATGCTAATGTAAGCTGATGCCATTTTCTGAAATAGAGCATGGCTTATGCAACATCAAGATGAAAAAACACCAAGTCCACAAGGATCAAAACAGCAATAAATTCTGCCTCTGTGCTGCACACATGATCAGAGGCAGTATTACCTCTGGCACCACTTCCTGGAGAAAAAGAGATGTAGAACAGCTCTGAGCTCTCTATGCCAGACCATATGAACTCATGGAACAAAATATTTAGAAGTTTGGAGAGTAAGAACTGATCCAGAAGGCATTCTGCACGTACACTTCTGAAAAGCAGAGGTCAGGTTTGGTTAAAAAACCCCAACAAACAACAAGCCCAAGCTGAAACAACCAAAGCTATCAATACAGGTGATCTGGGCAACACAGGCTATGCATACACTGCATTCTGGAAATCAGGAGTATATATAACCACATTTATTATGGTACTGCTGAGCTGCAGCACCCTGGAAGTCAAAGTAAGTATCTACTGGAATTTCTCCATCGAAGTTATGTCACTAGAGAGGATTTTTAAAGGGGATATCTTAACAGCAGAAGAGCACATGTACAGACAAGTAGTTGAAAACACATGTACTATATCTGCCAGTAGGGCTTTCACTATTTGCTGTGGAACTCTGTGAGAACAGAGGCCTCAAGGCCAAGCCAGATCTGCAATTTTTAGGCCAAACACAGAATTTGATCAAATCTTCACTTAGCTAATCAAGCACTTGGCAATGATTCCATGCTGAATCACTAAGCTAAGCAAAACATGCTAACCAAGCAGCTATTAGCATGCAAAGCATTAACCTTCTAAAAAGCCTCTACCAATTTAAAACACATTTTCATATCTACTTCAATGAAGCCTCTTCAACCTTTGAAGAAAACAGCACAGTCCTGTTTTCATACATCATACTAAAATCTAAAGCTGTCCAAGTAACAAAACATAATTTCATGGCTTTATTATAGTTTAGCCATCGTATCACATATTAATTATAGTCTTACTAGTCATGTTGTCATTCTTAATTTTTCCCCTCTCCCCTCAAATGACCTCCAAATGTGACATTTTTTATTCTCTAAAATACTGAGGAATAATTAGAAAGACAATCCTCTTAGCTGTAATAATTCATTTTAAGTTCTAAGTTTAAACACATTATTTCATTAGAATGCATGGAAAATGTACGTTTTTATAGTTACTGCAAAATCTTTAATAAAATAGTTAACCTACATTTATTTAAGTATTACATTGAAGGATTCTACAGTGAAAATAGGAAGCTTTTGAACATAGAAATCCTGCTGTTTCTGCATTTTGAGTAAAACATGCTATTGATATTAACATGTATTTCAAGTTAACAAGTTAACAGAACAAATGTCTTTTCCCTTTCTGGCTAAGGTAATTTTTAGCTTCATAGCTTTTCCAGGTGTCAGATTTGCTGAATTCAGAGGTACTCCAAGAATACATTGCAGTAGGAAGCTTAACAGCTAAAACACAAATCTCCTGTGGTATTTGCAACCACTGAAATATTCTATGCTCCCTGGTCCTTCTACCAAGGTGCGACGCGAGTGTTTGTGAACTGTACCATAACCCAACCTCACTGAAGCACATGTAGAAGGACAACACGGCACACACATCACTCAAGCTTCCTGAGCTGCTGGTCAAAATCAGTTCCAAGAGCTTTTACACCCAATAATCTCTTTTGGATAAGAGGTCTGGCAAGAGCAAACTCAAACATGAAATTGTCTCATCAGCTCTTCCCCAGTCAAAGGGAAAATCTCACAGCTGGAGCAAAGGGCTGTGCCTTGGGCCACTGCATTTGTCACTCTCCTTCTGCCCGGTTTCAGATATCCTGCATTCTCCTCTCACAGGTCTCTTCATAAATATTTAGGTAGCTTATCATTTAGGACAGAAGCATAACAAAGCACCATGTTTTACCAAGAGGAAAAGCAAAGGATGAGGGCAAAGCAAAGAAAAGAGTTAAGGTATGGAGACTAATGCTGTGTAGCCTACTCCTTCCCAAGGCAGCTAAAGAACCTACATATTTTCAACTCCAAGCTGCAGTTATCCACCTAGCAAGCACCCGGGGGACAAATGGAAGATAAAGGAAAACAAGGGACACTGGCAGCAGTGTGGGCAAAAGAATTCACTATAAATCAGAGAAGAGGTGTTCCAGCCCAGGTCTACTTTTCCATCTCTGTATTTGCAGACATTTTTGCAGTTATGTACTGATTCAAACAGTTTAAACTAGGTAGTTAAAAAAAGATGCAATAAAATGTCATGAAACTAAAGGTTTGCTAATTTAACTTGCAAAAGCCATGGTTATGTGTGGATTCAAAACTGAGGATGAAGAAACAGTTACATTGTACAGACAAGAGGAGATCCGAGCTGTAACAGCTGACCCAATTTGGTACACTCATCTAGCGTAACAAAATGCTTAGTGCTAAAAAAGAAGTCAAAAAGATGAGAAAACTTCATCTTGACTTGAAAAGCTATTTGTTATGAATTACTACAACTGCACACGGTTATGATGTAAATTTATAGGTTAAAAAAATAAAAATAATAAACAAGGAAACTTACCTCGTGGAATTCTTCCTGTTCCCTGGCAGGTTGGGCAGGTGACACTGTCTCTTCCTGTAAATTCCACATAGGGAAACTGTGACACATCTCCACATCTGCTGTCTTCATTGTGCACTTCCGAGTGAACTAAACCATTCCTCACGTTATCAGACACCGAGCTTCCATCATAGCCATCTTCCTTGCAGGTATGCATAGGCAGGTGAGAAAGTGATTTTCCCATGTCTAAACAAAAGTCAGTAGGAAGTTTTCAGGGAGAACGACTCAAACATGGCTTGCATTTATTCCTCTGCACCAGGTAACTGTTAGTCTGTGGCCACAATCTGACAAGGCTCAGCTCTCCTCTGTTCAGATCCCTCAGGACCTGCAAAGCACTAAGGCCCTGTCAAGCTGGAGTCAATCCCAAACTGGAAAGAACCTGAATTAACTGGGAGCTTTGCTCAGGCTCTCCAGTATGCACAGGTTGAAAGGGGATCGACAAGAGGCTTTAAAGTTAGAACTGCTGGCAAAAGTTGCAACAGCTTTTCCGAGGATTCTTACTGCACAGGCTTTAACACAACACACTAATCTTTGTATTAAAAAAACAAAAAGTCAAGACTGGGCCATGGAAAGCAATTTTGTAATTTTGAGTAAATTCTACACACATGACAGACCCAATTTTAGTAAACTTTGTAGCCTGGACTTGTTTTGAGAACATAGGATTGGCCATTAGTTTCCAAGCTAGAAATACAGATCGCCTGGTATTTAAATTGATGATCCCCTTTAATTCAAAAGTGGGCTAATTCCCAAGGCAGTCAAGTAAAAAATTAGAGTTACTTAGACATAGCAGCTGGCAATATATAGCATTTATAAAGACTTGTTTAAAAAAGAGTACTACTCACAAAAGCATTTTTGTTACCTACATGTATTTTAATTTTTTCTCATTACAGTAGCTTTTTCAGCCATGACACTGAAAATACCTTGAAAGACAGAACATTTGAAACTAAAGTCTGTAAAAAAGTGCAGTAAGCAGAAACCTCCCCAGTTGGAAACACGTGGGAAAAAACTTCCAAGATAAAAAAACCCAAAACCTCTACAGCAATGGCAATTAGTTGTCCAGCTTATCTACATAACCCATTTTAGTTACTTAACACACAGAGACATCAGTCACTCAACTCATCAGTGTTTCGAGGAACTGCATGTTTTAAAAAGAATATGCAAAACTTCACTGTTTTGTTGGGTTTTTTTTCCCATTAAGAGGCATTTTTAGAGTGGCAGCTAGGAATTATCATGCTGGTTCACTAAAAGGAAGTCCTAAGAGGATGACAAAAAGAAAATAAGTCAGAATATTTTAGACCAACTACTCAAGACAGAACAGAAATATCTCAAATATATCGATGGCAATGTAAACACAACATTAATTCATTACACTGCCACAAAGGCTAGGTGAATGTGGGAAAAGGAAAGTAAGTCTACAAATGTCAAGTACTCCCAGTTACTACGCCAGCAAATATGCATGTTTATTTTTTTCATTTATGTCATTAAACTCTCACAAGCAGGAAAGCTATTTACCCTTCTGCTGATACAGCACTTTTTAAACATTGGGAGCCATTCAATAATGGAAATTGTTGAATTGAAAATTAAAACTACTGAGCCATTGAAAAAAAAAATCCTGAGAAAGCTGCTGACACCGTTGACAATTATTTCACGTGGGGTTTTTGTTTACTTTTCTCCTTGCAGCTGACCTACAGCCTTCAAGCTACAGAACTTGAGTCTTGCAGCTTAGGCAATAGCTGTCACAATTATAGATCTGAAAGCTTAGGCATCGTGCTGTTCTGCCACCACTGCATCCAACACCCACTGACAACTGAAGTGCACCTTCTGGTTTTAGCTTTTTCTGGAAGGAAAAGTTCACACACGCCCTGATCACACTGTGACATGAACCAAAGTGCAGCAGGCAAGGATGACTGGGAACTCCTTTCAAGAGAACATCCTTTATTTGAATTGAAGTACTAATGCAGGTGCATCCTTCAATGCCAACTGTACCTGAGCTTCAATAATTGAATTTAATGGTGCCAGAGACCAGGGAGAAATGTCTCAGTCCAGAAACAGGAAAACACAGAACCACCTTCAAGCCAAATTGGATTTACCATCATGCTTTTTCCCCTAGCCAAGCTTGAACCTTATTACAGCTGACCACGAATCAAGAACATGTTGATCTTTTATCCAGCGCTTACAGGCTAAAGAGTAGCAACTCTGACAATATAACATCTCTGTATGTCACAGCTTCTATACTGTCACCAAAGTCAGAAATCCTACTTCATGAACAGCTCTGCTTTGGTCCAGTCTCCCTTGCAACTCATGTTACACTTCATTCCCCCCGGACTTATCTGGGCCTTCAGTGAATTCACAGTTTGTTAAAATGAGTTTGGTAAATCTAAAATGTTGTGAGAAGTGGCTTCTGTTTACGATCATACCCTTCAACTTGCTATGCACTGCAGCACAATGGTACACGGGCAAACCCCAAACAGTGTCACAAGACAAACTGAACCACCACATCCTGAGCTACACGCAAGGCTAGGGGGAAAAACTTTGTTTATAAACTCAGTGAAAGTTCATGGAGTCAAACTAAATAGTTATACTTCTCCAGCAAGTTAGGCTGGTGTTCTTACTCTTTACATGCAAACGCATAAACTCGAGACTACAAACCTACTTCCTTTTCAATACAGCAAAAGATTTCGAATCGCAACCACCGTCTGCCCCATCAGCCGTGCCTTAACTGCGAACATCACAAGCTCCTCCACAGCCGAGGACGCGGCAGGGTAAGGCAGTGACTTAGCAGCCACAGGCTTCTCCGGCCCGGCTGCGCACGAACAGCGCTGCCTTTCACGACCCTTTGCAGACCCACGTCTCGGTCACTGCCCGAGCGGTAAGGCGGCAGCTGCCAAAATAAAGGGCTCAAAAATCCTGGGGTTTAGCGATTTTCTCGTCCATCAGCGCCAGCTGCTCTCATAAACATGGCGAAGTTTACCGCCGGCAGGCTTGGACCAAGGCCCGGCGAGCTCGGCTGCCGCTGGGCTGCCCGGCCGGCCCCCGCTCCCCGCTCGGCCTGGGGCGGTCTCGGCGCAGGAGCCGTCCCGGGACAGGGCAGACAAGGCAAGGCAGGGCAGGGCAGGGCAGGATAAGGCAAGGCCAAGTGCCCCCGCCCCGCCGCGGGCCTGCCCAGGCCCC
>VXBQ01008102.1:1254035-1266126 GCA_013400175.1 Phainopepla nitens | reverse complement strand
GAGCCGGCTGCGCGCTGTTCGCCCGGCCCCCGGGTCGGGCCGGAGCCCCGGCGGCCCGAGGCTCGGGGATGCGCGTGGACCGTCGTCCCGAGGGGGGCGGGGCGATCCCGTTTCCAGGAGTGGAATCTAGGGGAGGGGAAAGGGGGCTAGGGAGGTGGCGCAGCCCCGCTTTGCGGCAGAGGGACTAAAGGGGACAGAGCGAGCTTCCATCCGGGGTTTCCCTGTCAGCCGTGGTCCAGAATCCTATTAACAGAATCACCTAGGATGGAAAAGACTTCTGAGATCGTCGAGTCCAACCCATGACCGAATCAACATGTCAACTAGACCACGGCACCGAGGGCCACTTCAGTCTTAAACACCTCCAGGGACAGCGACTCCACCACCTCCCAGGGCAGTCCATCCCAATGTCTAATCACCCATTCTGAGAAGACATTCATCCTAATGTCCAACCTAACCCCTCCCGGTGCAGGTTAAACCCATGTCCTCTCGTCCTATTGCTAGTGTGCCGTGCTGCCTGCAACTATGAGCGCCCTCTCCTCCTGCCCTCAACTTGGTGGTACCTTGTGAGGCACCGCCGCTGTTTTCTGTGCCCTATTTGGTAGCTCTGGTGGAAGCTTCTCACCCGCTTGGGCTCCAGGAGAAAGGAGATCCTCATGAGAGCAAAGCGGTGGTAGCAAAAAGAGGCGCCAGAAACGAGAGCAGTGCGTTTTCATCAGTCGCAGCACATTATACACTGTTGCTTGTACAGCGGATGTTTATCCAGGGCGTGGACAAGAGATGTTCTCCCAAGGATTTGCCAGAGCAAAATGAAGTGCGTTGGAAGTGAGTGGGTTGTGGTGGCTTCTCTTCATGTGTCTGCCTCTTGTTCACAAAAACCATTACCTGCTGTCTTTGGAAACGCTCGAGACGACTCTGGGGAGGCGTGAGCACCAAAGGGATGAGATCTGTGCGAGGGGGGACATAGCTCAGAAGGAAAGCAGGAAGAATCTCTGGCCTGGTTTGGGAACCTTGACCCAGCTGCAGGAATGAAACAGGCTGGGGGTAATTCTGTGATTTCACACCATGTGTTGCAGTGCAAGGACAAGCACAGGATCAGGGTTTGAGGGAGAGAATGAGGAATCATCACGAGGTTGGGGCAGGGTGCCAGGCTGCTCCAGAGGCTGGAGGAGACAGGCTGCCTCCAGCAGCCACCCAGAGCAGGGCAGCTCTGAGGCCATCTGCAGTACAGCCATGCCTGCAGTATGCACTGCACCTGGTAGTGAGACCAGCATATGACAAGCACAGAAAAGAACCTTTTCCCAGCCAAGGGTGTGCTTAGAGAAAAAAAAAAAATCTTCATTTATCTTTAATCAGGCCAATGCCAGCCGATTTATTGTCTATATCCTTGAAACTTCTTGCTGTTTTCTGGGAGTTTAAGAAGTCTTGGCTTGCAGTAGTGTCTAGCTTTCATTATCCAGTTTGAGTGAGGCTGGCGTTGCAGCTGGCTTGACTCTACTTATCTAGCCAGGTATGGCCAAACTCCTGGCAGGATTGACAAAAGCTGGCATGTTCCATGTCTTTCTGGTAGATCTTCACCTGAATCTTTGGCCCATCACTGTTCAAGGTTCCTGAGATTCCCATATAAAGGTCTTTGTACAGTAAGATAGACCACGGTATTTTGTGAGTTCTTAACTACAAAACAGTATGTGTTGGATACCTTGAACAGGTGCCTGGCATGCTCAGGATCAATATGGACTTTGTATCTCACTTTAAAACATCAGCAAATCCCACATTTGGAAGGCTCAGGTCTAACTAGTAATTTCACTGGCTATTGTCTTTTGGATCTGGCTCAACTTTACATCGATCCAGGGAGCACAAAATGCACTGTGAAAAATACTCATAGCTTTCAGCTGTACAAACAGGAAGTAAGAACATCAAGTCTTTGCCTTTCACATTGTTTTAAATAATAGTGGCAGCCAGTCACATTGACCTGAATCATCACACAACAGGGGATGTGCCAGAAAAGGTAGAGAAAAAAGGGTTTTGGAGTAGCTTTGGGAGATCCCACTGAGTTCTGGCCATTAAATTCTCTTGATACAAATTTTTTCAAGACAAATATTACTAGTAAATTTTAATTAGCATGGAGATTTTTCATTAAATCAGAATTTTGCACCTTAAACTGCAGCAGTTTTTATCCAATACTTCCAGCCCTCAAACGAACTTATAAGGCCCCATGCAGGCAAGAATATTATAAGACTGCTGGACAGAGTTTTTTCCTCTGCTATAATAGAAGCAACAGTTGAAATCAGTAAGGGCTTTAGAGATAGTTCTCCATTACTGTAGTAAATAGACATGTTTCTAGTTAAAGACTTACTGCTTGGCAGAGCCCTTCCTCCATAGCTTTGACACAAACAGAATGGTTTGGGGTTTTTATCTCTTTACAGCTGTCATGATGAAAGGGAACATATCTCTGATTATCTGTTTGCTTTGTGTTATTTTCACTTTGAAAGTACATGTTAAAGATAGTATTGTAAAAAGAGAAATGGAAACACTGCAAGGATCAAGCACAGCCATAAATCCTCAAGGTCACCTTAAATATAATTTATTTAGTATAATAAATAATTCAAGGAAAACAGAATGAACAATAATATAAAGGTAAAGTGTCACACCAACTGTATAGTCTTGGAAAAAAAAAAGAAAAATATGTAAAGAAGATGTAAAACTTAGAAGCCGTGCTTAAATATGTGCTTAAAATGTTACTGAAATGAGACACTGAGGTTGGGATAATCAAGACAGGGTTCCTGTGATTATGAGAGAGCATTTTGCAGTAAAGAGATACAGAATGCACAACATCCAATATTGCATGAACTAAATATATTATGTTTAGATGAGGATTGCATGCTTAAACAGAGACACAGAAATTAATCCGTTCAGAAATATGTGGTTGAGGGGTGATATGTAATTCTAGTGCTAGTAGGAAGGGTATGAAACAGAAATACTCAAATGACAGAAGGAGGGAAGCTGAAATCATCACCTTTGGACTGAGTTATGGGACAGCTGCAAGTAATATGAGCTCTTAGTTCTCATAGATCACTAAGGGAGTGCAGTTTATACTTCTGATAGTACATCAGTAAAGAAATCCAAGCAATGAATCTGCTTTCAAGTTGAGTTTTGTGGCTGGGATATGATAAGTGAGTCAAGGCCTTGAAAGGTCTGGAGTTAGCTATCCATAAAGGAGCTGATTGCAGCCTCCCAGGTCCTGCGAGCAAGAGACTGAGACCCCAGATATACCAGTGAAGAATTATATTTACTTCTAATTTTCTCCTAAGATGAATAGCAATCCACTAACATTGGTTATCTGAAAAAACTCCTGGCTGCCCACATTTATTTCATCCTTTAGGAATATAAGCTACTGATACTGTGAATATTGAAGGTAATGACGCCTGTTTTTCTACGGAGTTTCTTCTTGGTTGGCTATTATTTACTTAAATTATATTTTCTGTTTTGGCTGCATATACCTAACATCTTCTACTGCAGAGCATTTTGACAGCAACAAGCAGGCTGCCATGCTCAGAAGTGGAAATTTGTAGAAATTTTCTGACTGGATAGGAAGTTATTTAATGTTTGCTCCTAAATGTTCAGTTCCTTGTGTCTCCTGCCTGGTTATCTATTACTGTGAAATTTCTGTGAATGGTATTATCTCTCAAACTGCACTGAAGCTGGATAATGCTTTCAAGGTTATTGGAACTTGGGACAGACAGAGACAGAGATTGCATAAACCTTGTTTTCATACAGCCTACCAGACTATAATTGGATAGCATCCTGTCTAAATGTTGAGCTGGGAACAGAACCCTTTTTTATCTGCAAGCAATCTCCAAGTCCAGAAAAACAACCAAACAAACAACAAAACAAACAAACAAAAGAATGTGAAAAATCTAATCCCCATCTCTTCTAAAGCAGAAAGAACAGGGAATTGTGTCCATTTGTCTGTTGCTGGTGGTAAAGAAGATACTTATGATTTCCTGTAATTACTTTAAGTTCATCATTAGTTCACTGGGAGTTTTGTATAAAAGGAAAAGCAGGCTTTGCAGAACCATTACAGCTGTTTGTGTGGATTGGGTTCCTCCTCCATATGAAGTAGTCTAGGGAATAGTTATGCTGCCATTTTATAAAGGCCATGGTTTTTTCCTAAATATCTCTCTCGTTTATAAAGACACCTGAAAGAAAATGTTTGTTCCCTATACTACAGTTTTCTCATCCAGAAGCTTTGGAAAAGAGATACAAGTTAACCAGACAAAAATAAGAAACTTAATTTTTTGTGATTTTACCCTTTATTCTTCTTGTTTTGCATGTCACCCTAGTCCCAGGATGCACTAAACTGATTTGTAAGGGTTTGCAACAGTGACTTAACTGCAGTTTTGCCAAACATGCTAAGTTTCATCATTGAAGAGCAGGTAAAGTCACACTCAGGCCAAAACAAAAAAAACCCAAAACCCTAATACTAATGTATATTAAAACTTATACTAATATGCATTAAAAACAAATTCCACTGTCTTATTTTGGACTTTTAAAAGTTCTGTTTTGAAACATCCTTTTTTTCCCTCCTAAACTATTATCTGTACTTGAGAATAGCTGCTTTTGATGGTATTCTATGGTAAATATTTTAGACACAGCACTTGAATATAATTTGTCACAGATACTTTCAATGCTCTGTATTTTCTGATGGTGGGGCCTGAGCACTGAGTTACTTTGCATGAATAAAACATAAGCAGTATTTTATAACTGATCTGTTTCTGATATATTGCACAGCTACAAGTAGCTGTCATTGCAACACTCCACAGTCTTCTGCTGTGTATACTTTATAGTTGCTCTTTGTTCATCACATGTGCACAAACCTTAAATTCTGCATTAGTTGACAAATAAACGAGATGATTATATTCTGTAAGAACATGGGTTTTATAAGAGCTGTGTCCCACTTGCTGCAATACACACTTCCTATCCCTTCTGGGGAAAAGAGCCCCTATTTCTCCTGTTTACATATTCTCACCTTTCTTTTTGAAAAAACATTAGCTGAATATTGATGGGGAAAAACTAAAACTGACAACAATCCACAGACCTAGACAAAGAATGGATTTTTGGATCGACTGGATGAATGTCCTTGTGATTACACTTTTAATGCTTTTGAATAGCTTCTTTCAGAGTAAGGATTTTATAAACAACATGCAGAACCATTTGTCTTTACCTTAGAGGAGTGGCATTGGGTGGCAGATGTGGCCACCTTCACTCATGAATGTGGGCATAGAATAACACTATTCTAGCAGTCCCATTGATCTAAGGCTCATCTAATTTATATGTGATCTGTGCTGCAGTTTCTGATGGAGGAAAGTACAAACAAGGATATTCTATCTTTATTATTTCTAATGCATGACTTGTCTAACTTTATTCAAATTGACTTTCTGCAGAACTAAACCTATTACTGACAGGCTTTTTAAATTGTGTAGCTCCTCAGGGGAAGACTTCAACTACCAATGGAATAGTTGGCCTTTAAGCATTCAAAGTTATTTAACTTTTTTTAAAAAAGAATATGTTTTAAACACAAACTTGCAAAAAGTAATGGCATATATATGTGTTACATAAACCTCTGAGAAAATCCAGTTTCATGTTTTTGGACAGTTGTATGAATGATGATGACTGTCTCTCACTTCACTAACAACAAAATCAGTATGTCACAATGCATAAATAAATGGGGTTTGCTATTTAAAAAAAAAAAATTATTTAAGTTGATCAGCACCAAGAAAATCCACTTTTACTTAAAAGGTTCCCATATTGTTCTTTTAAAATACCTTGGGAAAAATCTGATATTGAGTTCTCCATCTTTGGGGTAGGACTCTCCCACCTGGTGTAAGACTCAGGAATCAATCTCTGCAACCTTCTGCACGGTTTATTCCATTATTTATATAAAGATATCGATTATGGCATCAGTCTTACAGATACATGAATTACATGTTTCTGAGTCACAAAATATGAGAAATGGTATGCGTAACAGATAAGTAAGAGATAACAGAAGGTGCAGCATCAGGAACAAAAATGTGAGCAGATAACATTGAGGAAAATATTTCACATAGAGCCTAAAGCCTGTTCCTGGTATTTTAGCTTAAGAGGTCTTTATTGTATGCATTGCAGCAGTAAATGTCGTGTTTATCAGCAGCACATGTCAAGACATCTTTGATAGGTTGCATGTTGTAGCAAAATGATAGACTGTTTGGGCAACTGTTAAAATCTGCCAGCTAACCAACCTGCAAACTCATAGGTATTTTGGGAGTGCTGTTCAAAACCCTGCCGGTGTAATGGTTTCATCACTGTGGTCATGCCTTGCCCCAGGCAGCCTCTTCTGCAAGTTTGCCAGGTGAAGGTGCCAGAAGATGTGAGTTTTTATTTCTTGGAAAATAGATCGAGGTAACCAGTTCACAGGTTTCTAGAGGTTTAGCTTTCCAGCAATTACAGTTTTTACTTATTACTGACTGGACCATAGTCAGAAGCCTTGTATGGGATTTAGAAATTTGTGTCTTAGAAATGGAACACCCTGAATTCCCTTACTTCTTAACAGGGTCTTCCACATAATGGCAACGATAATTTTTCATTCTTGCCCACTCAGGTGGGCTAAATTTAGCTTTAATGCTTCATTTAATAAACAAAAGCTTTTTTTTGTCCTATGTCCATCTCTTATAGGTTTTATATTAGAGAACATTTTTTATTTTAAAAAACTGCATCATAGTTCTTGAAGGGAAATGGAAATAAATCTGTTTTAAGCAACTGTTCAGCTAAAGTTCATACTCTAAAGTTTATACTTCATTTTATTTCTTTAGAAAAATACTTTTATAATTATTTTTAGTTGGGATATTTACTGTGCCAAAGTGCTATCAGAGACAGGGTTCACGTTTCTGTTGTAATATGCTCTGCAGTATTTTAGTCGAATACATATAGGAGATGGAACTAGAAATTAATATTTTAACATATCATGACCATTAAAATAATTTGTCATGGAAAAGTTGATCATATAAATGCATTGTGATTATCCTAATAAGTACAGTTTGTTATGTTTGATTTTTGTCCACTTTTGCACTTCTTCAAAATAGGATCTTATTAAAATGTTTTTCATTGCTGTCATGAGAACTGCATTGAAATATTTTATTGATAATTTAATCAAGCTGTTATTGCGTGATCTCTTACTGCAAAAGTAGTTCATCCTGTGTGGTGGGTTGACTCTGGCTGGATGCCAGGTAGCCACCAAAACCATTCTATCAATCCCTTCCACAAATGGACAGGGGAGTGGAAATATAGCAAAAGGTTCATGAGTTAACATAAGGAGAGAGAGAGATCTCTCATCAGTTACCGTCACAGGAGAAACAAACTGAACTTGGGCATGTTAATTGAATTTATTGCTAACAAAATGAGAGCAGGATAATGAGAAATAAAATAAGTTTTAAAAACACCTTCCCCCCACCCTCCCTCCTTCCCAGCTCTACCTCCTCTCAAGCTTCACCTCCTACCCCCGGCAGTGAAAGGAGACAGGGAATGAGAGTTATAGTCAGTGCATCACATGTTGTTCCTGCACTGCTCAAGGTGAGGCGTCCTTCCTCTGCTCCACCATGGGGTTCTTCCCATAGGAGACAGTCCTCCATGAACTTCTCCAGCATGAGTCCATCCCATGTGGGTCACTCTTCCATGGGGTGCAGACCTCCAGGCACAGCCTGTTCCAGGATGGGTCCCCCACAGAGTCACACGTCCCACCAGGAGACCTGCTCCAGCATGGGTCTCCCATGGATTCGCCTCTCAGGCATCCACCTGCTCCACATGGAGCTCCTCCACAGGCTGTGGGTGNCGGGCTGTGGGTGGATCCCTGCATCCCTGTGATCCTTCAGGGGCTGTGGGACACAGCTGCCTCACCATGGGCTGCTTGATGGACTGCAGGGGAATCCAGCTCTGGCACCTGGAGCACCTCCTGCCCCTCCTTCTGCACTGGTCCTGGTGTCTGCAGAACTGTTCTTCTCACATGTTCTCACTCCTCTCTTCCCTGGTGGCAATTACATCTGCACAACTATTTTTTTTCTTATCACAGAAGCAATACTATCATTACCGATTGGCTCGGCCTCGTCCAACAGCAGGTTGTACTGGAGCTGCCTGGCACTGGCTCTGGCAAACATGGAGGAAACTTTGTCAGCTTCTCACAGAAGCCACTCCTGTAGCCTCCCCCACTACCAATACCATGTCATGCTAACCCAATACAGCATAGATGGACCTTTTACAAAACATATGTTGCTACAGAATAGTGTCTTTAGTCAGTACACAATGACAATGTATTCATCCTGTAATACCCAATGTAATTTCATTATTTTTAAGGGAAGCAGAGAATTCCATTCCAAGAAAGAGCAATGCCATTTCCAAACATAATAATACCATATGAAATGATCCATGTATTTTTTGTTCTGTAATACAGGAGAGAGCTTTAGTTGTTGAATGGCACAGTGGAGTTTGAAGAACATAGACTTTAGTTTCTTAAAGATTAAACTTTTATCTTTTTTTTTTCCCCAATGAATTATGCTTATTTCAATATGTACATAGTGCTCACAGATCTCCAATTCTAGAAAGAGTAATTAATTCATAATTGATTGGTTCTTGGTTGCTATGGCTTTAGGTTTCAAAAATTAACCTCTACACTTTCCTTCCTTTTTTGAGTGGTGGATACCACAAATAATATGAATTTGTTACTAAATAGATTAGAGAATTTCCATTTTATCTCACAGCTATGAGCCTCACAGAGCTTTGGCTGACCTTAAGTGTTGTCTAAGCAAAGAATCCAGTAACAGGATTATAAATCTGAAGTGAAAGGTTTGGTGTCTCAGATAAAGCAACAATCATTAAGAAAAAGTAGAGCTAACTGTACACTTCATTTCTAGATGTTTAGTATGTTGTGTGTCCCATAATCTTTTAACAACCAGTTTCCCATATGTATACGTATCCTAAATAGTATCACCATAACTGGGAAATAATCTAAAATAATCAGAAATAATTTTATGCCAGGTGTGAATGAAAAAACAGCTGTATAACATCTGTATGATGTCTGAGGAAGGTTTTATCAGTGGTAAAAATACCCCTTTGACTAATTACAAGTAATTCAATTAATAGCTAACTTGTTTGAAATTAGAACCAGAGTTGTAGCCTGAACATTCAAAGGAAGATGTACATTTATGCTTGTGCATAAGGCAAACAGCAGAGTGGATGACATGAATTGGCCTAAATTAGACCATGAGAAAATAAAACTTAGAAGTGAACATGTTTTAAACCATATATAATTACTGATTAGGTTGTTTGGAAAATGGATGGAAAACTAAATGCTTGAAGGACAGATATTTTGCATTGAAGAGTTCACAGCTTATTTTGGCAGTGTGAAGATTTCACTGATGTAACACAGCCACTGAAATCTGTTTCTGAGAATGTTTATGTGCAAAGTAGAGTGTTTGGACATTTCTGTTAGCAAGCGTGAAGAGCAAGAAGATTTTATCTCTCAGTTTAAATTAAACACATGGAAAAAGTTGGCTTACATTTTTCCAGTCTGCTGATTTGATTTTTTTTTCATGTAATTTCATGCTCTGTGAGAAGAATGATGTTCTTCAGGGAGGATACACCAGTGTGAGGATGGGTGGACTCTGATGGGCAAGAATATCTAGTTAACAACTAACCACCTTAAAAAACAAGGACAAGAAGCAAGAGGAGCAATTAACACTGGTACAGCAACACTGAGGAAGAGGAAATAGCAAGACAATAAAAAATACAGGGGTCCTTTAGACAGTGACTGATGGCCACTGAAGGAACCTCTGAAGCATGGCCTTGAAGAGGTTCAACCAGAAATTTGTTGCTGAAAGAACAAAGAAAGCAAGAAACAAGATTATCATAGAGCTCATGGGGAGGTGCAAGCTTCTAATGGAACATTTGAAGGACTTCAGAAGTTCTGGAAAACTTACTAAGGTGGATTGAGGGAAGGAAGGAAATTTATTATATCACATATAGAAAAGGGACCAAATGCAGGGAAAGGAAGAGATGGGGAAGAACCAGAGGAATGAGTAGAAAAAAGGAGAGGGGAATAAAATGATTGAGTCATGAGGGAAACAAGTTGCTGGCCAGTACTGTTCCGTGGCTAAACCTTTGGGCTCAATTACCTCGGTGTAGCTTATCATGTGGTTAAACTATTGTTCCCATGTGGATGTGTCTGATCAACAGCGCGCTTTACAACAGACTAGCTGGTGGCTGGGATGAGCACTCAGGATTCTGACACACGTACACTGAAGCTGCAGGTCGAAGGGGCCCGTAGTGCCTGGGGACAGTGACCGGAGAGATGGGTCAGTGGGCAGAGTGGCCCATTTGTGCGTGTGTGTCTGAAGAGCACAGCTGGAGCGGCCGCTGAGTTGAGTAAGAAGACTATGAGCTTGGCCCTGGAGGGGCTGGGGGTCTGAAAACTGGTGACTGAAGGGACCACAGAGCTGGACCAGCTGGCAGCAAGCCTCGTGTGTGCATGCTAGCAAGTATTGGGCCCAGTTAGCTGGCAAGTATGGCATGATCAGGCCCCCAGTTTTGTTCATGTTCATGCTAGTGCTTTTGGTGTAAACCTGTGGGTGTGCAGGGGTTAGTGAAGCCTCTGCTGTCTCCTTGGGTTGCCCTGTGCTGCCAGATGTATGTCTGTGCACATTTGGGATACCTGCCTAGCCGAACTTCTGGACATGGGAAAGCCACAGCCTCATACTCAGCAGCAGGAAAAAGCCCTGGGGTCTTACAGCCCACCAGACTTAGCTTACCTTTACAGCCAGCTCCATGCCCCTCAGTTTAGGAAGGCCCTTGAGACCTTTGAGTGCATCCAGAGGAGGGCAACAAGGCTGGTGAGGGGCTGGGAACACAAGCCCTGTGAGGAATGACTGAGGGAGCTGGAGGTGTTTAGCCTGGAGAAGAGGAGACTCAGGGGTGACCTTACCACTCTACAATTCCCTGAAGGGTGGATGTATCAGGTGAGGTTGGTCTCTTTCTCCAGACAGCAACTGACAGAATGAGGCGACACAGTCTCAAGCTGCGTCAAGAGAAATATAGGCTGGATATTAGGAAAAGGTTCTTCATGGGAAGGGTGATAAAGTACTGGAATGGCCTGCCCAGGGAGGTGGTTGAGTCACTGTCCCTGGATGTGTTTAAAAAAAGACTGGATGTGGCACTCGATGCCATGGTTTAATTGAGGAGTTAGGGCATGGGTTGGACTCGATGCTCTTGAAAGTCTCTTCCAGCCTAGTGATTCTGTCATTCTGTCATTCTGTGATTCTGTGTAACTACACCATGTATTGGCTGTGCACAAACATAAGGGCTGCATGTTGGCAGATGCACTTGTCTATATGGAGAAGTTAGTATGTCAGTAATTTGCTGCCTTGATTTTCAGATCATTCTCAGAGGTGGTGATAATGATTTTATGAACATACATACATCCCAGAATTTGAAAACTTTCTGGAGATAACTGAAGTTAATGTGCAAGTGCAGCAGAGAAGTCTGAAATGTCTGTCTGAAATGTAGGTGTGTTTATAGGAGCCCTATTCATGTATTATGGTAGCACATTGATTTAATGTCTTATTTCAAGTCCACCTTGTGGATCTCTGGGAATGACATAGTTTTTGCCATCAATATGAGCTGACTGAAAAGTTGTTTTTCTGTCTTCATTTTTATTCCCAAATGTACACTTTTGACACTTGATTTGTGACAGCTGACACCCCAAAGCTTATATATAGCTCAAGAGTTAAGCAGCACAGGGCCAGACAGAATGAGCTAGCTATAATATCTCAAACATACAGTACTCTCTGACATCAAGTGTGAAAATCACCGGCTTGTGAATAGCATCATAGAGAAAAAATAGTAAAATTAAGTAGAAAATTACTTGAGTTTTGACTTAGAGAATGTTACACTGTTAAACTGCCTGGTATATATATTTTCATCCCCTTCTCTTTCTTTTCAAGGATATAGTGATCATTTTATTCCTGTATTTCAAATCCACTCACATGTCCCTGCTGATCAGGAAAAAAGGGAA
>VXBQ01008102.1:1227040-1253930 GCA_013400175.1 Phainopepla nitens | reverse complement strand
GGAAGGGAAGGGAAGGGAAGGGAAGGGTCAAAGTGTTTCCCAGCAGGTTTCTGGATTTTTCAGTGCTGTGCTAGAAGAAGGGACAACTAAACTACAAAGACCGACTTTGTTTTCTGTATTTGCCTGTAAAAGGATTGTTGAAATGAAGGCAGAATTTATCAGGCTTTTTTACCAGGAAAGGAAAACTGACGTTACTACATCTCAAGTTACTATACCAAACTTTTATATCTGTTTAAAATCAGTTTGCTGTAAAGCTGTATTTTTCCTGATGAGAAGAAAGATGTTTTGTGTCTTGAAAAATCCAGAAGCTGACTTTGAAGGTTTGGCAATATTTAATTCCACTATAAAGTGTGATCATATATATATATATGATGTTTTTAATGCCTTAGTATTGGTCAGATTGGAGTTTGGGTGAGAATGGGCTGCCTTCCTCCAAGAAAACAAACGATGGAACAGATTTTGTAGGTAAAATCTAACTGATGACCACTAAAAATGACTTACAGATAGGTAAGAGGGTCAGAAGAAAAGAAAAATACATGATTTCAGGTCTCAATATAGGATCAGCTTAGTATGTTTTGAGAATAGTTACAGGCACAGTTTGGACAGTGAAACCTGAGTGCATGGGAAAGGCTATTTCAACCTCCTTGAACTGGGAAATTTGCAATAATGCATGGAAGCAATTCCCAGACACTGAAAGGATTTTTGTGTTAGCAAGTCAGAAGGCCTTCCAAAGAAGCCAAATTTCATGGAATTGTAGACTCATAATTATAATCATAGAATAATAGAATAGTTTAGGTTGGAATGGACCTTTAAAGGTCCTGTAGTTCAAACCCCCAGCAGTGAGCAGCTTCAACATCTTCAACTCCATGATGTTGCTCAGAGCCCAGTCCAGCCTCACTTTGAATATTTCCAGGGATGGTGCATCCAACATCTCTCAAGGCAACCTGTGTCAGTCTCACCACCCTCATAATAACAAATTTCTTCCTTATATCTAGTCTAAATCTACTCTCATTTAGTTTAAAATCATTACCCCTGTCCTATTGCAACAGGCCCTACTAAAAATTTGTCCCCATCTTTCTTATAGACCCGTTTACATATTGAAAGGTCTCCACTGGAGCCTTCTCTTCTCCAGGCTGAACAACTCTGACTGTCTCAGCCTGTCTTCACAGGAGAGATGCTGCATCTCTCTGATCAACTTAGTTGGCTCTCCACTGAACTCTCTCTAACAGGTCCCTGTCCTTCCTGTGCAGGGATCCCAGAGCTGGATGCAGCACTGCAGGTGGGGTCTCTCTCACCAGAGCAGAGCAGAAGGGCAGAATCCCCTCGCCTGCCCTGCTGCCCACACTGCTTTGGATGCAGCCCAGGACACGTTTGGCTTTTTGGCTGGGAGTGCCCACGGCTGGGTCATGTCTACTTTTCATCCACCAGTACTTTCTCTGCAGTGCTTCTCCCAGTCTCTTCATCCCTAGTATTGATACCAGGGGCTGTGCTGGCCCATGTGCAGAACTCAGTAGGTTCACGTGGACCCACTTCTCAAGCTTGTCCAGGTTCCTCTGGATGGCATGTCATCCCATGTCATCCCATGCCATCCCATGCCATCCCATGCCATCCCATGCCATCCCATCCCACCCCATCCCCAGACACATCAGTGGCCCCACTCTGCTCAGTGCTGTCTGCCAGCCTGCCGCGGGTGCTCTCAGTCATGCTGTCAATGCCGCTGATGAAGACATTGAACAGCACTCGTCCCAGCAGGGACTCCTGAGGGACAGCACTTGTCACCAGTCTCTGTCTGGGCATTAGCCTCACTCCTGGCAATCAGCTGCCTCATGCATCAGGGATCAGAGGGAAGATGTGCCATTTCTTCCCAAAACAGATCAATAAACAGGTTTCAGTAGAAAGAGATATAAATATACTCTGAATGTTTTGTTTCATTTAAGAATGTTTAAACAGGGATCAAAACCAAGCACAGTGTCAGGAAAAGGCTTGCTTCCACTCAGTAGGACAGCTGTTTTCCATTTTGACCTACTAAAGAGAAGCCATATTGTTTGGCTCACTAGAGTCCAGCTCAGGAAACAGATGTTTTATGATGCCATTAGGATGGTATCAATCTCACTGAAGTTTATAACCCAGCAGTGAAAAATACTAATTTACAATCATGTTTTTAAAATAAAGCACCTACTAAAGTATTTTGTGGAGGGTTCAGTACTGCTGCTGAGTACCAGGTGTGCTGAGCACACACCTGTTCTTAGGTTTAAGTTATTTTTATTGCATTTCTAGGTCTTACTAAGGATTACAGATAAGGGTAAATTCTGAACTCCCAGGAAGAGCACTGAAAACCTGATGTTTGATGAGCACTAGGCTTCACTCAGAGCTGTAGCAGAGGATGCTCAGGGGGCCTTCCTGACTGTGGACATAAAGTGCATTATTAAGCCTTAGTCTTCTTTTGAATATGGATGATATTCTAAGCACTTTTTAAATTCAGAGTTTAAGTTCACTTTGAAGATCTCAGGAGAAGCTAAGCAAGCTGAAGGAGATTAAAATCACAGTCTGAAATTTATTTTTTAAACTTGGACATATTCATGCAGGATGTAAGACCAAATCTGGTTTGTTTTTTTTTTTTTTGTCTTGTCTTGTGTAAATTTTAATAATAAAGCATCTACAGGTTAATATCTTTATAACAATCACTCCCCTTTGTATTCACTAACTCTGCTATCTGCCTGTACAAGTTGAGGCTGAGCAGGCCGAGCAATAGCAGAATACTTCTGCTGCCTGGGGTAACTTCAACAGACAGAGAATTCTTCTGCAGTGCCCTGTCTGAGTATCTCCTCAGTGCCATCAGTGGTACCAGTTAACACTTGAGAATCCTCTTCCAGCTCAGTGTTTTGGTGGCTTAGAGTCACTGATACCTCAGATTGAACATACTGGGTGAATTGATCTTTCTTTTGTTCATTTCCTCAACCTGTTAAGGCTAAATTGACAATGTATTCTTTAACTTTCTAGCCATAAATTGTTTAAAGTTGATTATGTTTGCTTTTGGGTAACAAAAAGCTCCTGTAAAGTAAGCTGTGTAACATGCATAAAGATAAGAGTTTTCTTTGCAGTCTGATTATGGCTTTGGACAACACTTTAAAGCCTACTAGCAATTGTAAATCAATATATGTCAATTAAATGTACATGTGGCTGCCAGATCAAATTTGTTCTATATTTATTTACACAGTTTGGCTGCTACCAGTTATTTCACCTTTTATCAAGTACAAGCAGCATGCAGCTAACAATGAAGAATGATGCAAATGTAATGATCCTATTGACTGAGTCAGAGATTCGTTGCTTGAGAGAGATTGACTGCACCTACTGAAACAGAAGATACTTAGGTAATGGACTTAGATGAACTAAATATCAACTGAAGCTCTTACAAAATGGACATCATAGCATTCTCCTCCTGAGAATATCTAGATAATAGTCAGTTCTTGTCAGCAGCTGTACCACAGCCCTGCTTCTGGGAACATTAAGGTTCACCATAATGGCCTCCATAGCTCAGAAAGTTCAGATATACCGCAGAATGAAAATACAAGGTAGTTTCACTTCAAAAATACTAAAAAAAATTTACAGCTGTGGTTTTCTTCAGCCTGCACAAAAGATACAGCCCTTTCTTTCTTTTCCTTTACCAGTTGCATGGCCAGGTTTCCTGTGGCTTGATTTCAGCCCTACTTGTGATCCTACACTGCAAGTGAGCAGTGAATATAGAGAGCTGTCAAGCACAGCACTACTCCCCCTTAGGAACACATGGGGAATCAATACACCCTGAACTCATTCTCTGCTGGTGCATCTGCATTGCTTGTATAAATTGTTATTCCTAATAAGTGACTAACTCGGCATCCATTTGTCTACATTAATGTGATTATTTCAAGATTTTTCTCTATTTCGAGCAATCTTCTAGACAGCTGCATAATTACAGGAAGGTACCATCTCTGTGATATTATGGCCAAGTTAAAATGTGTGATGTGAACTTTGATTTATACACTAGAATGCTCTTTCCACTTATGCCTCTAAGATGTGTGAATAAGATTTTCCTTGTTTGTTCAATGGCCATTGCATATGAAATCTCATCTTCTTGATGGAAAAAGAAGTCCAGTCGTTTATCTACACAAACACTGAATTACTCAAACATCTTCAATACTATATTTTTAAAATACGTTTATAAGGCAGACTTTTCAGTTCTGCAGGCTTAGGAGGTGACTGCCAGTTCTGGTACCCCAGACTGACATCCAGCTCAGAGCATCAAATTGGTTAAGGGCCTCAGCCTTCACATGACCCTGTGCTAGGACTCTGTCTTTGTTTGGTAGAGTAAGAGATGCCTGTATGCAGAGGGAAAGAACGAAATATAAGATCTGGTAGTAATGCTCTTTCCTTAGCACTAGCAAGACACAACCATCACTGATTTGTCAATAGATTGTAGTAGGTGTAATCTAGCTAATTTTCTATAAGCTACAAAAGCAGACCAGTTGCAATAGAATATGCTGTAGTCTCCTGAGGATCACCTACATGGACTTTTATCTGCCCATGTACCAACAGATGCAGTGACAAAATGGTCTTTTTGTTCCTGTGGTTCGCACAGAGCAATGCAATCTGTTTGTTGCTATAATGGACATTAATCATTATTCACACATATGTGTGGAGTTTTCATTTATTGGTCAATCTAACTTTGATAAGAGGCATCATTATTACAGTCTCCATGAGTTAATGAAGTGGTAAATTTTTCTGTCACATGTCTTGAAAAGGAAAGCCAAAGAGCAGGGTGAGATGAAGGATTGAAACTTGCATTGAGCAATTCACTGTTGGTTTGTTTTTTTTTTTTAATGAAGCCTTTCTACTAATATGATTATTTATATTTTTATACATTTTGCTTGGTTGGTTTTTGGGAGGTTTTGAGTTGTTTTTTTTTAAGTAAGAATTTACATCATCTGATTTCAAAACAAAAATATGTCCTCCATATTTCATCTGCAGAACAAGGACAGTGCAGTGGTGGCCTGCTGACCCACAGACATATTCAGACTCATCACAGCTCCTCCATCAAGAATTAGAGCTCTCACACAAAGAGGAGAATGTATAGTTTAATTTTTATCTTCTTTCCCTTTCAGACAGTTCTGCTCAGGCTCTCAGCCTGTGTTGTTACACAGAACTGAAATGCTGAAATGCTTACACTGGTACTGATCTGCATATATGTGAGATGTTACTGTGACTACAAGGCCCAAACCTGAAAGGCTTTGAGTCAGCGATGTTCATGTGCATAAAACTGTGCCAACATCTGCAAGATCAAGGCTCAGGGGAGCAATTAGCACAGATGGTTTTGTGTGGTACATATCTGTGTGCTAAGGCCTGGCCTGAGACCAACAAATCATTTTACATTGGTCAGTGAGTAACATTTCATATCAGCTTTACTGCTGGTCTGAACTGAACTGGAAATGATGAAATGGGATTTGAGCTCTTTATTGGCCCATTTCTCTTTCCAAAAATTTGAAATACTAATATATTATTTTTTTATAGACTTACTAGAAATTAATTTGAAAGTCATGCTTTAAAGTATTCCTTTTATTATATATTCTCCTGAAACATACAGTAAAGGTAATTGAACTAAATGAATATTTAAATATTTTCATGGTCTAACTCACTGTAGTTCTCCTCTGGCCTGAGTTAGCATGGTTTGGGTTTTAGTTTTTTGGATTTTTTTGGTGTTTTGGTTTTTTTGTTTGAGCTTTTGTTATTTTGGTTTTGTTTATTCTCACTTTTTTGAAAGAGGATTTCACGTTCTCCTATGTTGCACAAATCTTCCTCCTTCTTCAGAGATGGAATATAACTTATGTTAGGACTACAAAGCCATTTTTTGCATGTGTGTGGCCCTTCCTTCCTGAAGGCCCAGTAAGTGACATTTCATCTCCAGTTTATTCCTTTGAGAACATATCATACTTTCAATGTATAATTCAGCTAAATTAGCAAATCTTGTTTCATTAGAACCCCCTCACTAAATAAGCAGGGAGCCTAATTAGATGTCAGCCCCCTGGGGTACACCAGCACCTGCAGAAGCAGGCTTAGATCTCAGGTGTAAGCCTGGGGGTGATTTATCTCTCCCCTCCCACCCCTTCCCTTACCAGACTTGTTATTTTACCTTTAAATGCTGATGGATTGCCAGCTCCTGAGCTGTGATGGATTCTGTGTGGCAGGGTGGGTGACAGCGAAGCAGCTGTGTGAGAACAAAGACTGGTTTGTTGGTGCTTGTGTGATTCTGTCTGTAGGGGTTCTTTCTTTTAATGGCAGCAATTTAGAGGTGCAATAATTTGGCAGTTTTGTAGTTATGTTAGACTTCTGCACCTAATTTGGGAGAAAATTTGGCAAAATTTTGGCATCTCTTTAAAATAAGAATGTTTATAACACAACTATCTTTGCTGAGTGCATTTCCACTATTCTTCATTGATCCACTAATCTTTTCCCTCTTAGTGCAGGGGAAATAGAGTAACAGAACATAGATGAGGAGGCAAGTGTGGTGGGGAGAAAAGCATGGTGAAAGGAAGTGGGAGATATATCATAAAATTATCTATGTAAAACACATTTAGAGTTCTTTGTTGTTCAGAAGACTTTCTACAATACTTTCTTGCAAAATGCTGTTTTCTGCATATAAAAGGGAATATTTTTCCTATCTATCTGTAACTTTAAGTACACACTGCAGTTGGATGGATAAGATACGTCAATGTTGGTATTCTTATTTAAACTAAAATGCAAAACTCCAATCATTCCAAAGACAAAGGAGCCCAAGGGCAGGCAAAGCAGTAATTAATACGTGATAAAGGTTGCTGGGGAAAAAAACCCTTTATATATTTGCATGCTAATGTGAATTAGAAATGAATAAATTTCTGGTATGGTTAAAGTGATTTAATATTTACAGCTTTATTCAATATTTGAAATTATGCTGCCAAGTTTTTAAAAACCACTGGTGCTCTCAGCAAGGTGACACCACGAGAAATACTTTTAATATTTGCTCTTTAGTCTTCTTTATAATTCTTTTAGTTTTACTTTGTAACTAAAGATGTACATCTGTACACAATAAAGATGTGATCAGTCCCCTACTTCCTTTAAAGGTAAACTACCCTGAGAACAATTTGCATCTATATTTGAATCTATAATACCTTGTTGGCATATGGCTTCACTAGCAAAATATACACACAGACAATGCGAACAGAATTCTGGGGAAATGTTCTTTTTGTACAATTGAAAAAGCGCCTGCACTTTTAACCATGTTACCAAAAAAAAAAAAAAATGGTGTAACTACTGTTATAGGGGAAAAAAAAAAACAAAATACAGAGAAAGCAATATGGAGTTAATAGAAAACTCAGTGAATCAATGGGTTCTTCTGACAGCAATTTTATATCAAAGAAACAAGTTCCTGCTCTGTGGTAGTAAACAAGAAGGAGCCACAGAAATTGCAAAGTTTACTTCTAATTCTCAGTTATTTTTCAGGTAAAAAAAAAAAACACTGAGAGACTTCTTAGGTTCTTCAGCCTTGGATGTGTCACAGCTTGATCTCAGAGTCTGGTCACAGATTGTCTGTGCAAGATTATATAAATAACCAAGGCTTTACCGGTGAAGTGTATTTTCCTTCCTATTTCTCCCTAGTCTGTAAAAAAAAATTTTTGTGTGTGTGTTACTCTGAGTTGAAATTGGATTTTTGAGTACATATTAAATTTGAAGACTAACAGTTTCTGAACAGAAAGAAAATCATGCTTAAAAAGAGGAAGAGAAAATCAAAGAAAGGCTGTAAAGGGAAGATTTGACTCTGTCTAGTGTTGGCAAAAGGCCAATCAAACCTCATGTTAGCAGCTGCTTTTATTGTTTGAGGCTTTTTCCACCTATATGATTTTTATTTATGGAAAAAAAGAAATCTTATGAACTTTTAAGAACTAAACTCTGATCTGAATGAAAGGTAATTTTTGATCAGATACTGGTGTAAAAAAAATTAGGAAAAAAAAATTTGTCCAACTCAAGTTGGAGAGAGGGTTTTTCTTGTTGTCTTTCCACATCTTTAACCTACCTGAGAAACCAGCTGATTTTTTTTTTTTAAAACCTGCACGGAGTGTGAATTTTCTGGGGAATGCCTTCTATAAAGTTCTGCCTATCTGTAGTGCACATGCATGCACAGATGAAGTTTGTGAAGTAAGTTTTGAAAAATATTTCTGAATGTTTTATAGATATGGAGATGAATTATTGCATTTCATATTCAAAGTGTTGTGAACTGAATTTTTCGACAAGTATGTCCTTTCCTATTTCTCATTTCCACGGTGAGAAACTGGTAACATACTTAATATCTGTGTATATCCAATATATTAACAGATGCTTTACTAGGAATTACACCTTCAGGAATTACACCTTCTCCTTAAGCAATTAATTTTGCTGCAGCAGAATCCTTATGCATGTTCCAATCAGCAGAAGGCATGGGTTGCTTTATTATAATTAGTTATTCTAAAGGGCACTGATACTCAGTATGCTTCATGTTTATATTTAACCAGGCCAGCACAGAAGAGGAAGAAGTTTCAGGAATAACTGTGGTTGCCTAAACCAGTAAGGCTACACGGCTGGAAGGGAAATGACAGATTGCATCTCTAAATACTCAGAGACATAAGGAATTTGTTATATTCTTTTTTTAGGAATTGTTTAACAGGACTGGCTGTGCAGTAGAACTAAAGCACCATAATGAACCAAAAATGTTTAACCAAATGTTTATTGGCAAGATTTAGGAAGTAACATAAATTACTTGAAGTCCATTAATGCTCTAGGACATGTTTTGGGATACAATATCTGTGGCAGATTATATACGAGGCTGATGTGACTGTCAAATAAATTAAATGAATCATCTCCAGTGTGTGAAGTGACAGAATAATGAAATTTAAATACAAGTAATGACTTCATTTATCTTAATTTAGGGTCTGCACTCTAAATCAGGTGCAGATATGAAATAAAATAGTCTGAAAAATTACACTTGTTCTGTAAACTCTGGAAAATGGTCTGTTCGCCTTTTTGGTTTTTTTGTCTGAAGGATAGTTATTTAAATACCAATTATATTTTTGATCAGAACAGAGCTAAACAGTTCTACTAAACCTAGAGCTGCATAGATAGTATATATTTTTAATATATATATCTTTTTAAAAAGCTTTATATCAAGTCTAATAGAAGCTATTTGATGTATTGTCAAAAATGTGGTTGCTGTGGGCTACTCTGCAATATTCTTGTTATCAGAGCCAAGCACTTGCAAAAACAGATTGTAGGGGAAAAACCTTCTCAAAACTGATTCAGAGTTACACTGAAAAGTGTAAGCATGTCTGGGTTTAAAATTTGAGCTAAGGACCTGGGTGGGAATATGACAATTCTTAATAGTTGTTTATGGATGCTTTTATAATTGCAGTCCTGCTGCTTAAATTAACTACAAGAAATTCAGTTAACAAGGTAAATCTGACAAGTGGGTCATACAGAGCCACCTTCTTGATTTTTCTTTCTTTCATTCTTTCATAAATAAATGAAGAAAAATTCAAGCTGTTTGTGCTCAGATCTGTAAGATCATTTGCAATACAAGCGATTGCATTTCAAATGGGATTGGGGGCATTTTTTTTGCCCTGGGTTTTGAGGCCAGTATTAACATTTCATAGTTTCCTTAATAATGAAAGGCACAACAGGGAAAACTAGTATCTATCTAATGAAAAGGAATATCTAGTGATTGCTATGAATAAACCAACAGATCTTCTAAAGTGTGTAATGGCAAGCTGCAGAGTTAAATGAAAGCGAGTGATGCTCATTAGAGCCTGCTATGACACCTAGTTAGATTCATTAGTGCACAAACAAAGGTTTAAACTGCAGAAGACAGGCACATAGTTTCATCTGCAATGGGCTGCAAGTGAACAAAAGGAAAAGGGAACTGTTAGAGAAAGAAAGAAAAGGGTATTGCAAAAATGCCATGTGGGAAACTAATTCATTACTGGTTGCTTACCTTAAAAAAAAATTCTCCTTGAACCACTTATTTATAAGCATCTAAAAATCATAAAATCCAAAATGAAATAATCAAAGCCTCTGAACTTGCCTTCTGACAAGCTTTTTGGTTCAGGATTACCTGCCTCAAACCCATAAACCAGCTCTCCATCAAGGGATATTTCTGCTGCTCTGCTTTCCAGCAGGACAGCCTGCAGCAGGACTGTGTGATGATATCCTGTTTTAAAGGATTTATTTGATTTATTTTTTATATTGCTTCTACTCTCATTCGTGTTAACATTTTAGGTTATTAATAAAAAGAATATTAACCTGCTAATTTCCTGGCACTATTTATGTAACTCATTTCTTTTTGACCTGGCCAAATACAATAGCCTAGATGATTTCATTGCATTTTTGAGCTGCTAACACAACAGCATTGAATTTAATAATATAGCTATGATCACAGCTCCTTACAACAGGAAGGGAGTTCCTGGGAACTCCTTTCAAAGGGACTTCCTACATTGGCACCCACAGTGAGGAGCGGGCTGGGGCACACTCCTTTCCTGAGCAGGGAGAGGAAACCAAGAGGCAGCCACTGCCTCAAGATTTCTCAGCTGCAAGGAGGTGGGAAGCCAGACCAGAGGAACTGGGCACAAGCGATGCTGTCCTGGCTTGTGGTTCCACTGATGGAGAAGTGGTGAAGGGTACAGGAGCGGATGCAGCTTAGCACTCTCAAGGTTCTCTTCCTCAACCCTGTGTCTGCAGCATCCCTCAGCTTCTCCAGAGAGGAACCTCTTTCCACAGAGAATGTGAATTGTAGAGGATCCTCTTCCTCAGTGGTCTGACAGATGACTACTAGAAAACAACAGCAGTCACTAGGCAGAGGTAGATGAATTTGTTTCTCAAAAATATGTGTAGGTTCGTAAAAAAGTTAAACTGGTCTTGGTGCTAAAAATATTAACAATAAATTTTTTTTAATTTTTTTTTTTTTTGTGGAGTACTTTGCCCTGCTTACTTTTGAGTATTTTCTGGCTAATGTATTTCTTTACTTTTTTTTTTTTTTAATATACAAGAAGATAATGGAATTATAATCAACATTTCTAGATTTAAGTCCATCTACAGGCCTGCTTTGCAAATGACCTGCTGTAAATACTGCAGCCAAGCATGCAGGTTATATCACTCCTGTAAATTTGCAGAGCAGTTGTCTGTTCTGGGTTTTGTCAAATGGCAGGAGGCTGCTGTTTGGATCTGCTGGAGTAAGAACCTGTTTTTCAGGAGAGTGTTTTGGAAAGGGTAATTATGTGGGAAGAGTCATTTAAATGCACTACTTCATCATAATTAATAATAACTGAATGAATGAGTCTAGCGAGATTGAATTATGAAGCCAAATTGCAGATACAATGTGCAGCAAATCTTAAGCCTTTCTGCTAAAAAAGTTGAAAGTTTTTCTTAGATGTTAGAAACTCCAGTGCAGCTTTGGCAATAGTGGCGTTTTATATAATAATAAAAACCTGAGTTTTTTCAGTCATTGCCACATTTCTTTATAATTCCTTGTTATCAGTCACAGCAGCTTCAAAACATTCAGGCAACTTCTGGGACATCAGGTTTGAAGTGAGGCAAATGATGGGTTCATACTTCCAGGCATAATGTTTTACAAGAGCCTGTTGAAAAAGAAAGGTCATCAAATGCCCCAAAACAAAGAAGGAATTTTAATTATTGGTCTTAGCAAATGAAATAATTCAAGTTATGCAAATTATCTGAGTAGTATCAGGTTAAATCCTGACACCATAAATCAAACATATGGGTGAGCTGTGTAACCTTGTGAACTAATCAAGGCCTTCACAGAGCTTAAAAGGGCATTCTCCAGCTTATATGTTCTGAAAATAAGACAATCTGGTGAGGGGGGGGTGGGAGGGGGACTGCTTCTCCAGACAGCTCTCCAGCAAGAGAAATCCTGTGTTATGAAAGCTGAAGAGCAAGACTCTCCTCAGTGAACTGTTTGCATAGTTCTGGAAAATTCTTGTTCCTTTTCTATCAACCCTGTACTGCTTTGGCAGCAGGCCCTTGTCTCTACCTATGCATTTTTTTTGGAGTCACAACAGCCACAAAGGAGCTAGGGTCTGATTAGGAATCCAAACAGCTAGGAAACAGAAGGAATTAAAAATAATGCTTTATTAACGCAAGTCAGCATGCTGATATGATGACACAAGTGTAAAAAGAAAAATGTATCTTGACAGATGCTTTAGTGTTATTGAAACATGGATATATTGTAAATAATGCTGTACTTACTTCCTGGTGGCAGTGAGGAGCTGCTCTGCACACAAATAAAACAGAGGAATTGCAAAGCATTGTGTTATTGTGGGCAAGAGGTTATGAAAGGGAAGTAGTCACAAGATTTCTTGACTTTGGGGTGACCACAATTCTGAGAGCAATAGGACTAGATTTATTCTTTCCAGCCTCTAGCTCAGTGTTCACTGAGCTCATTTAAATGAAAAATCAAATACATTTGGAAGAGATATGAAGTGTGAACTCATCCTCATGTGCTGCTATCATGGGCTGAGCATAAACAGAGTGTCCATTTGGTTTTCTTCATCACAGTTCATACATATGTAGTGCCAGAGTAGAGACAAAAGGAATGTGTTTTGTTGAGTCCAGCATTTCTCTCTTCATACAGTGTAAAACAGAATCTGTTCCCTTTTAATTTTTTGTTTCTTTGTTTGTTTTTTTTGGGTTTTTTTTTTTTTTTTTTTTTTTTTTTTTTTTTTTTGTTTTTTTTTTTTTTTTTTTTTTTTTTTTTTTTTTGTTAGCCTTCAGTTCCTCCAGGAGCCATCCCAAAAACATGTTCTACTGGGACATTATGATGCATCTCAAGTGCTTAAATGCCTACTAAATGATGTATCTTGTCACCTGCTGTGGCTAATGGCAGATGAGGTGCACAGGGAAGAATGTATCTACCTTAGTGTGTGATGCTGACTGAAGGGATGGAAGGCACTCCGTGTGGCAATTCCTTTGCAGCCTGCAGCATGGGATTTGCTTATCCCATCTCTTAAGAGGTAGAAATGTCACCATAAAGTGATCCAGCTAAATAGAAATATGGAGATAATTTAATACAACACTGTTGCAGGGTGGGTAATATGAATGAATATATAATTTAATATAGGTAAGTGCAGGAATGAGCTGTTGATTAAATGAGTCACCATTACTTCTTGTTACTGGGGATTCAAAAAGATGGAAGTTTATTTCTGTGGGGCTCAATTATTCTTTTTTCCTTGACTGCACAGTAAACAGCAGTCTGACTAATGGGCCTGACTCATTTAAGGATAAACAAGTGCCACCTTCCTGTCCAGACATGTATGGTATGTAACGACCAACCTTCCAATTAAATGCCTTTGAAAGCTATAGTTAAAGCCCAGTTTTCACTTTACAAGCACCATTCAAGAAAACTAAAACTAGTCTTCAACAGACAATGTGCATCCAAGACATCTTTTACTGTAGTTCAGAAAGAAAAACAAGAAGAAAAAATAATTGCTGAAAATCTTGACTAAAAATAAATGATACATCTTTTAGAGATATTAAAGGCATGTGGTAACAAGGATGACATTTTCCATCTCGAAGATTTAAAAATAGACTGTTAGGCTTAATTTAAAAAGACTTTTAACATTTTACAAAATAGTATGCCAACTGACCTCAGACCTCAAAGACACAAATTGTTATAAACATATTTTATGCATTTGAATAGTATCATCTAGTCAATCACACTTGGAAAAACATTTTTAAACAACACTGTTAGCAGGATTTGACCTATTTTCATCTTGACCAGTTTTAGATGTTGTAACTTATTAATAGGTAGCCAATCTCTCAGAACTTGCTGAGAGTTAAGGGGTTTGGAATGGTTTGGAGATGCAGTTAGATACAACAGCCCACAGATGGAGATGGTGCTTTCCTTTGCTATTATTTGGTAATTATGCATATCTCTATAGATGAAAATTTAAACAAGAAGAAGGTCTCAATAGTTATCACTAGGTGAGTTTATTTAAAAAAACCCAAACAACTAAAATCTGTTGTGTTTCTTTTTGAGTTTTATCAAAGCTATTAATGTTTTCTTAAAAGATGAAGTAGATTGTGCAGCTAATAAATTCATCTTTGGGAAATAAGATTTAATTTTATTATTTAAAAGAAATTTAAATATCAGGCTATTTATTTTTGATTCATCTTAGGGGTTTGCAGTATTTAAGATAAAAAAGCTTTATTTTTGAAAGAACAAATGATAGGTGTGTCAGTTATTTGGGGGTTAATATTTGTATATCTATTCTTTATAAGCATTGCTGAGTTTATTCTTTTTTTATTGAACTTTATATCCTTCATGCCTTATAGCTCTGTCTCATAAAGTCCCCTGTCATCTATTCCCAGATAAATATTACCCTGTGTACCATTACACACGTTTACGATTTTTTTTCTGCATGAAACAGTGATTCTTGGTGTATTTCTGCTTTCATTTCATGCTATCTAAGCCTCTATAATTCAGTTGCATGCTTTAATCACAGTGTTACCATGAGAGGATAAATTTTCTGTGGTTTATTTAAACTACATTTTAATTTTGCTGTTGTTACTCTCAGGGGTCTA
This sequence comes from Phainopepla nitens, assembly GCA_013400175.1. NCBI lineage: Eukaryota > Metazoa > Chordata > Aves > Passeriformes > Bombycillidae > Phainopepla > Phainopepla nitens. The sequence goes on along the minus strand of VXBQ01008102.1, from coordinate 1,239,302 downwards.
GAGGGCTGCAGCTGACACTGTAAGGAAAAGTGATCTAGCATAGGCAAAGTTTCACAGCAATGAAAAAATATTTTTTTGCTTTTTTCTGTTTTACCACTACTGTCTCAGAATAACCTGCATTAGCCATTGCAGGAATTCCAATGACAGTAGCACACACAAGTTTTTTGTGTAGCACATACAATATTTGAAATGCAGATTTGACTTTAAAAAGGAGGAACCAGTTGTAGGGGAACTGAAGGCACGGTTGTAAATGGTTTAAATGTTGCCTCACAGCAGGGTTAGGGTGCTGAGAAAACCGTGTAATACTTACTTTTCCTGAATTCTAGGGATGCAAGTTTATAATAGACTGTCTTTTGAGCACTATATTGCAAGATGTAATGCCCATAACAGGGCAGGTAAGGACATATTCTCCCCATGTTGTGGGGAACAATAGCGAAGGGCTGTTCAGACAACTGCTATTTTTTTCCCTGCAGAAAACAAAAGCGAATGTGAATACTTCGAAAAATAATTTAAGGCATGTAGTAGCCATGTCCCATCAACTTCATAACTTGAGTTGAGCACTGTCCTTTGCAGTGTAACTAACTTACAGATTGCAATGTTTTAACAAGGGGGTGTTGGACTGGTTTTAGAAAAGAGACTATCTTCTGAAAAGAGCCTATATCTTCTTCCATTTTTCATTTTTTAACAAGTAAACCTTATTTCTGCTTAAAGCAGCAGAGTGGGATGGAATTATAAGAACCCCAACATGGAATTAACACGTAAATGTCTTATGGGCAAATAGAAGAAATGACTACAAACTTCAGAGACACTCAGTGAAATTCTTAAGACTAGTGAATTAGATTTTCATACTTATTAGTTTGGTCATTGAAATGTTATATCAAACCACTTTTTTTGCTGTTTTTTTTTTTTTTCCCTTGTAAATTAATGGGCTTTCAAAGTTTTAACCACTAACAATTTTCTACTTGTAGTTTGTTGAGTATAGTTTTATGTAACTATAAAATGGTTGAGCTGAATAGCAGCTGGAGGTAAAGTTTGGAAAGCCAAACTGATGGAAGTTGGTACACTGGCATACTGTCCATTATGTGGTCATCATTAAGATTCCAGGACTTAAGAGCACACTGTTAAAATTCGCAAAATTTAAGTGGCCAGGCCTGGCAATGAAAACAGAGGATGAAGTAACTGAAACTGGTTGCTATGAAAAGGCTTTTGCTAACAGGTGTATGTGAATGGAGGGCATAAATAGCAGCATCTTTGATTTACTAAAGCTACTAATTTCATTACTGGTTCTTAGCAGATGCAATGCAGGTTGTCTTCATTAAAAAATACTTTTGCTTCTTGCTAAAGGGTGACTTTCTAGTGAAAGTGAACTGCTTGGCACTTTCTACTGTTTGTATCTCCCTAAAGGCTGTTTCTTAAGTACAATAGAATCCCTTTGGTTTTGTTTTTAAGGGACAGAATATCATCTTGTTCTAGGAATCTTGAATGGTAATCTTGCAGATATGATTTTAATTTTTTTTAAGCAAACACACCACATAAAACTAAATCAAAGTATGTCTTCAGATATATATATATATATATTAAAAGCTGTTATTTTAAGCAGCATTATTGAAAGACAGCTATTTGGGAAATTGCTTCAGGCAACTTGCAGTTCTGTAAATCAGAAAATAAAGGCAGAACTAGGCTTCACAAAGTAGTATTATACTTCAAAAAGTAGTTTTAGAAACTCACAAGGTTCCTCAATATGTAATGTTATCTGACTTATTTTTCTTATTTTTTCACAGGTGAATCAAACGTAATCAGCAAATTCATCTCTGTAGAACAGAGAATTAGAATTGATCAGGTTTGTATTAGTAAAATGAGTGAATCATAGTACTTCCTAAAGTTATGGGAAACTACTTCTCTTTCATGCTAATTAACATAGCATCTGTCCCCTCACCTCTCTTCATAAACAAAATGTACTTTAAATGACAATTTATTCCAGAGATGTGCATACTGAGTTCATTATACTTTTTAAATTATGAAATACAATAAATGCTTCCACTTCTTCTAGGAGGGGAAAATAATAAAATCATTATAATGATATAAGGAACCCAGTCATTACAAAGTCTTAAGAGAACCTAAAGTAGAAAGGTTTTTTAAGAACTCTAGAATCTCATAGAAGTTCTTCAAGGTAAGTATGTTTTCTAATTGCAATTAAATCTCTCTATTAGAAAGGCAAAACAACTGTGTCATACTAGGTTCCGTTTTTCTCTCTCTTTTTTTCTGATTTTTTTTTTTTGTGTGTTTTGTTTTGTTTTTTTTTTTGAGGCGTGGTTTTTTTGGTCATTTTTTCTATTTGTTTGTTTGTTTGTTTGTTTTGGGTTTTGGGTTTTTTGTTTCTCTGGGGGGCTTTTTTGTTTTGGTTTGGTTTTTTTAAGGGGAAGATTTTGCTGACCTCCATCACACATAATTGTTTACTTGGCAAGATGAATGCCATCACTAAGATCATCCCTCACTTCCTTCTTCTTCCCCCACATTATATGCTGAGCATGATATCATATGGTGAGGAACATGCCTTGGGTCAGTGGGGGTCAGCTGTCCCAGCTCTGCCCCCTCCCAGCTTCTTGCACACTCCCAGACTCCTTGCCGGTGGGGTGAGGAGCAGAAAAGGCTTTTGGCTTTGTGTCAGCACTGCTCAGCAATAACTAAAACATCCCTGAACTGCCAACACTTTGCAACACAGATCCAAAATATAGCCCCATATTTGATATTGTGAAGTAAATTAACTTTACCCTAACCAAAACCTGCATAACTCCCTTCTTACATTTTCTCTGGAAAAGGAAAGCAACCTGAAAGCTAAGAGATCAAAGGGAGTCACCTGTGAAAGGGACTTCCATTTTGCAAGCTGGTTAATCTTACAAATTTGTTAATTTTATGTGCAAGCAGGTATTCACTAATTGGATGCTCAATTACCCATTTTTCTCAAACAATGGACAATTGTGTATATAAAATTAAAGGTTTTATGGACAGCTAACTCCTCCCCTGGTAATGAGATTAAGCAGAGACCATCTTAAAAGACATCATCAACATTTCAAGGCTTCAGAGAAGTCAAGAGGGATGAAATTCTCTTATGAATAAGCACCGTGTAGTGTTGCCTAACAATTAAAGTATATATGTGGTAATATTAATAGCAGAAAGCAGCAGAACCCAATATAAATGATAATTAGGAGAAATGACAGCTCTGCAAAAAGGAGCGATAGCATCATTAGTGCCACTAGGGGCTTTGTGAAGCATACTCTTGACTGTGCAGCTATAGAACAGGGAAGGGGGTGGGGAACAACAGCTTTTGATCAGGCCAGAGAGTTCTCTGGAAATTCAAACCATTGCCTAGACAGATTGCAATAATTTCCTCATTTTCAGAAGGGTTTACATATGGCTTTTCAATGTTTTTTTTTCAGACGGACATTGTAAGTGCTTTTTGAAAATAGGGCTTGAACTTGATTCCTGAGCTTTTCTTTTGCCTTCTCTCCATATTGTGTTAGGAAAATTACTCTAGAGCTACAAACTGATAGCTCCGGAGGCTTTTAAAAATACATTCAACCTAAAATATAATGAACTATGTTTTGTGGAGTAGAAGATAGGATTACAGAGATCCCATTTAATGTTTCTCTCTTCCTGTAACCTGAGGATTTTGTCTGCTTTGTGGGGTTGATGTGAGTTTTATCTACATTCATAAACAACTTCCTAAGCTCTGAGGTAAATCTAAGAAGGGAAAAATAAGAAAAAACAACATATAAAGTTGAATATTGTTGTTACTTTCTAGCCAATACTGTGCTCATAACTGTAAACTACATCAAAGGTGAATAAAAGTTGTAAGTTATTTTATTCAGAATATGTAATGGCAAATAGTGCTTTCATTTTATTAAAAAAAATAGAAGAAATGATTACATAATTTTCTGCATACCTCAGAGCCTATAAAGATGCTTCTGATTTGGTTTATCAGTCTTGTCAGTAGGTGATGTGCGTCCAGTGAAAGAAAAATGAAAGTCTGTAACTGAAGTCCTAAATCTCAGACATTTTCTGAGATTTTCTAAATTTTCTGCTTTGATTCTGCTTCCTCTTCCTCATCCTCCACTCCCCTCTCTCCTCCTCCTGTGTAGGTGATTACTGTTCAGTTTTGGGCGGTTAGAAGCTGTGGGGAAAGCAAGGCTTGTCCCAAGTGCCATCCAACCTAGGAGTCTTGCAACCTTTTGAGTTCAGGTTTAGGTTTTATTTTTTTTTTTTATTGTCTAGAAAACACCAACACTACAAAAAATCCTGAACCCTAGCTTCTAAAGTCTCGAGCTTGACACTGGACAATAATTAAATTTCTCAATGCAGAGTTTAAAGCTCAAAAATTAAATTTCTATTATTAGTTAGGTTATAAACATCTGTGTGGCTTATCAGCCAATACTTCTGGCTTTAAAATACGCAAATATATTTGCATGAGCTGACTGAAGTGACTAGAACCAAGCCTAGGATGACAAGTGAGAGTATAGCCAGATTTTGGTCTAGAATTGGTGGAGCAAACAAAAGGATCACAGAATATTCTGAGTCAGAAAGGACCCACAAAGATCACTGAGTCCTTAAGTGAATGACCCATATGGGGATTGACCCCAGAACCTTGGTGTCACTAGCACCATGATCTCACCCACTGAACCAATCTCAGGGCATATCAGACATGGCAGCAAAGAAACAATATCCTCATCAAATCAACAGGAAACTTGGCTTTGAATCTCAAGCATGAGAGGCTGTCTATTATTTACTTACGTTTTATAAATCCCTTTTTTGACACTGTTATTCCATCTTAGATAATGCTACTGATTTCAATTGTAGTGCTTGTGAACAGAATTTTGTGTAGGATAAGGCAGATGAGTTATTCCTGCCTTTTATCTTAGCTACATCTATCCTTTTGTTAAATGCTGTGACCTTATTGCCTTATTTAAAAACCAACAAACCCAAACCCAACTCTGATCTGAATGAAATCTAAAAATAGACCCAAAAAACCCAAAACCAAAAGCAAAACCAAAACCAAACCATCAATCCCCAAATATTTCTATAGTCAGGAAAGGAAAATTCCCTAAGGTTTCAGAAGACCCAGTCATAAGAATAGACATGCACAGTTATTATTTTCCCCAAGGGATTTTAGAAGATACAAACATAGCTTTGCAACCCTTTCTGCTGGGCAGTCGTTATTATGATTTATCTTCTTCTGGTAATGCCTCTGTGATACTAGTTTAAGGCATGACAGCATTCTCTGTGAGAGTAAAATGTCTTTGAAGACTACCGCACAAAATGTTTTTATTCCTACAAAGTCTAAAAAATGTGCTAAATACTCCATATCCACATTTCCAAAATAATCCTTTATGGACCATTCTATACCATGACAGTTTATGCTGTATCACTGATCAAGCCAGCTTAGACAATGTGACATATTTTCTGAGGTACTGGAATAATGCTCCATTGAAAAATTACAAAATTAGTATTTGCGTATGGTGTGCAATATTGCAGTTTACTAGAAAATTGCCATCTTCTGTAAAAAAAAGTATTATCACAGTAAAATTGATAATAAAGTGCAAATGGAAAACTCACTGTGGAAAATAATACCTGTTTGACAGATAGACCATCTCTTGACTGTGTCCCTTGGAATAATGAGCCATTTTTCTGAGCCAAAATCACAGTGAGGTGTGGCCTGCATTTGGCCGTTCTTGAGCAACCCAACACAGGAGAGGACAGATGAAGTTTAAAATTTTCAACAATTTTTCAATGTTTTTTATATTGTAGTGCATTAAAAAATGACCACTTCTAGTGGTCATGATCAGTTCATATGTCTTAGTGATAGGATGACTTGGGAACCCATAAAAGTTTATGTTGCTGGACCAGATGCAATAAATTTGTATGTAAAGCATGCATCTGCATAGGCATCAGGTATTTGCTCCACTTGAAAAAAATTAGTTCAACTTCATGGCTAAAAATTGAAAGAAATGAAAGCCTACATGAACTCTTCTCACCACATCTACTCCCAGGGCCAAACAGCATGATCTTACTCCATACAGCTATAAGAAGTAGATTCCCTTGAAAGAAAAGAAGTTCATTGGAAAGGCTCACTGAGTGATATTACATTTCTTCTTATTGATGAACTAGGGATTTTTTTTGCCAGGACACTTAAGGATGCTGTTGGGGGATATATTTTTAGCTCTCTACAGACAAATTTGAGAAAATTTTACCCAATGAGACTGGATTTTTACAGTTCCTGACTTAGCTAAGAATTGTGTCCTTTCTGCCTTTGATATGTGGCCCTTTGTAGTAGATTCTGGCCTTGTTCATTCTGTCAAAATTTCGGTCATGCTATATGTCTTGAAATAGGATTATCCACATCTTTCCTAAGGGATGATGAGAGTAATGAGCAATTAGTTCACAGAGGGCCAGCTTTTCATGTAAATTTCTTCCTTCTATGTATATTCTGCTTTCGCTAACAGAAATTGACCTTTATTTTTCAAATTGCCAGCTCCCTGGAGTTTCTCTAGTCTCCAAACTATACTGGAAAAAAAAATGAGCAAAGAAAAGAGAATGTTCTAGTAAATTATCCTTTGTCAGTTTAATGCCAGTGTAAACATGAAACTGGCAAAAAAAAAAAATCTCTATTTAGTAGTTAACTAATGTTAAGAAGGTTCATTAGTATTAAATAAAGGTGATATACAGCTGACATTTTATACAGGCATTACAAATGTAGCAAAGTTGTGCAATAAAGGTTCTTGTCAGGTTTTATAATGCTGGAGTTACCATGCTTTTGTTTTGTATATATTGAATTTAAAGTGAATGATAGAGCTCCAACTTTGCATGTAAGTAATTGTGACAGAAGAGCAGGAAGTCCAGTGCAGAGTGTGGGAGTGTGAATCCAGGAGCAGAATGCTCTCCTCACACTTCTTGTACCTTCAGCACAAAGCAGGGAGAGTTGAGTTAAAATATTGACATTAACATGAGATGAGCCAATTAATTTTTTTCCCCTTGTGGAATATATATGATCAAAGATATGTGAAAAAATACATGGAAATCTTAATGAAATTAATAACAATTAATAACATTTCTCTAATAGTAGAGGCAGGGTAGACTTTGAGCTGTCCCATCCCATGGCTGACAACAGACATTCCTATGATTCTCCTGCAGCAGCTGTGTGCCATCCTGTCCTGTTCATAGGAATGTACTCAAAATACAGTGCTGGGACAGGCAGTATGATAATAAGATTTCCTTCAAGAGACCAAATGTGCTTATTGGCATGGCAAGCACAGAGGATCACAGATACAAATTTAAGTGGATGCTCCTAACTTTATTTCCTCTTTCAATAACTTAAAGTTTCTCTGTTGGAATGGTTCTATTAACCTCATTGATATGAATAAAATTTTCACCGCTTGTTGCATAAAGCTTTTAGCAGCAAGGCTTGGGGCAAAATAAGGCAAAATAAATTTACCTTTTGAGGTAAATTCCCATGGGGATTTAAAAAAATCACATATTATCTAGTTCTGTTCTGAAATGTTTTCTTCCTACACTTACATAAATCTCATTTCCAGCTCCCTGCAGCACTTTCGTGCCCGCCATTGCTGTTCTGCCCTTTCATATTGCCCAGCAATCTGATTTCAAGACCTTCATTCCCTCTTTTCTGCCAGATGTCTCCAGTTTTTCCTCTTGTACTGACAAAGCTTTCCATATTTCTTACTCTTGACATCTGAAAATATTTATTGCTCTGATCGTCATTGCTGGAGTTAGTGGTAGATATAAAATATCATGACATCTTTCCTAATAGCTGATTCAAATATCAGTTCTCCTAAGGCAAGCCTTTATGGCATGACAGGATTTTCCTCAATGACCAATTTATATTCCAGTACTTTCAAGTATTCAGTTTTTAGGGAATACACAGAAAAATGGATTTGAACAGAAATGTCCAATGTCTGTTTTCATTCAAGTGTATTTTTTATAATTATTTTTAGTAGATCAAATGTACTGCTTACAATTCAAGTGATGTCCTAGGAAAATTCTCCAGCAGAAGCCTTTTCAAAGATGTTAATTTGTTAGGAAAACTAAAAGATGGAAGGTTTCCCAATTTGTATATTTCAGATATGACAAAAGATATTTTTGTTTCTGAGGCAAAACCAGAGGCATCCATAAACAGATGGAAAAATAAGCATTATTTCATGTTTCTTCTGTTTTAGGACATGTGGCCAAAATACCTAGGGAATGCCTTCAAACTGCCCTATTGCTTACACTTGTAAGGAATAGTCTGTGAATAAAAAAAGAAATTACCAGATATTTGATTTTAAGTTGGGGATAATGTTTCACATAGAGGAAGAAAAAAATACATTTATTCAGTAATAACTTGGTTTTTATTTTAAAATAAAGCCAGAAGACAATAGTTTGGAAAAGAGCAGGCAAGTGCTGAGCTGCATGTTAGGCATGGACAATGTAAATCTGTCTGTGCTTCACCACTGTTTTGCCTTAAATGCTTCCCGGTAATCCGGGCTGTAGTTGTGTGTGTTGTCTGTGTCCACATGGTGCTAGCAAATGAAAGCTTTCTAGACTGAGCAGGAATGCCAGTTAAGGCCTGCTGTGCTGGTGATTTCTTGAGTAGACTTCTGCCCACTTGAATAACTAATTAATGTAACATAAAACATAGGATATGTAAAATAGTGACAACTCGGTCAATTTATCACAGATTTGCTGAATAGAGGCAAGAGCTTCCTTACTGCATGCCAGTTTGTTGGATGGTTTAGTTCCTTGACTATGAACATGTATTTTCTGTTTCCAAGTCTCTTAGGGATGATTTTTTTCATCATTTCCTTTTTGCATGATTACAAAACTTTCAAAATGTTTCAGAAGTTACTAACAGATTTAAGAAGATATTTCTTTAAAGTCTCACAGAACACTTCAGCCGATTTATTTTCATTCTCATCCTTGGTTTGCTCTAAAGGGTCTGAAAGAGACCACACAAAACAAACTATGAGCACACCTTGCAAGGCTGATATATTTGTTTAGAATGTGGAGGTGATTCTGCATCCTAACAGAATATTACATTTCAGGCATAGCTGCATGCTTGTTTCTAATGCGAAATGAGGATTATTCCAAACAAGAATATCTGTATCCATGAGATATTTATGATTATTTACCTTATATGTATTTTTATAAGATATATATATATGTGTATATGTAGAGAAAGAGCACATAATTTATGCAGTGAAAAAACAGAGAATAAGTTAAAATACAAATAGTGTTAAGGAGCATATGGTAAATGTGTCAAATAGTTCAAGAGGAATACAATGAGTAGAAATCCTACTCTTTTTTCTTTTGCTGACATGGAGGACAAACCAGAGCTTTTGTGAATGAGAAAAGGGTTTCAACCTAGGCTACCCCTTTTGCCTGTTTTTCCCTTTCTCAGCCTCTCTCTGCACTACTGCCCCTGACAGCTTCAATTCATGGCCTATCTCAGAACAAGCCCCTGTGGCTGTGCACAGGCCACATGCATAAAAATGTTATTAGTTTTCAAATATAGCTAAGAAACTTTATCTCAGCAAAAGTCATTACGGTCAGAGCAAAAACCTAATATTTGCTATTAAATATTACTATTTCTTTAGGTAAGGCTTGGGAAACTCAGACTGCTCTGTAGGTAGTGCTGATACCCTTAAAGTTACCATATGACCAACTTGTATGGCCAAATGGGATAGAAATTATTTTGGCCTTTATCTTTGCCCTTTCAAATAGAAATAGGAACTTAGGATGAATTTTTACTTTGACCATACTGATTTTTGTAGGATTTGTCACGAGTACCCCATAGAGAAGAGGGATGAGTCATTTTGACTATCCATTTTTAATACTCTGAGAGATAAGGGAAAAAAGAATCCCAAAAATGAGAGTTTTGCCTTATAATATTAAATTTGGTGCGATTTATTAAAAAAGAAATAAGGAAAGAGTAGTGAATTCATGAAAGGTTAATAATATTTCTGAGAGGTCTGAAGAAAAGAAGGCTAAGGTGGAGGATAAAATTGCCATCTTCAGCTACTGAAAGAGCACTTACAAGGGACACAGAACCACACTTTTATCAGGTGCCCTGAGAAAGGACAAGCGGCAACAGATCCCAGCTGCAGCAAGATAAATTCTTATCAGGAAAAACAAAAAACATTCTCTACAATAAGCAATAACCAAAATTGAACAATTTCCCCAGAAAAGTTGGAATCTCCATTGTCGGGGATTTTTGAAACTAGGCTGGACAAGGTGCTAAGGAAGCTGATCTAGCGTTGAAGTTGTACTGCTTTGAGGAGGGAGTTGAACTAGATAATCTCTCATCAACCTAAGTGATATTGTTTAATTATATTGCTGATTGTAGATAGTGAAATTTCTAAGTCATAGTAATGATGTGGTTCTCCACTTGAAGTGTTAGCTTTGCCCTTGTGATTTAAACATTAAACAACTTAAACCTGATTTTCCCCTAGAGTTTGCAGCAAAGTTAGGAAAGGCTATGCTTATGTGCCAGGATGCTTCTACATCACATACTGAAGCATTTTAAAGGTGATTCAGGGTAGACTGCTCAAAAAATCCAAATGCTGATTTTTAAAAGGAAGGCACATTTGATATTTTATACCTTAATTTTCCTAAATCTAATAAAAATCACAATAATTTTTCCAAAAGAAGCTTTTAATAATGGATATTAAACTGGTAAGCCTGGTGAACATTTAGTTTACATGTAAAGACTTAACATTTGAATGTTTTTTTAACAACTATTGTAAACTCAGTTTTGAAAACAACTATTGTAAACACTGTTTTGAACAGTGATCCTGCTAATGTGATAGAACAGATGCTATTATTTGATTTATAGAGAAGGTTTCTGTAAAATTCCGAATGTTGCTGTAGATTGATCACATTATTGCAGGACATGCAATCAAGCTTACAATTACTCAGTCATAGATATTGGGGCTAAGCTTGTGTTTAGACAAGCATTTGACATGTCAGTCAATATGATACCATGAAAGATTTACTGAAGCTGATCATACCATAAGTCATTTTATGATATTTGAAAAAAAAAAAAAAATTAGGGGAGACAAATAGAAAAAGTTCTCCTCTCCACTTGGACTATTTAGATTCCACAGAATGCCTAAAGTTCCTTTAGGAATAAAAGTTGCATCGATTCACTCCTTTCCTCAAAGTGCATGAAGAAAAATAAAACCTAAATGAAAAATACTTTGCTGCAGTGGTTACTGCAAATAAAGATAAATCTACTGGAGATATCAGGACAAGCCTATTAAATTGCAACTTTTTCTGCTTCTTTCAGAAAGTGCATTAAAGCAGTGATTTGGGTACTTGTTTGCCTCGCTTTGCTACTCATCCACGTCCTGAAGAACGGGAAGTGTGAAAAGTCTCTTTTCCGGACTTGAAGTTTCTCACATCCAGGAAGGTAAACCAAATATTTGCATTATTTAGAAAGAGAAAGGTTAACAGTAATTGGAAAAGCTTTTCATGATATGAATATTCATCTTTCTTAGATACACTTCTCTTCAGGAAAATGTACGAGGTTCTGCCATTGGCTGTTTAATAATTCCAGACATTGATGATTTACGCCAGACCGGGAGAGCGCAGTGTTTGCCTGCCATCTGTCCCAGCTAATCTCCAAATTCCATCTACAAACGTGGATCACTTACAACTTCCGTGATTAATGTCATCTATCATTTTCTTCATAACACAGAGCAATTAATCTCGGCTGGTCCCAGGGGCCCGCCCCAGTAATAGGTTTGTGGGGGGTAGAAACAACCCGCAAAAGTCCATTTGGAAATAACACCCTTTCCATCCTTTCCTCACCCCCCACCCTACCCCACCTCCCCCTTTATTCTTCTTTCCCTTATTAGTCCTTTTTGTGCGTGTGCGTGTCTTTCCCCCCTTGTCCTGTCCTCCCGTTTGGCCCTCTCCCGTCTCTCCTCCCCGTCTGACGGCCGTGACGGGGCAGGGGCGCCCGGAGCTCCCCGGCCCTGGGAGCGGGCGCGGTGCCGGGCCCGGGGGCGCAGCCCGCAATCCCGCACCCGAGGGGCAGCGGGCAGGTGCCCGCAGGGGCCGGGCGGAGGAGGAGAGACGGGAGAAGGAGGGAGAGGGCGGCCGCAGCTGCATTGCGGATGGAGCCGCTGGCTCCCGGGGAGGGGCGGCCGCGTGATGCCGGGGGGCGGGTGAAGGCCCGCGGAAGGCGGCGTGGGCGGCGCGGGGCACCGGGGGC